>VZTJ01005363.1:11498-77372 GCA_013397795.1 Orthonyx spaldingii | reverse complement strand
TTTTTTTTTTTTTAACTTTCTTGCACACTTTTCTGAACAGTGAGAAATACAATACTGGACCCTAATTTTTAATAAATCTATTTTAAGAACAAATTAAGAGGTTCCTACATTTTTCCTTCCTGCATATGTAAACACGCAAACCCTCAGAAAAACTAAATGAAGTGTAAACATATTAATTCAGTAAACAGTCCTTCATTCAGATCAAGCTGATTATGGAAAAAAAGAAGAGGGAACTGTATTAGAATGAAGACTTGGTTTTTATCTGGACCTCCTGCTCATCTGTGAGCTCTGCTCTACTTTGAACCCTGAGTGCGGGACATTTGATATGTTCACAGATGGCATGTGTTAATGGAGATTGTTAGTTATTATTTTCTCAACAGCTTGGCCCAGGAATGAGAGATTGGAAAAGACTTCTGTGTGATTTTTGATCTCTGGAGAATAAGGTGAGCTACTGTAATTTTTTTAAAGGTGCTAGATTTATTTTTCTAAAGACCCACATTACAATAAATGTTCATAAAATTGTAGCAAATTAATCGTTTAGATTTATCATTCATGGGACTATATATACTACTGAATTAAGATTTTCTTCAAGAAGAATCCACCAAATAGGAGGAACCATGTAGGCAGTTTGCAAGTAAAGGTGCCAAATGGCACAAAGCACCCTTAGCTGTGGAAAATTATGGGAAGAGTGGGTAATCAGGAATATCTGGTGTACTACAAGCCCCTGCAGCCACCTCCACTGCAGCAATCCTTGCTCACCCAATGATAACAGAAAGGGAAAGATGCAAAAATGATTGTATGAAACATAAATGAGGTAAACACCAAGAAATTTCTGTGGAGTACATATCCTTAATTTGGTTTTACTCGAGATATCTACTAGAAATGCTTCCTTTAAAGGGCAACAGCTAAAACTTACAGGTGTTTTTTTTTTAGAAATGTAACTCGTCTGCTGACATAAAATATTTTACAGTATTTCAATATAGACTGAAATGTATTCAAAATGTGCAATCCTTTGCCAAATTTCCTAAGCGTTCTGATTTCTAACACCTATACTACAATAATATCTGAATTAAGACACTTACCACACATCCTTTCCTGGATGCATAATATAAACTCTTTCTAAAGCTGATAGAGGCTCAGACTTGCTATATATAAATAAATCTCAGTTGTGCTTGCAACTCTTCAAGTTAGACCCATTGCTATATCAATACTGCTCCTCTTTCACTAAACAAAGAATGATAGTTATGTATTTATTCCACTTGTATAAACATTTTTGAAAAACTGGAATCTTTAAACGGTGATTCATTCATTCATTTTATTAAAAGATTAAAGCTTAAGTTATAGTTCAATAGAATGGTTTTGGGTAGAAGCAAAATATACTGATTGAAGACAAACTTTTCCCGACTTTTTTTAAATCAGTATGAGAAACTTAAGAACTCTTGTTCTTTCTTCCACATGCTATTTATTGAAGACAATGAAGTAGAAATGTTCATAGTCAGGAGCTCTAAAAAATTCTGCAGCTGAAGGAGATCCTGCCCCTACATATACCATATACACCTTTCATGACACATTATACAATAAAGAAGGTGATTAAGTGATTTGTCACTTCCTGTAACCATTCAGCAGTATTTAGACTTGACCACATATGTGTATCTTATTAAAATACAGCTGAAAAACATCTACTGCTGGATGGGTTGAAGTTTCTCTTCACACCAGTCTCATCTTTCCAATACTACTTCTTTCCTTAATAGACAACCCTATTTTGTGAGTTCTGAATATATTAAAATATTTTCAAGACAGAACATACTAGCCCTATAACGAAACTGCAAAATGGAGCTTTAATTCTGAAACCACCTTCCTAGAAAGCAAACCTTTGGTGGCAACAGTGACTTCGTTCATCACATTACCAATCACAAGGGACACTAAAGTCACTCCTGCATGGTTTGGACCAAATAAATAAACAGTAGTGCTATACTGTTTATATACATTACAACATCTGTTATGATGGAAATATCATCAGCACTACATATATTATAACAATGAAAATAAAAAGCTAAGTAGAAAATACATTTTAAAATGAAAAGGTTTCTTTTCATTGAGAAGTTGCAAACCTGTTTAAATTTGGGACAGTCAAAGAAAAACAGCTACCTGCAATTGTTGAATGTGGATTGCAACTGCTAAGAATCAGTGTAGATTCACTGAAACCACTGTAGCTCTGCCAGGATTTTCCAACCTTCACCAGCCTCTTATTCAATGTCTTGTATTGACATTTACATCATCAAACAAGCACCACCTTTTGATGAATATTACTTCAGGCTAGTAAATAGCAGACATATGATTGGAACGAATCCAGAATCTCTTCTGTCAAATAGATTCTAAGTGTTCACAGTCATTTAGGAGATATGAAGTATCTACCATGTATATGAAACTAGAAGGTAAAAAGATGTAATTTAATATAATGTAAATATTTTCAGTTAAAGTGTCTGTTCTGCTATTGGTCTATCTAATTTCTCCTGGGTATGAAATATATGCAGATAAGAGGCTGGTATTCAATACAGTTAATATTTATGACTAACTTCACATTAGGCCAAGAAAAAGTATATAATTAAATACATAAAAATGGATTCTGGATAACTTCATAAAACGATTGAACTTGCATGACATGTAAAAACATAGCTACTCTTAAATTTTCAGCCTCCTCTTAGATGGAATGCTAAGTAAAACACTACGGAATTACATAAAAGAGTAACATGACTTCAGCAGAATATTGCATCACAAAGAAAAAACATTTTAAAGATGTAAAAATTTAATTTTTTCCTTGGGAAAACATGAAATATGTAGAAAGGAGCAAAATATCTGAAACTAGTTCCTAGTTGTATTAACTTCTTAAAGTGTAAGGAAAGTGTTAAATATAACTGAAATTGTAAACAGATAAAATATATCTGCTTTGTTACAAAATTTGATATTTATTTTTAGAACTAGAAAATAAGGATAGTGTATGTTTTGCTTCTCATCATTTATCTATAGCAATAGAAATAAAAAAAATGTTGACAGGAGATCATCACTACTTTGGATCCATAAATTAAGAGGACAACAGCCAGACGCCTCAGAAACAGCAAATCATCAGAGATTAAATGTTATATACAAATAAGGAGAAAACAGTATTTTTAGAAAATTATCTGAAAAGTGAACATGCTATGTCCAACATACAGTGACTGTAATGTGCTTAATGCAGCTATAATGACCAGCTTATTTGAACTATAAAGGCTGAACACTATTTCAAAATAAGTAAATCCATTCTAATTGCACATCAGTCATCTTTTGCAGATTGCAATACGTAATAAGAATTTAAACCCACTAAAAAAAGGCACAGATGCCATCATCTTAAGAGAACACTGAATTCAAAGTTTTTCACATACTTCAAGATCTCCCATACAGAACTCTTTTAAGCATTATTTGTCTGCAAGTTTGTGGGCAAGAGTTATTTCTACAGCCTAATATTTAGTAACATGCTGCTTAAGATCACTGGCAGAGGACATATACAGCGTCTGAGATAATGATATTTAAGTTTCAGCTTTCAGTATGATTAACAGTTGAATTTTAACTAGAATAATTAATTATCTAATTGATTTGCTACATATTTTGAGTTATTTCACTAAAAGAACAAGAAACGGCAAGCATAGGGAATTTTCTAAATTCTGGTCTGTTCCAATTGCATTTTTTTTCTTGAAAGAAGGTAGGAAGGCCCTTCATTACTCAAGAAGAAAAAACTGCAGGTGAATACAGAAAAATTTAGAGAACCAAGTTTTCAAACAGCCACAGCTTCGTCATAAGCAAATACAGATATTCTTAGTGGGAAGCTAAAGGTAATAACATCAGTTTGGACTTCCTTACATAACTCCTTGCACACTTCTCAGTTTATTCTTCCAGTAGCTTTGTGCTCCTGCATAAGTCATCTAATTCCTTTGAAGAATTCTTAAATAGGAGATACAATTAAAATGGGAAATGTAAACAACCCAAAGCAGTTTTGCTAGTCTAGATTACATACAACATTATGGAGAAGCTCCAACAAAAACTCTCATTAAGGAGCAGAACTTCTCCCTACTTTCCTTCAAGCCAGCAAGAAAAGCGCTCCCAATGAACTGCTTTCTGGCTCCAAGCTAGATAATCAGCAAGATTATCAGAAAAGAAAAACAATTTTGAGAGATCAAGTTCTATTTTGTCTTCTGAGTCTGCATGTTCCTGCATGCATGTCAAGCCTCGACTTGGAGGACATAACAAGTTTGACTGAAGGTATGGCTTAGAGAGAAAACAAGTGGGCAGTGGGGGGAAAACACAGAAGAGGTGGCTTGAAAAGAACTGCTTGAGAATTTTGAGCACAAAAAGATGTCAATTCTAGCTAGCATTATAAATAATTAGGTGCATTTGACTTCCTTTTTGATTAATCTGTGATTGTTGGGTCTGATAGTCCATCTCTCCCATATCCCTATCTTCACTCCAATCCTCACACCTTCAGGTCTTCCCTCCAAACTTATTTGTAAATAACACAAAAAAAATTTGCTAGCTCGGACAAGGAGCAGAATAAAACTCAAACCACAAAACCCAATCAAAACAACCAGAAAAGATGCAGAATGGAACTAAGCAAAGAACCAAAACCAGTAGCTTCTTTATAATTAAGGCTGAAACAAACTTTCCACTAACTTCACCAATGCAAATTAAAGTTTCTTTTTGAGTTTTTTTACTCATTGTAATCTGACAGATGATTCTTTGGGAGACAGTGAAGTTTTCAGAAGAAACGAACCAATTACATGAGTATTTGTTTTCTTGTAAACGTTCAGTGAAGATTTGTTAACAACTTAAGAGTTAATGAGTTGTCTTTCGTTCTCCTTTGTCAGAAACCATACTCGGCTAGTTTATGAAATCAGAATACAAAACTCCACATGAAAAACAGGAAAAGAAATAACTAAAATTTTCTAGGACTCCCATGGGTTGTCTTCTAGCCGCTGGTCTGTGAGAAAAACAAATCCATTTCCACTTCTCCACATGCTCCTGTCCACAAGAGTAAGGATAACCCATTCAGGAATGCATTCCCCAAGAATTTTCAGACATAAAACTCACGTGAATTATGTAAGATTGTGAAGGGAAGAGTTTTTTCCCCTGAGATACAGTTTCCACATAAATTGTGATTCTTGAGGTTCTTGGCAAGGTAGACATCCTACAGCTGACATTATATTGCCTCATCAGCCCCACAGTGGACCATATGAATCACACTCAGGCCCAGAAGGAAGGTTCTAAATTGTAAATTGTAATTGACAACTTGTAATCACATGTGAACTGGAAAAAACAAAAAAAAAAAAAGAAAAGAAAGGTAAACCAAAGCAAAGTATAACCACGAAGCACTAGGGATCTTCAGGAAGGCAGGTAACCAGGAAGATATCCTGGGCAGAAGGATAAAAGGGGTTGTTCTGGGAATTACAAGGTAAATCTCAAATTGTTCTCATGATCAATGAGGTTTGTTAAAGAAAATTTCTTAGTAAATTAGAAAAAAGGAGCTTTGAAGCATGAAAACACATGAAGCCTTTAAAAAATACGATTTTTTCCAATACCTGCAAGTTATCTAAAGGAAGAAACATCTACGGTATAATATATGTTTCCTGAACTGAAGAGAACTAGGGAATAATATTTTTTTCTATATGTTAAAAATATGCATTAAGGAAGTATTAAAAATATGCTTCAGAAAGAGTGATGATGAAATATGATACAATGGACCTACTGCTCCAAGTAAGGGCAGCACACATAAAGACATCTTTATCCCATCAAGATTCTGAAATTAGACAAATTATCTGACAAAAAGTAAGTTTGCGTATCTGATCCTACAACAGATCACTCCAAACAGACCATCTAACCAGGAAAAAGAAGGTTATCTCAATGTTCTCACCAACCAGTTATCAAATTGCCAAACAGACCCATTTCCCCAGGCCTGTGAAGTTACAGAAATATTGTTGATCCACTGCAAGTCTTCAAAAACAAAAGTAACTCGAAGTCTGAGTACTCAGGTATGTGTACAGCACAATTACAAAAACATGTTCAGCACCATGTCACCATTTTGTAAGTGTTGCTACAGAATTAGCTCACTTACAGGGAAAAAAAGTGTAAACTTTGAATTATACTAGTGATGTTAATTTTTTCAAATATAAGGGGAATAATGGTCCATCACGGGACATCCTGACCAATGTTCTGTTTACTGAGAAAGCAATACCAAAATCAGCAATAACAGAACCAGTTTCCCTATTTATGGTTTTTCTGTAAGTACTCAAAACTTAACTGAAGCTCGGCAAAAAGGGGTGTGTGTGCATATGTAGCAAAGTCACACAAATGGGACAGGGTTCAATGGCACAAATATTGCTACTTTTGGTTTCCTGCATTACATTTCTTGGCTGAACATGCTCTGCTGTTGAAACTGCAAGTGTTTGCTATTTCTTTACTATCCAATTTAGATTCCCCAGAAGGGATAAAATGCTTTTGGTTTTTTTTTTTTTCTTCTCCAAGCAATGACCATTTAAAGCAATGTTTTATTTCTAATTATCTTCAAAATTTGATTCAAATACTTCCCTATTTTCACATTCAAACCGCCGGGTTTGGCACTTGGAAATATGTAGCCATTTCACTAGTTATACACAGTAACTGAAAATAAGTTAAATTCAAAGTAAGCGAAAAAACAGATTACACACAATATATCACTCCTTTGGTGTTTGTTGCATTGTATCACAATTTCAGAAACACGGAAACACTGCTATGAAACTTAGTGCTTATCGCAGTTACTAAATATCAAAACAAATACCTCTTTCTAAAGAGTGAAAAATTAGGCAACCCTAAGAAGAATCCTTTTACAGTTCCAGTTGTTATTCCTGCTGAAGGCAGACACTAAACCTGCACTGTTAAATATAATAGCAGAAAGAGAAGCTTATAAAGCTATGATCCAAATAACTTCTGAACACCGAAAAACTGGAAGTTTTACAATACTGAAATAAACTGTAACGCTTTTTTCCCCCCGGAGATTTAATTTTCTGAAGCATCAGTGGAAGAATAAAACCAGGAATCAATTAATAATTAAAATCAAAGGGCAGAAGAGCTAAACTGGATCTAAACTAAGCTAAACTGGTTTTGATGGGGAGAAAGGGGCTGTGGGTGGAGAAGAAAATCTAAAGCAATTGATTGATTTTGGTAATTCAGCATATGAAATAGGATAGATGAACTTGTTAGAACAACACAGTTTGGAATCATCTAATTTTGGCAGCAGGTGCAAAATTACTTTCTTAACAGAATCCTTCCTTTTTGTAGAAGTAAATCTTCTGCCAGCAATAGAAAAATGACAGGAATGTCTTGATTCTGAAACTATGGACAGACTAAATATTCTTGCTTTAAAGTCTCTGGAGACACATGAAGTCTGCTGTCAACAAAAGTAAAATATGCAACAGCAACACCTTGACAGGTTGAAAGCAGAACATAAGAAGTCTCGCAGAAGAACTAGGAGATCATGGCCACTGAAACAAAACAAACAAAACACCTCGCCCCAAAAAACCTCAATCAACCCCCCACCCCTCCCCCCCAAAAAAGGGAACAAATAAAAAGCAATCAACTAGCCCCCCAAAAAACCACAGCAAAATCAAACCAATCAAACAAATAAATTATGAACTAAAGCTGAGAGCTACATTCCGTATCTGGTATTACTTTTTACTATCATTTTGAGAAGGTTACCAGGAAAAAACTGCAGGACTGTATGTTGCTGTACAATTAATAACCACATTTTTGCCATCTCTACTTTTCTCCTGTATGACTCCCTCCCTTCCACTCTTTTACACACTTTCCATTGTTCCAAATATTTCCTTCAAAGACCGTGCAAGGTGCCGCCCTAAGAGTTTGTCTTAGATCCCATACTATTGATAAACACTACAGCTTCCAAAAGTGTGTCCTGGGGACAAGACATGGGGAACAACTTCTAGTGACACAACTGTACAAAGCTACAGTACTGTACAGTACAAGCTCAAAAATTCCTATGAGATTTCTATGAGATACCCTTCATCTTCTTTTTCTGTTTTCAAGCAGCATTTCAAAACTGAGCAATACACACTGCACTTATTTTCATAAGACTCTGAACTGAAGGAGTGAGTTTAGTGCATACAGCTGCTGAATTGTGCAGGAATTAACACATTTCAAACTTTTCTCCCAAATGTTGTGCTTCTATTAACATGAAATAATGTGGGGGTTTTTTTCTCTTGCTTCCCGAACATTTACTAGTAAATTCCTAAGCACTACTACAAATCATGGATGGATGCCCTAACATATGAAGATTTTGGCATGAAATTGTGCTGTGTAGCCAGCATTGTTTTTTACATCAATTAGAATCTAGTTCTAACTTATTTTATTATTGTGTTTCATATACAGCATACGGTGCTGAACTCTTTCTCTATACTTTTAATTGATATCATCCAACATGTTGGATTTTTTATTTAATAGCAAAACAAGTTAACATAAAGTTATTTTAGTACAGATAATTTAGGGTTGGCATGGCTTATCCAGTCTGTTCCAAAATTACTTTAATAAAAAATAATTAAAGCAGCATTGAAAAAGATTTCCCACAAAAATGTTTATCAGAAAATATATAATCAATGATACAGAGCTTAAAGCCAGTTTTTCAAATAACTTGGAATTTTTAATGAAAGAACTGCAATATGACATTCTCTTTTAAAATGTACATGAATGTCTGTACTAATGAATCCAAACATCATAAAACTAAGAGCACTATTAATAAGCTAGCAAAACAAGATAATCAAAGAACAGAACAGTTCTCCAGATCCACTGAGACAAACCTTACCTTAGCAGGAGTTTATATGACAATCCATCGCATTACAAACACAGCTGTTACTATAGCCTAATGACTGCCTGGTCACCTGTACGGAGCATTTTCTGATCTCTTTCTGTTTGCCATGACTCATGTTGTTGTCAAGCTAAGAGGTAAGACTGCAGCAGTGAAGCCCTTCAGTGCTGTGTCACACTTGATGCTCACACAGCTCACTGCCTTCTCCTCATTAGAGCCTCTCACATCAACATCACAAGTATCAGAGACTAGATTCAAACACTGCTTCTGATTTCTATACGGTTCCCCACTTCTCACTGAAATGAGAAGAACCTGGTGTCTAAACGTTTATTTGAATCTAAAACACAGCACATGCAGAGCTTATAGATAGGCGGATGGAGTATGAACTAAGGAGGTAACTGATAAAGCATCTGCCTACTGTGTTTATAGTGAGGCGAAAGTATCAAGGAGAGAAGAGGTTTCACTGACACTAGCAACACGTTAGGCAGACACGGCTGCACTGACTTGTTCCGTTCTAAAAGCAATTCAGAGTAGCAATGAAATGGACCCCTGCCCCCAATCCTGAACAAATGTACCTCACAGTTTATGTAACTGCTTGTGTAGCAAAGTGAAAAGCTGCTTCCTTTATAACAACTATCACACACTTTCCGATCTCCCTTGATATGCTTGCTTTGTTTCAGTTTCCAAGGCTATTTCATGAATAACTTAAGCTCTAAGTAAAGTGTTACTCTTTGCTTGCCTCCTCCTTTTGTATTTACAGAGATAACAGGAGTGACTCACATGCATACTAAAACACTGCTGTCTTCCTGAGTTACTGTGCAGAAGGGTAAATTGCTTGTGCTGTTGTTCATAACTTCAACACCAAGAGATAGTATTAATAAGTAGTATCAGCCTCACTATTAATTTTTTCAGCACTGGCGACACAATTAAAATACTATGCTAATTTTATTCTGCTGCTAGAGCTTAAGCGAATTTATGAAATGCAGAATTGTTTTTCTTCTAGACTTGAGTACATAAGGAGGAGGAAAGCCTAAAATGCAGCCTGACAGCCATCAAGGGAAATGTACACTGAGAGGCTTTCACAAAGGCTCCTCTTCGTTCTACCTTGAACACAAGTGACAATGCCGTCACCTTGTGATCAGTTTAATACAAAAGGGAGCTCCAGAAATTCCAGTCTAGGACCTTTATGATACACAAGAAATAACTAAGAGAATACTACCTTCCCTTCCCCAGCAGTTATTCAGTGGGTGTTACCAAGACTTGAAAACAAAAGGTACTGCCAATTGTAGATGTGTGTTTGTTTAGTTGTTGTGGGCTTTTTTGTGTGTGGGTGGGGTTTTTTTGTTTGTTTGTTGTTTTTTTTTTTCTCAATAATCCTTATTTGTTTAATTCTGGTGCATTAGGTTTAGTCTCCTTGGTACATGGAATAGGAGTGAAAAGTCTCCAAAGGAAAGAGTCAAATGAACTGAAAGGTGAATGACTGTGACATGGTATTTACATCAACTACCAAAAAATGTGTGACTTTGCCAGGTAACCAGCAAATTCCTCCCATTTACTTCAGCTACTGACTCAGGAGCAACAACAGAAAAAAAACCTCAAACACAGTAACATACTGAAATGACAAAATTTACTCATCATTATACGATTTACTTCAATCAGTATCTACAATAAATATTCGTTTCACAGTTAGGACAGGGAAAAATAATGAATGAAGCAGTTTAAAAAGAACACAGCTAAGTAGACAGTGACTCATAAACAACACAACTAACTCCACATTAAGTAACATTAGCTATTCGTAGTCTGCTTGCCATCAAGCATCCAAACCTAAACCCAAAGAGTTGAGTGTGGTTCCTGAACAATGTACTTCTGGAGTTATTTCTGTATTTCTGCCATAAAGAGTTGCTGTCTATACCGACTGAAACCACCTTCATCTCATTAGTAAGCACCTACTTTTTCTTTTTAGCCCCTTAATTAAAAAGAAAACAGTCTTTCAACAGTTAGATCTTCAGAAGAGGTCTAAAGTGAATCAGTTCAGGCAGTATGATTTGAGATGTAATTTTTTTCACCACCCCCACAGATAGCAGAGCTAAGCGGAAAGAGTGACTAAGGTAGTACAAGCACCATGCCATAGATTTATACGATTAAGGAAAAACAGTATTAGCTATATTAAGCAAAAAAATTTACAGAATATTCCACTGACCAAAAAAAACCCCACTGAATTTCTGTTACTTACTATTGCAATCTTTCTCTGTATGTTTTCCCCTTATTTTTCATTTCAATAAGGTATTCAGTAATAGTAACATTTGTTCGCCAGGGGCTTACCAAAGAAAAGCTTTAGAAAAAAGGAAAACTAGCTTACAAAAACTGTGTTCATGCCGCTCACCAAGTGACTTACTGAAGCACAGTCTCAAGTGTAATTTTAACTGGATTCTATGTATTAAATACAGAGCATAGAAATAAATCTGCAATCTTCCTGAACAGAGATTTTATTACTGGCAGCACTCTGCATATCACATATTGTAACTTAGCCTTTACACCAAATAGAAAAGGTGCAGTAGCCTTCTAAGAAGGAATCTGCTAAGTCCCATACTTCGGGAGACGAAGGCAGTCAGCTAGAGACCTGCCTTTTGACATTTCAAATATACTGAGCCAAATCATGCAACCTTTGTTCATGCTTATGAACATCAACATGAATAATCTGGTGTTAGTTTGAACAAGTACTTACCAACATGATTACAAGAACAATCACTGGACTCATCACAATTAATGGTGAGTTGTAAGTGGCCTTGGATAAAATAAATATTTAAGGGCCAGATCTAGCTCAATTTTTACTAAAACATGTAAAGATTTCTTTGAATATTTGTTCACGTATTGTTTTCCAAAAACTTTTTACATGAAGACTTCCACTGGACTTGTAAAACATGCTTGGAAGGATGCTTGATGTCAAGAAGCAGATGCCTTGTAGAACAAATAAATGGAAAGAACTTATTTTGGTTATAATTTCAACTACATCTTACATCTTCATTACTTTGCTGAGAAAAATTTGTAGGAAAGCCTTTTACCATCTCTGTGTAATCTGAAATGCAGGTACTGTGACTCCTGAATGAAAACCTCAATACTGCCTAACTGCCAATAATAACTCCTCCTACTGATAATCTGTGCAAAATCAGAGGCAAATAGATTTCCACGAGAAAAAGTGCTCTGGGGTAAATGACCCATTCCTGCTAACTGCCTGCAAATCACATGGCAGATAAACCACTGGTTCAGGCTGCTGGTCTGCAGTGGTAGTGGGATGCTGATTAAATAAATAATGACAAAGTAACTGTAGATCAAAGATGTAAAACTTGGTGTTTCTTGAGCCAAAAGTTTTTCGTACTGGAAGCGGCTTGGTTTGCTTGCCTTGTGCACCCCACTGTCACTACACCCAAGGTAGCTGCCCTACAGACTACAGATGATGATTGTTCAAGTCCACTATCTGTATGGCAGTCACATGCCCCGCCAATACATGCCGTGAACCCACACTGACAAGACAGATGGGGGAGGAGGAAAACACTGCTTAGCTGAGTCAGACTCCTGAAGTTTGAGGCTGGCAATGCAATTAAAATTGCTTTCTCAGAAATCTCACTGTGCTTTCACTGTTCATCTTCTAGGCAGAAGTCACTTCTGTTAACAGCATTTGACTACAAGAGCTGGAATAGAAGTAAAATAAGCTTTGCCTTCCTATATGTCTGACTTCTACTCAGTTTTAAATACCTAGCCTTCTGTTTTCATATAATTGAAACAGTGATAGTGGAAGGTCAAAAAGCAAGTGTGTAGATTAAAAAGATCAGAGGTGGTAATACAAGGAAAAAACCAGGGTGGTGACAGAAAGCATTAGCATTTATTTACTACAAATTGACTATGCACAATCCTCCAGTTTCCAAAATTAGGATTCATTTGTTACAACTTCTCACAGGAGGCAGACTTACTAACCCTGGAAAAAAAAGTAAGAAAAAGAAATTAAGTGAAAGCAGAATTAGCAACTCAGACATCAAAAGCCTTTCCTTGTGGTTAGAAACTGCTCGTACAATGAGCAACCTATTAAAAAATGCTCTAAAGTGGATTGAGACATGTTTCAGCAATGAGAAGATTTTGGTTTTAACTGTTTAAAGAACTGATGCCAGAAGAGGTAGCATTAGTTTTATCCCATTAGAAGAAATTTACTGGAGCTAATCTTAAACTGTTTGTTGAAGCTAGATTCTCTTTTGCCTGCTTTTACATAGCCAATATTAAAACAGAAGTATTTTTTAAGATAATTTATTTATAAATTGCCTTGCTTACAAGTTAAATTGTAGTTAAATCACTGCTGTTTCATATCTACAATACAGAATTTCACTTCTTAAGAGTAACTTTACCATTAAAAAAAATGAACACTAAAAACAAAAATAAAACCCCTGACAATGTGTGAAATTCACATTCAGAAACCAATAAAGGGAGAAAAACTTCTTGAGAGGCAACAATTCACACTTTCAAAATAAGATGAAAATGTGCTGGTTTTTTACCAGCAGAAACACCTTCTATGTTGATTTTGCTGTTGAGTAATATCACCCTCTGTAAATTAAATGCAAATAGATATGCAACAGACAAATCAGGTCGGCAAGAAATGAAACCTGGTAGCAAAACTTCAGTTGCGTACTTTAACTTCAGGTAGATCACTTAATTTAGGTGGGGGAAGTAGTCTGTTTCTTATTCTAATCAGTTGAAGGCATAGTCAATTAACTTCATGATCCTGTAAGCCAGTATAAACATATAGTAAAAATTACCCGCAAAAGGATCCGGTATGAACTTTGTGACATTTTCTAGAATGTTCTGTCTTTGCATGTGAGATCTGAGGTCAAACTCAGAAAATCAGCCAAGCAATACTTAGTTAAAGTGGGGGTAAGGGAGTAGATTAGAACGAAAGAGTTAAGCATAAGATACTGATCATCTTTATACCCTCCTGACAGTTGATGCTTTTAACTTCAGGCACTACTCCAAGTTAAGCTAGAACATCCTCCATGCTGAGCTAACTTGCAGCAGCAGCTAATGGATCTGGCAGCCACTGCTTTGCTTTCTCTACTTCATCAAAGCCCATGGTGGTCAAATCACATCTCTGTACATAAATACTGCAGGGGAATGGAAGTAAGTGTGGGGATCCGGAGGTTATGCATAGGTAACATGTTTCCAAAACCACTACAGTCCATTTTCTGAACCAGCTCTCAAGACTGTAGAGGAGCATGCACTTCTGTATGCCTGTGCAGTTGCCCAAGGCACTGAGCCACAACCATGATTCCAGCTTTCACTTCTGCAGTCATACAGGTTTTGAAGCAACACCAAACTAGCAATGATTAACACTTTGGTAAAATGATGTCATAAAGAGAGAAAACAGTTTTGTTACACTCAGAGGTCAGAAAGGGAAAGGAAAAAAGGCAATTGCCATGCTTAAACTAGTTTGCTTGAAGTTTTATATCTTTGAATTAACTAACATTAATATTAATTTAAATGCTGTGGGATACCATCCAAGATCCATATTTAGGCTCTTAGCTATGCTGCTTGTGGTAAACCTGGGCCATATGAGCCAGTGAAAGTGACAGGGATTGAAGAAAGGATCCCTACAGCCTACTGCAACTCACCAGGTGTGTGAGAGAACTTAGCTCAAAGAGATTCTGTAGTTCATGGTGATCCAAGGCAGCATATGTTGAGCATGCTACTGCTGCTCTCCATTTATGAATCTGTGCTGTAAACTGGATGTGGGGTCATCCTGGGACTGCTCAGGACAAGACTGCTACTGCAAGCAGGGCAAAAGGCACAGAGTCTGGGGCACTGGATGGAATCAGTTAATGATGCTGGAAAGGAGGGAGGAAAAGCCATACCCTTCGAAGGGTCTCCCCACAACAGTTCTGAACTCTTTTCCAGCACTGGTCTTCATTTTAAGGTCTAGTTATTAATATTTCAGGTCTAACCACTGGTCTCTACTGAGTACAGGTTTCCACACAGCAAAAGATTGTAAGATGAAAGACAGTAGAGACTAACACTTGGAATAGCAAGATTCCCACGGAACAGACAAATTATTTTAAGGGACGTGAGCCTTTCCCTTATTCTATAATTGGTTGTGCTGAGGAAAAAAAGCTCTATGAAGTGCAGAGGAGAATAGGTAGCTCACTTACTGATTTTATTTATAAATGGTAACCATGATGGCATGCATAACATACTGTAACAGTGAAGATTTACCATTGTTTCTTTCATTAGACTCATCTGCTGATGTAGTGAGGCAAAATTAGGAGATGGAGATGAATACACATCCGAATTTTGTGTGCAGCAGGGTTCTGGTTAAGCACATTTTTACTTAGCCTTCCAAAATATCTATGAACTCCAATTTCTAAGACAAAATTACTTCACAGTGAAAACCTGCATTACATTTCTGCTCATTGTAAGGATAAGATAGTTACTGTCTCTTCTTTTCTTGTGTTGTGCAGAAAGGATGTTATGTATTTTGTGCAAAGCTGCCAACTGCAAACCCAAAATTGTGGCATTGTTTTCTGTTTGATTGCTCAGCCACTTGGAAATACCTATTTTTAACAAGAACTGTAGTAAAATTCCCTGGAACTCTGCAGCTGGTATAAATCTGTATCTGTAAAGCAGGTGCAGGAAAATGCAACTGTATCAGGAAGTCTGTATTCCACAGACATCTCAACCACATTTTTCCAACTGTATGAAGCTGTATCAAATACTGATTCTTGTGATTACTTCCATTACCCTTGCTGCTAGAGAAAACTAAGACTGTCCTGAGAAACTCACTGAATTCCAAGAAGTCTGAGAGCTCAAAAGGAGTATGGGAAGCAGGTGCAAAGCACAGCAGTGTAAGAGTTCTCATTTATTACCCTCCCTTACACTCTTCAGCAGAATACAACTGCACAAAATCTGAGAATACCCAAAGTGAAAGGAAAAAAATTCCCACAAACCTTAACACAAGGAGATAGATCTAACTGCCAAACATAAAATTAAAAAACAGTTGTCTATGGAAAAACCTTATTTGATACCCTGTTGAGAAATAACTATGTCGTGTTCAAAGATTAATGATTTAATGAGACCATCTGAACACTGGAAAAGCATTACTAAACAAACTCTCTTCAGGGACTAACCCTTGCTTTACAAGTAGCACCTTGACAACTCAGCCTAAATATCAACTATGTTCCTCCCTTCACCCAGGTCTCTACCAACCCCCTCCCTCCAAGGCGTATTTATATAAATTTCCTCTCATTATAGTAGCTTCATATGAGAAATCTAATTGTCATCCTTTTCCAAAGAGGAAAGAATTTGTAAAATCTAATTCTTGTATAGTTTAGACCAGTAATGAAGGACACAATGAAAAATTGCATTAAAATGTAGAAAAGTCAAAACTTGATTGCATTTTATGTTGGCAAGGATTCTGTCTGTTTCAGTACATCCAGACATTGACAACACCTGCCTGGGCTGCGTTCATAAAAAAACATTGTTTTTATGTATTGTTTTCTGCTGCATATCCTAGCCCATAGATGATATATCAAAAAAGACCTACTGGATCTCAGAAATCCCTCCCAGTGTGCCTTCAGAAAATAACTCTGAATAGTACTGACTTCAAAGAAGAAAAACTAAAAACATTACTGTTGCAGTTTCCTTATTTGTCAGATAGGCAAAACACTACCCACATTGCTGATTCATATGGTATCATCAGACAGCAGTGCACAGGAAGCTCTACAGGAAGACCACAAAAGCTGACGAGTGTCCAAAAAGGGACAGATAGGCAGAAACATACCAGTAAGAACATACACAGCCCACTGGAATCAGGAAACAACAAAGCTAGTGAGTGAGCAAGCTATAGCTCCTCCCAGTCATTTATCCTCACAAAACTACTTGAAAACGTACACTTCTTTTCTGAAAGAAATGAGATGAAAAAAATGTAAGTAGTTTTTTACAGCAGGGAGTTGCTACTTAAAACATTTTGCAATGCAGTGAATGAATACGTCACTACAGCAAGGGCAGCCAGTGAAAGTCGTTGTTTATCACACAAGAAAGACATGAGCTACATGGCTTTACTGTCATGCCGCTCTCTGATTAGGATGGTTTTGTTTATAAAAGTTGCCCCAGAAAAAGAACTTTTTGTTTAAAACAGGGCCTTTCATGATGAGTCTAACAATAAGGTCACATAATTTCTTTTCCCTATCAGAAGCACTACAATATCCCACAGGTGAAATTAAAAAAATTCCAAGACTCAGCTGGGAAAAATGCTGACCAGCATTTAGACATTTTTCACAGAATAGAATTTTCAAGCAGTAAATGAACTATACACAACACATTATTATTAAAAAATTCTAAAAGAGCTTCTAAAAATTAACAAGTCTGCAAAAATAAGACCTATCCTGTCTAAATCACGAAAGTGTCCTTAGAACCTTCCTGATCATACTTTAAATACCACCTGCATGATCAAAGTTCTCTCTTTCAGAAATGCTTCATTTATCTCAGTGTGCAGGCTCCTCTGCAACCTCTGAGAAGATGTCCATTCACGCATTCCTCAGTCTTTTCGTAAGTCTTAAACACCTTGCCTTATAAGCAAGTTTGAATCCGACACAAGTAACTCCAACTTTCTTTAATAAAAATTAATTTCATACTACATATGTAACAGTAGATATATGCAGTAGTCAAATATTTTCATGTCTTTTAGTGATGTCTCAATTTAATACCAACAACTCTCCCATGGCTCATTATCAAAGTGTCAGTTAACTTGTTTTACTGAAAAAAAGTTCTGAAAAGCTGCTTACAAAGTGGCAAGTGGTTGGAAAAACTCCATATTTTTCAAAACCAAGACTAAGTGTTGAGGTTAATTTCTTCTCCCAATTCCTACTGCACAGCTAAATTAAAATATCCATAAACTGTTTCTGAAAAATGCCATCACATTTCATTTTATCCTGTGCCCTTCTTTTATTTGTAGACTATTGGCTACAGCAGAACTTACAATATCTGATATGTTTTTGCACTGTTTTGAATGGCTTTATTTTCATTCCTTCATCATTACTCTTTCAACTTCTCAAAGGTCAAGGCAGTATTTAAAAGTTAAGAGTGACGAAAAAGTAAAAGGAAGAAAAAGAGAAAAAAATAACTAAAGAAAATTCATTAAGTTCTAGGCTTATATTTCAGCTTGAAAGAAATCCTTTTTCAATCCAGACTTTGAACAAAAGCAACTTTAAAAGATGCATAGGGACAAAAGAATAATAAAAACATACATTATAAGTGTCTCAAAAATATTCTGTGCCAGAAATCAGTTTTACCCAATTCCATGGGTTTATGACTGAGGGTAAAACCTATAAGTACCCTGCATCTACAAATTGGCTTAGAAGATTAACAACTAAACAGTAAGCCAAATTTTGACTCCGGCCAGTAGGTCACATTAAGAAAAATGGAAAGTCCCCATCAGAAACAACCTTAACTACTACTCTAATTGTAACAGCTTTTCCACAGTATCATTTGTCCCACTGAAGTGCTCAGAAACTCATATGTATGACAGGACTAATGAAAAGAAGAGACATATGAGAGTTAGAGAAATGTTAGGAAGCAACTCTTGGTAGTTACTAGCCCTACAACCCAATATTCAGCTTTCTTTGTCATGTCCGAAACTGTTCACAGAAGTGACTTGCTCATAATAAATTATTTTCTTACCTAACCAGTAACTCAGGTCCACCATAACAATCTAAACATTAAATAATCTATAGTCAAGATCTCTACACTTTCTTGACAAAGATCAAGCACACAACCATAGCCTTGTGATTATTTGTTTGTTATATAACTGTTAGGAAAAAATTAAAATGTAACATGACTAATGTCATGCTTTGATCTTCCTCTGCCAACCTACTCTTCCAGAAGCAAAACACTGGCTTCTTGCCTCATTACGCACCTTTATGCAATCACCCAAAGTGAATACAAAGTTCCAAGTGTGGAGCTACATGGACCCATAGCCTGAAAACAGGTAGGCATGTGATTGTACTGATGGAGTGTGAATATGTAATCACCTCTTCATGTGCAGACTTTAAGCCTACTTTAACCAGGGAGAAAAAAAGAGCAAAATAATCTTTCAGAAAAAGTAGAGGTCAAAGGAAAAATGTGAATACCTCTAGTGGGTGATACATCCCACAATACAAAACAAATCATACTTCAGAAACAAAAAAAATGGAGGTTGGGGGAAGAAGGAGGTCAGGGTGGGTTGTGTTTTGGGGTTTTTTTGTGGATTTTTTACATAATTCTTTTGTCAAGCCAAAGCTGAATTTTATTGTAAGACAAAGCCTGCTTGCATGTCAGACACTGTAGTTTTTACCATATAGAAAGAGCATGCTGAACAAGGGACTGCCAAAACCTGGAGAAAAATATTGCCCATTTAATGTGAAGAACTATTAATCGGTTGCAGTAAACCGTATTTCAAGCATCTGGTGTGTTACTAGAAATTACAATGAAGAAACAAGTAACATTTAGTCATTCTACATAGTATAACCAGAACACAACAGGACCTGAATTCCCAAACAACGTTTACTGCTAGAAGGAAATACTCTCATAAATTTTCAGAGGAAAATATGAAAAAAATACTTCAATCTGAAATTAATTTAGAAATAAGTATTAGGCAATCTTAGCCTACCTCCTGTAGAAATGAATTAAGTAATTATTAGGAAACTATTACGTTAAAATATTTCCTTCTTGAAAATACTTATACATGATTATGTTTATCCATTATCTCTATAAAACTATATTGTATAAATATATGGGTTTATATCATGGCTGTTAATAATAAAGTCAGAACCTTTCCAAGAGCACACAATCTCACTACTTTAAAATATATGTCAAACACCTGTTACACACAAAAGTTGCCCTGAGCACATTTCACATTTTCATTGTGAGAGAACACACTCACATGAACATTTCCTTTTAGATAATATGCTCTGCAAGCCAAATAATTAAATAAGAAATATATCTAAAATAAAATAGTCAGAAAGGAAGGGATAAAAAAAAAATGCTAGAAGCATGCTTTCCTACATTTAGGGCCCTTTATCCGGTGTGTGAGTGATCACGAAACCTACAAGAATTTGCCATCATTATTACCACCCATTCATTCTCCACTGTAGCAGGAACTGTAAAACAATGGAAAGATAAAACATCTGTAAAGATAAAACATGGCCATCAAGCCTCACATGAGTGTTTTAGTATGTGACTTACTAAGCCTCATTAGCTAAAGGTAGTTAATCACTTAAAATGTCGTATTTTAGAAAACAAAGAGCTTCATGTAAAATGAAATATTGGAAAAGGAAGGAAGAAATTTTTTGCTCTGCAAAAAGAATAGCTGAAATTTATTTTCAAATGTATGTTGAACTGCAAGCTGACCATTTCCTCATTGTGTATCAGTGAAATTAACTGCTATCTTACTGGAGGAAAAGAAGAGTGTTCATTTACCTGTATGTTTATTTTAAATAAAGACATTCTAAACTCTTCACAGGAGCATTTAACCCTGCTTCTCCAGCTTACTTCTCATACATCATTATTTTTCCCAGACATTTGGAAAAATAGCTAGGACTTGGGCTTCTGTTGGGATGAAATATGAAACACTTAAGCAGAACGTAACAAGAGGAAACAAGTAATTTACAAATCCATTAGAGCAACACACATAAACGCAAGAAACCTCTGCCATAAACAGAGAGCAAGCAAACGAATAACTAGTAGAACAGAATGAAAACTATTACATATATGGAGGCTTTTTGTTTGTTTGCTTTAATTTTATTCAAATATAAAGAAAGAAAACCACAGAAAACAGGACAAAATGTTAGGCCACAGGTAAGTACATAAAGAAGCACTGACGTCAAATGTATGTAAGACTGAGGAGGTACTACAAAGAAAGGCAAGGAATGAGAAGACCAAATGACTGACAGGAGACTGATAAAAAGATGAGAAAGACAGCTGAGGAGAGGCTGCTATCTAGTTAAGATTGTCTAAGTCCTCACAAAGGACTCTTTAAGATGCACTCAGGAAGAAACTGTTCATGGCTTTATTGGAATCCCTAAAGCTCACTGACCAATGTCCCCATGGGAGGAAGCACAGCTATCAGGGAGACCGGCTTTCCCTCATATTACAGCTCCTGAGGAAGGAAAAAAGAAAAGGCTATCTTCAATTTCTTTGTCTGAATACGTATGGTTAAAGGACCATGGTATTTTAAATCTTCTATACACTCCTGCATGATAACTGACTACAGCTATCTATTTCTTGCTAAAAAAATGCATAAGGAGCTTCCTGGTAATAGAAACATTCAACTGTTCTGCAAGACTGCTATTTATTGAGTAATTTTACTTTGGTTTTGAGTGCATGGAGAAACACCTCAGAGAACTTAAATACTACGCAAGCACTACAGATTGTTAAATACTATCCAAGAACCATACAGGTTCTCCATCTGCTAGAAGAGTCATTTGATTATTCCTGTTCCAAAGCAATAAGCATTTTATTTCACTGTTTCAAGAACATCATTCTTGATTTTTTTTAAATAAAACCCACCTCTAAACTGAAAAACATACCCTCCCAGCCTGCACACTACTGCTCTAGATTCAGTCCTTCACACTCTCTTTCAGGTGAGGTGTCTGTGGGAGGCCCCTTCCTCCAAACTATGTTTGTTCAACATCAAATTTCACCAAGAGATCTAAAACACTTAGCATCCCCAACTGTTTACCCAAGACAAAAACTTACGCAATCTGATTCCATACCTGCTCCTACTGTCCCACTTCTGCCTGTAATTCTATTAGCTTTCTCCAGTGGATCTGTCTGACACAGAAAAAAACCAAGCTAACAAAGCCATTATGGAGCTGAAGATAATGCCAGTAAGATTTTGAATTTTGAAAGCATTTCCGATATCTGCTCATTTTGACTGCAAAACATTTCCCAAAGGAAACAAGCATAAATACAGACAAAAATTAAACAGAAAACACTCTTAGAAACTTAACAGCAAATGTCTAGGTCTACCACAAAACTTGCTTTTATGTTTCCAGCTTCTTGAAAAAGTTTCCTGTAGTCTGTTCTGTTACAGTTACATTAGTCTTATTGTTATGAATATTTAAGAAGTCTCACAGGAAATTATAGGAATGGGATTCAAGTTTCCTGCCTGTTAATCTCCATGGAGTGACACCTTCCTGATACAGTCTGCTAGAACAGAAAGGCAACTTGTCTTTTGGAAGTTACATTAAAATGGAATAGTACAGGAGAATAGTGCTATTTGGTGTTTTAATATTGTAGTAGATTCATTTGTTTGGAAAGACAAACTGCAAAAAGCATAAACCTGTATTTGATTTTTTTAAAAATGTGCATTTGAACGCCTGTGGGTGCACGAGTTAGTTTGTACAAACAAAATTTTGCAAAAGACAGGCTGTTTTCAGAATTGTTTAACATTTCTATAAAAACAAACACTTTCCCTTAGTTCATAAAATACTTGTTACTGCAAAATTCAAAAGCCAGACAAAATCTTAACAACTTCCAGTTAAAAAAGAAGTAATGGAAGCACAGTAAAATTTACTGAATAGGAAACTAAGTAAGTCTATAAGCAACCATTTCCTATGACAGACAAATTCCTAGGAGAACAGATCACGCTCTCCTATTATCTTAAACCTCAGAAGAGCTCACATTCTGAAGTTTAAATACATAAAAATAAATGTCTTTCATGATAAAATGCTCTACCATCAGTTATGAGATACCAGCTTCTAAACACAGTTACATTTCTCAATTGGCTTTCACTAGTCTGATAACGAATCTTTCAAAACATTCCAGGTTATTATAATACAGGATAATGTATTTCACTCTCTGCCTCTTTAGTTACAGTGATGACTATGAAGCCAAAAACAACCCCACAAGAACTAACTTGCTAAACTTAGAATTTGCCTCTTGCTACGCTGATTATAGTAAAATAATCCAATGTAAATGTTGTGATGTTATACACCACACAAAGAACACAGTTGCCTACTTAACTGACTGCTAGGTATAAGGGCACTTCAAATTCCAGCAGCATTCAGGGATTCAAAACACTCCAATTTTAATAAATCACTGTTAAAGGTATGAAAATACAGGAAGAGAAAACCATTTATATTGTAGCCCCAAAAGGTATTGCAGAATATGAAGAATTTGACACAAAGAAGTGAAGTTTTTCTTTAGGCCCAACCACATCAATACTAGCTTGACGTGCAATTTTCTAAACTACTGTGTACAACAGCTACTCTGCTAAAAATACGCTGTTACTCAAACTTTGAGATATACTCTCCAGAGATAGGACTTCCTGATAGGAGATTCAAATTAATAGGAAGTGCCCTTCCTGTGTTTTCTAGACTGCTAGACTAATGAGTTTGTTTTCAACTGCCTGTAAAAAAAAGAAGGAGCAGATTTATCTGTTGACTGGTGTTCAGTGCTTTAAAGTGAAGTGACCTTGTATATAAAGCCAAAGTGTAGCAGACCACAATCATGCCTATTTAGGCACAATGCTGTAGCACATTTGGTTTTTCCTGTATTCCTGACAGAATTCGTACAGGAATTGCCTTGAGAGCCTGGTAGTTGATGATTTTTATTTTACTCTGCAAGTAGCCCTATTGGAAACTGATGGGAATGCCTGTGAAGTAGCTGAGCACAGACAGACTCCTACTTTCAAGAAAGGAATTTTTATGTAGAGAAAGTGAACAGTTCTGGTAATATGTATACAGCTATGCCAAACCTACCCGACGCACTCAACCATATAAAAACACTACAAGAAGTCAGCATGTCTAAACAATAACTACAGAACACACACTTTGTAACACAATACAAGGAAAAAAATAATGCTGATCTACCATTAGGACTTCCAGATATTCAGGCAAAGTGACAATCAACACCAATTTTGAAGAAAAACTGTGCTTTAGGATCAACTAACTTTTCAGGCCAGCATGCTTTATGCTTTACACACAGCAAAAACATGGAGCCGAAAGGCTAAAATGCAAATGAAAATGCAGTTTCAATACTAATTAGACATTTGATTTTGATTTATAGAGGATGAGGGGAAAACAGACAGCTCCAGCACACAGTTAGACTAGGAAATTTAACAGTCAAGACTCTAACCAATTACAAATTTTTCAATCTTTGTCGTGTATGAAAAACCCCACCAACCATTAAAGAAGGTTAACAATATTGATTCTGGCAGATGGGATCCTCCTGACTTCCTACTGGATGAGGTCACACTCCTGCAAGACTCTAGTTATTGCTACATTACATCACCAACGAAGTGATGATCATTTGCAATGACTTCAGCAAATGCAAATGAAAAAACAACTTATCTTTAATGTGGCAATGAGCTTTATCCTTCCTACTTCTAAGCTAGCTGTCTTAAAACACATATAGCAGTTCAATTATAATAATTAAACTTCATATGTTTAGACACAAAAGATTTTAATATTAACCCAAGTTTATTTCATTTTCTCTCCCAGTTAATGGAACTTTTATTGTAAATGTTGCTGCTCTCTGACAGTTTCTCTTAAAAAAATAGAATAAAAGAACTTTTGAGTAATTTATCACAGAAAGTATTAGTTTCATACATGACTAGTAGATAATCATTAAATACTCTTTCACAAGATGGAAAGAAAGGTAAGCCATCCACTGTGACAGATCTTAAATTCTCCATTTGACAAAGTTGCTGACAACGGATCAACAGTAACAATGCGAATAAGTTCTCAGGAACTGTTATCAAATAGTGCCTGCTTGAGCAGGGAGGTTGGACCAGATGATCCATTGTGGTCCCTTCCAATCTGATTCATTCTGTGATTCTGTGATATTGGGAGATGCAGCCATGTAATTCTGTGACTTACCATGTATTTTAAGTAAATATTAAGTGTTTCATTCCTATTCACAGAATGAGACAAACCATTGTAGTTGTACTATTAAAATCTGAGTATTAAAAAAAATGGAAAAAACTCAGTCTAGTCAGAGATGAACCCTAGAAACCTTTCCAATGTATTTTGTCCTTTTAAACTGCAGTAACAGCAACAATCTCAGAAAATTTTGACTGTTTCATGGTCTTTAATTTAACAACCTGTTCACACACAAACAGACATCCCCACCTACTTTTCTAATAATTTGAATTTTTTCCACTTGCAATGTAATAGCAACATTGAAGCAGTAAAGTTTTGCTACACATCACAAGAATGGTTTAACTATGCTCTAATCAGAACACGGCCTCATAGGAAAAGGCAAGAGTTACTGAAGTCGAATGGCAGCCTACCATTAAACCTCTGTTCTGTGATAATCTCTCCCCCTCAAGCATCTTAAGGGAGGTCTTTTGCTTAAAAGCAGCACATTTGTGTTGCAAAAGTATAAAGGGCAGAGAACTAAATGCAGGACAGGAAACGCCCTTTTCTTCAGAGCTTTTAGTATCACTTCTGTGATGTGTCATTTTTTGAGACCTTCAGTATATTTCCCAAAATAAAAGAGGAGAAACTTCAGCTACAGAAATAAACAAAAATCTCACCTTGTTATTTTCACACTTGTATGGGATTTTGAGGGTATCCATGGCCTTGATCATGGCCTGCATTGCTGTAAATATATTCTGGTACACCAGTTTTGTAAAGCCCCTTTTGTCTTCATCAGAGTAACCTGATCCATGAATGATTCTCATCTGCTTGATAAATGTGCTTTTGCCACTCTCTCCTGTGCCTGCAAGACAAATAAGAAGGATACGCTTTACCCACTGGACACAAACACGACTTTTTTTGCGCAATGTTGACAGCTTGCTTACTGCAGGGCTGAACAGTGTCAAGTGGTGCTTGGAAGGTAACTACAAGGACCAGTTCAGAGTCAAACAGCAGCATCAGTAGCAACTGAAGAACAATTAATGAAACTGCATTGAAAAGCAATCGAATTACAATTTGTGTTTCAACAACTAAACTAATGAACAAAATGGAACTCCAAAATATATATATATTATATATGACTGCATGTTTGAAGATCTTCTGTTCTTAAAGATGTAATTGTCCAAAACTCTAATTTCATGGAACTACTGTGAAACATTTCATCAGAAAAATTCAGAGAGTAAGAAAACAAATCTTCCTAGGCTAACTCTCACAATATTACAGTAATCTATTGGTATTACAAGCAACAGCTATATCTGTGTTTGGGGTTTTTTGCAGGGGTGTCAGCTTGTTTGGGGTTTTTTGTTGTGTATGTTGGTTTGGTTTTTTGCTTGTTTGTTTGAGGGGATGTGGTTGGGTTGCAGCTTTTTGTTTTAAGCTAGTATTGTAATAATCAGAATCCATCAAACTTCAATCTCAGAACCATGTGAAATCACTGTTAATTAAAATTTGGTTAATATTTATTAATGAGAAGTCATTCCTTCCATTAAAATTTTTTCATGTCTTTTATACTTTGTGCTAAAAGTAGTTTATTGATGAAATATGACTATTTGTCAACTTAAAGTTAAGATCTGCTTGCTGAAAACTTCACAAAGTTTACAACACACGACATTTTTTCTTTGCTCCAATTCAGCAAGCTCATCTGTGACTACAAGAGCTTATCTATATTATCCCTGTGTTTGCTTAAGAGGAGGAGTTGAATCTGCACAGCTACATAAGTCCTGTGTTCACCCAGCTACTCGGCCCTGCAGAAAACAAAACGCATTGCTCAGCGCTGTGTTTTTCAAACTTCCAGCTTGGGCTTTATTTTAATGATTTCTGCAAAGCTTTCATGCCTCATACCATAACACTCACGTCCAGGACAAAGGCAGCCTTATAGGCCTCTCATATAATGCTTTAGGTGTCTTCTCAGGAAAGTGTGTTTCACAGTAGTGCAGTTTACAGGAGTAATCCTTAATTATTTCTGAGATAGCACACACTGCAAAATCTAAGCCTCTAAAACCATGAGCCCTTACGACAAGCATAATTTTGAAACTTTCATTCCCATTTCCTGCACACACATAACAAACTTCTAATGCAGGTTTTCCTCACACACACATTCCTAGAAAATCAAACATGATATTACCTAATACAGAATGATTTGGGTTAGAGGGGACCTTAGAGATCATCAGGTTACAACACCCCCTTGTCATAAGCAGGGGCATCTTCCACTAGACCAGGTTGCTCAGAGCTCCTTCTGATCTGGCCTTGAACACTGCCAGGAACAGCACATTCACAACTTCTCTGGGCAACCTGTACCAGTGCCTCACCACCTTCACATGTAAAGCATTTCTTCCAATATCTAATCTAAACCTGTCCTCTTTCAGTTTAAAGGCATCTCTCCTTGTCCAGTCACTACATGCCCTTGAAAAAGGCCCTCTCCAGCTTTCTTGTAGGCTCCATTTATGTAATGAAAGGCTGCTAGATCATCTCCCTAGAGATGAAGACATTGATTGAGACCAACTTGTGCATTCTACAGCCTCATCCATTAATTACAGAACAAGTTAAGAAATACATCTTGGCAATATGTTCCTAAAATTTTACTTGTTTACCATAATAAACAAAAACAACACTGGGTAACAGCCTGAACAGGACCCTTGAGCTGGTCTGTTTCACCTGGTGAAAAGAAGAAAACCTGAAATTACATAAGAAAAAAATCTACACTTTGTTCTGAGAGGATGTGAATGCCTTATGGGCTCTGCTAGCCACTGCTTCCACCACCATCATCCTACGAGCACCTCTAGCGGATACAAGGCGAGAGCAAAGGGGAAATGGCAGCGCAGTGCATCAGCAGAACGGACCAATGGAGTATAAAACTATACTGAGACCAATATTCTGCTAGTTACCACTGCACAGGTAAACCAGTCAGTTCTCTGAAGCCAGATGAGTAGTATCTTCCCATCTGTCAGAAGACTGCTGAGGTCACACAATGCACCTGAATCTCAATCATAATCAGAATACCACCACCACACTCCATCATTTAAAAAACACGACTTTCAATCTCCCCCTGGACTCCCCCAATCCTAATATAATTCCTTGTCTAGTATTTAGGAAAGAACTGAATAGTGTGACTGAAAAAAACCCCACACTCCTGATTCAAGCACATAGGTTGGTTGGTCATCTGACTTTTACAACTTTTTCCCAGATAAAACCAACCTAATGAATGAAAAGAGATTAACTGTCTTCTAAAAATAATAAAGAATTATCTATAATAGTGATGAACTCCTATTCAATCATGGCATAGAAGATTATCAAAATCTGTAAGAGCTTAGCATCTTAAAAACTAAAAATTTCCGAAAACGTCTTCCATTTCTTCTTCTTGAAATGTTAATAGCAACAAGTATTACTGCATCATCAAGAATTTTACGACCAGAGATCTGAAAGTACTGCTAGCAGTATTATATCCAAAAGCAGAATCAGGAAAGAAGCCGGGTTGCTTAAATACAGAGTAGACTCTTATGAAGGCACTTCCACACGCATATATACATATCATGTACAATTTATTGCATTGTTGCTATTTCTGCTGGTGCAAAAACCAAGCTACAGAATGTTGAAATGCAACATTCTTTGCTCTGTGTAACTTACAGAAAAACTTTAAACATGGCTAATTTTAAATAGGTGACAATGCAACTACTGGCAGAGTGGTTTCAGAACTTGTGGTGACTGACAAAGATAGAGCAGACTGATTTAGATGTAAGACAGCTACAGAAGCCTAGAGTGACAAGCATTTCTTTCATGTAGTTTTGCTATGCATATCTATACTTGTTTTAGCATTTCTCTGCATTGCAACTTTAAAAAAACCTCAAGTACAGCATCTTCAGATCAAATACAAGACTGTTTTTTAACTAGAACAACAAACATACCACTCTCTAGGCAAAATTCACACTAGCATCTGTTGAACAGAAACACTGCTAAACTACACCTGATTGTGTTTTTTTTCCCCAAGTCTGACCTATGAAAAAGCAAGAAAATATGCTGCTATTGTTTGAAATTTTGCATTTAAATTAGACAGAAGAAGACATTCATAGCATGTAAGGAAGAAGGAGAAAGTCATTGGAATCCACACCCTGTTAGTCACTGTACACACACATCTACTAGGAACTGTCAAGCCAACAGTGTGTACATTTGCAGAAAACTGGCTTTCATCTTGGGGCTTGGATGCAGAAAGATGCCTAGAAGTACCTGGAAAGTGAAGATTCATGGGTCAGAGTGGCATCAACATCCGGCAAGGATGAGTAGAACCATACTATAACCAAGGTTTCATCAAGTATTTACTCAGATAGAGCAGTTGGTTGTACACTGCCTCACAGATTTACAGATAAGCGGAGCAACCAACCTCATCAGACAGTAAGTAGCAGAGTAACTCCTAAGAGGAGTAAGAGTTAAAACAATAATAAAGAGGTAATGCATGAGTAGAAAAATACCTGATTTCAATTATTAAAGTTATATTTCACTTGGAAGAGAGTTTTATGTTCTCTACGCTACTACTAATTCAGCGATAGAGAAAACAAAAAATACGGTTTAGTCTGTTGCTGTTCCAGCAGTGGAACGCAGCAAGATCACATTTCCACTGAAACCAAGTATGGCTAAATGAAAACATAACACTGCGCAGAATTCAGGCCTTGGACCAGCTTGGATTTATAGGTGACAAATTAGTTGAAATGTATTATGGAATGTATGAGATTATCCTGGGAGCTGAAGCAAAGAAGCCAGTCTGTCCTACCACTCTGAACAGCAGCTTTCAGGCTCACAGTTGAAGGCTACTGTTGGGAGGGGTATTTGGTTGGTAAGACTCTGTAGCAAAACTCCCTGAGGTGGAGATGAAGCTCCCCAGCTCACCCTGTAACGCATCTCTGGGCAAGTTCTAGAGCAGAACTAGAGTATCTCTTCTCCATCAAAAGAAGGCAGTAAGGCTAGTGAAACAAGAAGGCTCCCACACAAACAGCTCAGTCCATCTGATGTTGGTCATGCACCTAGGCAGACCATGTTCTCATCCTGACTTCTTATGAAGAGATCCATACCTCTGCAACAGCCTTGACCATCACCTCTGTCAACAGTTGCCACAACTGAGTTGTCCTGCTTCAAGCTGGTACAGCTATTGCTCAGCACTCCTTCCTAATTGAAGGCTGCTAGTAGGCTATGCAACTTTTTTCTCTATCGCAAAAAAGTATTATCTCCATGACATTGTACCACTGTACCATACCTCTTGAAAGGTACCTAAGTACCAATCTGCACCTTTAACCAATTTATATGACTTTAAGTTAATAACTGAAACTGACTATTTTCATCTTGGTCATAAAAACACCAAAGAATTTACGTGACAACTCATCCAGAGACACGAATAGAACTCCTGCAAGGGAGTATTACCAGTTCTTATAATGAATATAGTAGTCATATTTGTATTTTTCATAAAACCAACAGTAGTACCACTTACCACTGTATCTTCCTTGTGCGATTATCTAACTCCATAATTGACATTAACAGATTAAACCCCGCAAGAGTTGCTCGAAGTTAATGTTAAGAAACATTTCAATGGTATTTCATCTAGAGTTACAGAAAGGCCTATGAAATAGGAGAACATCTCAAATTTCAAGCAAAGAAAGCCAGAAAGAGAGCTAAGGTGTCCTACATCAGGTCTGTTCCTACATCAATAGCATCAGGTTTTGTAGTTATGTTAAAAACTGAAAGGAATAACTACAAAAAGCCAAGTTAGGTGAGAATCCCAGCAATGGCCATTTGAGATTTAACAATGAACAGATTTACGTTAAGAAACACTTAGGAAAAGATGGGCGAGGGGTACGCATTGTTCTATTGCCAAGTGTTTGCTCCACTGACAGAACATCTTTATTTTTAAATCACTACATAATCTTCTTGTTTTGCTTACAAGCCACATCTGCATATTCCACTTGTTTTTTTTCAAACAAAGTAAGCATATAATAATTTCACCATTCACTAGATTATCTCCTCTACATCATTTTAGTAATTTATAAACATTTCATTAAGATGACTGTTAATGTACTGCACAACATTATTTCATGAATTACTAATGTAACAACAAAAAAGAGCCTGGCAAGATGAGAAAAGATTTCTTCCAAGCAAGGATGGATAGAATTTTATGAAGTAGCTCATGAAGCAGATAATTACCTCAAATAAGGAACATGAAACATCTACATTAATGTAGAGCAATTTGTTTCAAGAATAATCTTGAATATCTTAAGTATTTATGAAAAACTAAGCAAATGTTATCCATTACAAACATTGCTAAAGTTGTCTCATCATTTCCTTACCTACACTGTAAAAATTGTATTAACCATCTTCCTTAAAAAAGAGAAAGAATACCTCCCATTATGGGTACAGCTAGTCTGAGTGCTTTCTACAGCAGAAAATTCCTCTTACAAATTTAATCTGGTTATGTTTGAGAAGACAATAAACTTTGCTTGTCATTCTAGTGCAGACACAAAACTCAGAGAAACAAAACCAATACTCATCCTCACTGTATGACTATGCAATTAAAACAGTTCAAGTAACTACTACAATAAAGTCCAGGACAGACAGAATTACTGACAAAAAAATGGAAGGGAATGGAAGATAGAATTAAAACATAAAATCTCGGTGATGTTCTGTAGATTCTTAAATTAATGTTAATTCAAGCTTTTTCATGAACCAGAACCTCAAACTCCTTTACAAAAAATGCAGTTCACCAAACACTGCTTTGTGTCAGATAATTGAAGCTACACTGCAAAACTACTATTATGCAGCTAGCCACAACTCATTATTGAAAGTCAGAATCCTCTTCTCTCCACCCTTCAATTCAGAAAGAAACCCAAACCATCAAAAAAATCCAAAACCTCAAGCCCCCCCAAATCAAAACAAATCAACAACAAAAAAATACCACCATCCCCAAGACCCATGCAACAAAACAGAATCTCCTCCTTATCTTTTATAGTTATAAACAGATAATTTTAACCATTTTTGAGGTATGTTATTGTGGTTTAGGTGTAATTCAGAGGCAAGAAAGTAAGAGAAGAGACAAACTGGCTGCCTTCACAGAGGACAAGTAATTCCTCAAGAATTCACACAGCTTTGTAAATGGGTTCAAAGCAGGACAGGATCCCACCTTGTGTGACCTTCCCTCCCTTCTCTTGAAAGGATTCCTCTGACAAACCAGGGACTCCCTAAAGAGAAACAACTCTTTCCAATCTGTGCTTAATTTTCCATTTTATATGGTTTGGAGCAAATTTGACAAATTCTGCCTAAAGAACTCACCTGTGCAGAAAAAGTGCCACAAATCAAATTTCACCCTCAAAAATATTTTCTTGATGCTACTTACAACTCAACTGAACAGCAATTTGTTTAAAATCAGTCTGTTGGCTGCTGTTTTTCCATGGAAAACTATAAACAAAACCAGAAGCAAACATCAGCACTCATAAAAGACAGTATCACACAAATTCTTACCTTCCTTGCACAGAGGAAAGGCAAAATCTGTTTTTAGAAACTTGTGTGTGATTAATTTCAAATGAATGTTTATATGAGGGCGTTGGAAAGCAGACTCAAGTAGATTCCAAGGCACAAGCATGTCAGAATTGATCATTTATTACCTTGAGATCAGTATAGTACACAACTATCTACAATTTGATATGTATGTTTTCTGTAAGCTATTTATTAAAAGAAAATGGTAATAATATGCTGCCCACCACCTGATTTTTTGTGAAAACTACCTTAACTACTAAATGAATAATGACTGGGTTTAGGGTTTAAATATTTTATGTTTCCTTCATACTCTGCCTACAGTTTTTCACCTCTGCACCTAAGCTGGACTGAAAATGATGGGGGACTGAGAGAGGCCATACAACCCTACAAGTCCTGCAGGTCTCCAGGAGGATGCTCCAGGAATTTCAGTATGAGACCTATATTTCCCTGCATTGCAAGGTAAGGTTTGAGTTAGCTCTAAACTTTTATTAAGGAAGCTATATAAAATGTACTCACCTAATGATTAAGTCTTTCAAGTTTCTTTCACCTTCTGTTACTCAGAGGAATTATGAACAGATAAATATAACTCCTATTCCTAGCAACTCTGAGAGATACCATTTCAGGGACAGTATAAACTACTGTGATTAATCAAAAGCAAGGATAAATACTGGTAGCATTCAAAATTGCAACAGTTTTCCTTTATTTTTATCATGGAAGGGAATAAGATACTTTTACTACTTTAAACCCTATGTCTTCAGAAAAAGTGGTCTAAGATACAGCAACAGAGTTTGTTTAGCCATCTGTGTTTCCCCTTGCCATGGGCTAGCATTCTTCTACCCTACTGAAAACTTGAAAAGGTGAGTATTTCTCTCTTGATATGTTCTATCATCAAACATAATTATCATGCACAAGAATACAATAACAAAACAACATCTCTATTTCCCATGCACACACAGCCTTGTACTTTGCATGTTCTGCTTTCATAATATATAGTTAGAAATTCTGTGACCTATTTTCTAATCTGTGTTTTAAAGAAGTACTGTAGTACACAAGAGTATATCGGATGTACATTTGCATCCATGTAAAATACCAATAAAACCCAATATATGATGTAATTTGTTCATTTTTAACAATATGTTAGCAACAACTAAGTATAGAAACATGAAAACACCCTTTCCAAAGGCTTTTTTTAAAAAAATAATATTTACTCTATTCTATGTTTGTGAGCTCTATTTTGAAAGCCTGATATAAACTTTTGACCTACCACTCATACAAAAAGGCTCTATCCAGGAGCTGAAAGTACACAGTACAGCATTTTCTTTCCTAGAATGTGAAAATGCTTACAAGCTAATTGCTTTGCTATACCAAAACTAGTATAAATATGTCTTTACTGAAAACAAGTCATATGAATAATAGCACATTTGTTATGATCAAATGTTTATGTCAAGTAACATTTCTGATGGTAAATATTATTATCTGAAATTAAAGACTAATAACAGCAACTGCTTTGTAGCATTTTGTTACATTTTTTCCTCAAAAACAGTTGGTCACTGCTTCCAAGAATGATATTCATTCCAGTTCCGAGCTTTAGTTTAGATATCATGAAGCACTCCTTTCAGCGGAAAAATCCAAATGAATGAACAGCAAACTCCTTTGCTTTTCAACCTTTTTATATGTCCTTCATTCATGCCAAAGAAAGAACATTTTCATATGGATTGAGATGATTTAAAAATAAGAAGGAAAAGCAAATCATGCTGGTTCTTCCTACAGATGAAGAGAGTAATATTTTTCCCACAAAGCTATTTGAGGTCTTTCTGTATTAGGTTATTTACTCCTGAGGAAGACATTCAAGCTGTTCCCTCGGTCTCTTCTGCTTGTGTGCTTTTTTGCTGTTCATGCTTCAGAGCTCTCTATGACCTCTGTACTAATAAGAGAACATGACAGCTGTTTCTGAACACATAATTAGACAACAATCAATTTACCAGAATAATTATCAAACTTACACTAGAAACATAAAAGGAACTATATATCAAAGGTTGGTATGCAGATACCTGTCAGACAGCTTCCCTAGTCACAGGCAGCACTAGACATGAGACAGAAATGTCTTTCAAGCCTCAAATATACCCCTAGTACTAAAAGGATGAAGTAATTTTTGCTTCAGTCTAACTACACATAACCAAGTACATACAAAGTGCAGGGTCTTGCAAGCAGCACCCTGAGCAGTAAGGCATCTGCTAGGGTAATTAATGAATTTTTTAATAATACACCTTACAACTGTATTACACACTGTGTATCTTTCTGGTTTCCTAGGGGAACACATCTTGAGAGTATCATAAAGGCAATACTTAACGGTGTAAGCTAAAGTTTTACAGTAAGTATCTTTCTATAATATTTAACCCCTTTCTCTCATGCTGCTGTGAAGGCGATGTCTCCACATTCCTCCCCCTTCCTGAGGGAGACTGAAGTGGTGGTGGTAACTGAAAACCACACCCACCTGGTTTCAGACCCTCTCACTGAATGAGCATCCATTGCAATCACACGCACCACCAACCTCATGACTCGCTTTGGAGCCTCAGTGTCATTACAGCTGATCATAGAGTTAAACTGGAAGGAGGGTGAGGTGGGCAGAGCCCAGGCATTTTACAAGGCACAAAGAAACCTAACAGAAAACAGGACAGGACAGGACAGGCAGCTTCAGCAGACATTGGCTGCTGGGAGAGCAAAAAAGGAGCTGAACTGGGGAGCACAAAGGCAAATCCAATGCAGACACTGCTTTCAAATCAGCAGCCATGAGTAGCCCTGGGAAGAACTTTTGCCTTCCCCTACAAGACAAAGCTCCTCCTGGCTGGCCTTTGCCCCATGGACAAGCAGGGCTGCAGAGCTCAGGGCTGTTCCTCTTGCCAGCCTCCTTCCATGTACAAGTTTCTCAGAGGCTATTAAGCAACCATTAGAGAGATTCTGTCTGCAAAAGCTCTGTCCCTTACTACAGGCAGTGTTCCCTCACCTCTTCACCCCCAAGGCACACACAGACCCCAGCAGGCCTGACAGACCATGATAGGCTCTGGCACAGCAGCTATACAGTAAAAACATATGACTCCATTTTTATTTTCACCCTTCAAATACTGTGAGAGGTTCAGGTGTTGGGTTTGTGTTCCCCTTGTTCCTACACTGACAGTGTTGCTCACAACTTTGATGTGTTTCTCAGCACACACTGGCAGGGGTGTGCACATACACTGTGAAATCCAGGCAGGCTCCAAGGCCGAGCCCATCATAAATCCACCCAGAGGGAAGCACAGTTCCAGATATTGTGGCACATTTCCTGCAGCTTATGGCAGATCATCCTTAACTTGAAAGTGCTTTTTAACTGCTACTTCCCCTGGAGAGTAACTAGTTTTTGAGGTTTTTTGCTGTCCTCTTGCATTTTGTATCTTCTCAGGCACTGCAAGAAGCCATACACCAATTAAGCAGCTGCTCCAAAATGAAGGTAGACCCCTTGCACACTTTTTTCTACTGCAAGTAGGGGACCTGGGCAAGTCAGCTTATTAACTGGACAGGAGTGACACAACTGCTTTATTATCGTAGCTCCTATTTCAACCATTTCAAAGCTAGCAAGCTTGGAATAATATTGATAAGGATTGAACACATCATGTTTTAATGATGTGTTCCTTGCTTATTTAATATAAATACCACCTATGCACATACTTTCATGTGCATACATACACACAGAGAGTGATGAAGGCTCTAAAGACATAAATATACCACTGGCACTCTCTGAATTTAAGAAATCAGGTCAAGGGTAATAATACCAAAGAACAATTTTATAATTAAAAAGATTATAATTAGATTCTCCACTCCCCTCCCCCCAATCCCTGCTTTTTATTAAGAAATAGAAAAAAAGTAAATCGAATAGCTAAGTTCTGAGAGGACATTCTTGCTAGCATTACACAGTACATCATATAGGTATTTCCATGCTTAGTACATGACAGAAAAGCAATATTCTTTTCAGATTCTGCGTTTATTCATGAAAATAGATGAAAAACTGAAAAAACTTTAAGCTTGGGGAAAGTGAGGGATGAAAACTACTACTGGGTCAGTAAGAACATGGACTATCACAGTCAGTAAGAACAGGGACAAGGAGGCAGGTTTTACGGTCAAAGCATCCAGTGCCATCATTTTGCATCTGCATTTTTAACAGCACAGTGTTCTAGCATGCATACTGCTTAAAGCATTGCTGCTGTATGACTGAATAGAGTAACATTTTAATGTTCTGCTTCTCCAGCAGAGAAAGCCCAGGAGGCAGCACTCTGGAGCACCACACTGTCACACAGAGAGCATCCATGGCTTGTGCCCCTTCAGCCTGTCCAGCCAGGGCCCAGGTCCCATGCCACTAACCTGCTCAGCTGAGCAACTTCAGCAGCTCAAAGGAAGAGTTTCCAATAACATCTCTTGACATGTCAAAACAGACAGTTACAAGACTCCTGTTCTCTTTAAGAGAAACTTCTGATCCTCCTTATAATAACCTTGTTGTTGAAGTTACATATTTACTTAGACCTGATTATATAATCTGATTATAAACCAGATTATTACCTACTCTTGACAGGTTTTGGATTTTTTTTCTGTTTTTATTTACTTTACACATACACTATAAATAAAGAATGCATAGATTAATAAATAACTACTTCTTACTTATAGAGGTAATAAACCCCATAAGATCAGATCAGTCAGAACTCAGTCAAAATTGTGGATAAACAACTCACCTTCCTGATTCTCAGAGAAGTATCCTTTTGCTGAATACTCTTACAGTATTAAAAGAAATCTCCAAAAATGCATGAACTAGACGGGGTCTGAGTTACAACTACAGTTTTACTCAAACATCACTTACTCTAGCCAACAGCATGTACCACCCAGATGTGGATATGTAACACAGGAACTGTCACCTCCTTTCTCTCCCAGAGTCACCTCACAGCTCTGACCTCTCCTGCGACTGCATGTGGCTTTCTGTTTAATTAATTAAGGTCCACATGCTGTTCATTAGCATTTAAGTAAGTTATTTGCATTATAAATCCTGGTTCATCTGAGAGAAAGTTCCAAATTCACTTAATAGCCTTAGTAATTAGGCTTTCTATGGTGCTGGGTTTTTATGAACATTCATGTAATTCTGGTTTTCACTTGTTGTACTTGCGTCTGATTGCAAAATGATTACATTGAATATACTTCTAGCCACTTTCAGTGCTACAGAGAAAGATACTCAAGAGCTGTTCCTGTTCTGATTTAGTACACCAAAGCAGAAATAAATTTAACTGTCAGGGCAAAGAACTGTAACACAACTGCAGTTCACACAGGCATAAGGTGGCAGGGTGAAGGACTAGTTTCTGTTAGCCATTATTTTTCTTTTTAGAGCGAACTTTTACTTCCAGGAAGTAAACATTTATTTAACACGTCATTCCTTTGCACAATAGTCAAATGAGAAGTATTCAAGTCCAAATTTTTAGTTTATGTTTTAGGCTATTAAAATGTTATCCACACAAGTCAACATTCTTTAAATTTTTTTTAAATTATAATTTCAGTTCAACTAAAAAAACCCACAACAAAACAACCAAGGGCATATCCAGTTGTCAGTACAAACCACAGAGTTAACCATCCAAAGCTAAACAAGGATTTTCTTCCAACAACCACAATGGCATGATGTTGAAAGGTGATTATATTTGGCACCTCTGTATTTACTTCTACTTTTGCATCATTCTATTTATGCCCTTGCAGTAACAATTAAAAAAAAAAAACAACAAAGTAACAAACCTCCACTTATTTTAGGCATACACAGGCCTGCAAATGTAAGGAGTTCCTGTCTGGGAAGGTGTAGGAGAAACATGATGTGAAATTCCATCCATTTCTCAAATTTTTAAAAAGACTTTTTTTTTATAAACTGTAAGCTCTGATTCCCTTTTATATAGGGTTGGACTGTCTGAAAATGTATCATGAAAAACTCTGGAAAATGCAACAGAAGGTATTAAAAATGTTCTTTTTGTTATCAGGTTTGTTCAAGGAGAAAGGCAGAAGGAAACTACATGCAATAGCTTTCATGACACCTTTTAGATGTGTAAAAAAAATCCCCACAGCGTAACACCTCTATTGCTAAAAAGGCCTTGAATCTTGTGTAATAAAAGTTGGTTTCATGGAGAATACAAATGCTGAAAACGCTATTTTTCAAAACAAGGAGAAGTATAGAGACAGACACCATTTTCCTACGCTAAGACCACAATTTCTAACGAACAGTCCCCTCCATACAGCTATCACTATTGTTCTGAATAATGTGCAAAAATCACCACCAAGCACAAAGGTGTGTGTCTTTTCCTAAACCCTCCAGCAGCTGTCCAGCCTCACTCTGCAGGTCTCTGCACTGTGAAAGCAAGGAGAGGAGATCTGTGTGTGGCAGAAACAATCTCTGCCTGGGACATGATGGTGGGAGCTGCCAGCCAGCACTCCCCAGTCAGGCACAGCTTCGCCCTTGGGGAGTGAGTACCAGGAATGTGCCTTTCCTCCACTCAGTGACTAGAAGCTGACAAGGCAGTTCCCTATAAAGGTCATGGTGCAGGTTTTATATCTGGAGAGTTTTGAGCTCCCTTCCTAGCCTTCAAGTACAAGCAACATGGAGTCATTTGGCTGCTGTCAGACTGGTGAACCAGAGCTGGCTGAAAAAGGATAAGACTGACACTCTCAGCACCAGCAGCCAATCCTTAGTCCACACTTCGCAATGTTTTTGTTTTCAAGATGACGGGAAGCAGAAGACAATGCGATAGCCAGGGAGTTCAGAACTATCCTTCTTTTTCCCTCTGGTCAGTTGTCAGGTTTTGGGATATTTTGCTGACTCCAGCTGTCTCATTTGTCATTTAAAAAATTAAAGAAAAAGTCCAGTTGCTCCAACTGTGTTATCCTACAGATCCAACCACCACTGGAAACCTTCGAGCATTAGTAAAAGGTTAACCATTGGACCCTCCCAGGCTGTTGAATCACATGTACACCTCCAGTATAATCAACACCTCACGCTAATTACCAATTACCTAAAACACTTAAAGCAGAAAATTGACTGCAGCTTCTTCATTGCAAACACTTTTTAACATGACCTCCAAAACCACATAAGCATTCTGACAATTATTGCCAGAGGAAGGATGCTCTGCCTCTAATCTCTGCCACATGGGAACAAGTCCCATAAAAGACAATTGAAATGTTTTGGGATGGTCTTTAATTTGTAGCCGTTCTGGGAAAATGTTATCTACTAAACTCTAGGTTTATCAACTGTGATAAAGTAATTTAGTTGACTAAAATATGCAATTAAAGACTACTTTCTCACTGCGGCTGACAAAGGAGAAAACTATGGAAGTGTGTTTTAGACAACAGATCAGTGAATCCCAGATGCCCCGTGTTACTCCTTGATACAAAATCTGAAATGAATGTTTCTGTTCAGATAAATATGAATCCTTTTTGACTGTCATCTGAGATGACCTGTTTGTTGGTCAAGTTTTCTCATGCCATCTTAGCAGCCTTCTACAGTTCTAAAGATGAACAAAAAATACATTTTTAAAGGCTTCTCACAAGTTTCCAGAAACTAGCACTTTTGTCAGGTATCATATAGCTTCACTTCAAACTGCTAAGTACTTTCTTTCCCCAACAAAAAAACTTGGTAAGTCAGAAAATTAAGAGAGGTATTCCTACACTTTAATAAGAAATGTCCAAACTGTGAAAATCACAAAAAGAGGAATTTCTGAGTTGTGAGTGCAAAACTGTTTCTGCAATCTAAGTTTGCAGCAGAAGACAAGAGAAAATGCACACTATTTGCAAAAAATATGGATTTTTACACTATGCAGCTCACAGTCAATAACTAAATTTCAACTACCAGAACTACAAAAAATTGCAAACCTTGTTGCAACTAACAGGACCAAAGGTATGTTCAGGGTATTTGCAGGGAAAAAAACCCCTAACAACTCACCACATTGCCCCAACTTTGCCACCTTTATTTCCTTCTATACTGGTTCCTCTGATGTCAATAGTAAAGAAACACCAGTCATATTTCAAAGAAATTAAGTTACTGAATAGTTTGGAAAAAAAAATTAAAGAACGTGATAATGACCTCAGGAAAGGTTAATCATACCCCTTCCCCCTCCCCCCTTTTTTTCCTGTGATCCTTATTAAGGATTTTTTTCTGCCATCCTTACTCTTTCAGTAGTCCCAACAGATTACTGCAAACTATGGCCTTATTAATATGAATGAGGGTAAAAAACTGAGAGTAGACATAAAGCATACTGCATATCCATTTTAATAATTTTAGAAGTATTGTTGAGCAGTAAGGAATAGGAATAAAGAACATCAAATCCTTTCCTTAATAACTGAAGCTACCACATAATAACGGAAGTACATAAAAAATTTCTTAAGATGGGAGAGAAGAGTCTAAGAACAGTTACCACGCATCAGCTGCTCCACAGTGGTTCTTCCATGGGTTCAGTTATGTGCAAATGTCAGGTTTTACCAAACTGATCTGTTAGTCCTGTTTTATTACAGTAAATCCTGCTGGACTCAATAGCTAATGAGATGATTAAACATCTTTAAACACTGTCTTAAAAAGTTACTTCACCTATGTTATACTATATCACCAAATGAAGAAAAATTCATTTGAAGAGTGAACTCTGTAATTTTGTAGTAACACCACTCTATTTTTAAACTAAGTATCAGTTGAAAGCAGAAGACTTAAATATTTGCTAATTTTCTGATTTTGTTGTAGTGCAGCTCTGCTGTTACAAGTTTATTATTAACCTGCTTTTTAACTTCTACTTGAGAAACAATTCTTTGGCAAGGTATTTCGTTACATCACATAACTAGGTGAACAGGTCAAGATCCCATTCCTTCTCAACACAGAGGGGAAGCATTTATTTACCCGAATGAGAACATTTGAGCACAGCGTGGTTACACCTGTAGTATGTGATGTACCAGTCCTCTGAACAGTTCCTTATGAATTTGTTTATGTTACTGTTGTTAATTCTTATTATAAAAAATGCACTTACTTATTCTAAACAATCAAACAGAACAGTTATTAATGACCTTTTCCTGCATTATTTTTAAAGGCTACTGGTACCTAATCAATGAGCACCAATTAGCACCAATTTCACGGTTATTTTTCTTGGGGTTGTTTCCTTCCTATAAATCTCATCTGCATATTAGATTTTACTGAGACTTAGGAAAAAAAATCCACATAGCATTTTTCTACATGAACTATCCATTTCAAGTCAATTATTAAAATGTTACCTTTGTTATTGTTTTGCATATTTATGATTATTAAAGCAAAAGCCAGTAGCAAGACTTATCTCAGTGCAGAGAAGCTGCCCATTCAAACTACATCTACACTGCCATTTGGATTTATTCAAAACTCTGCTAACAGGCATTCCATGATCACACACACATTCTTTTTTGAACCCATACCCTTCACTAGAAGGTGTGCTAGGCTATCTTCAGTAAAACATAGATGCTGTGACAACAACCTGGGATGAAGTAAGTGCAGATGCAGTGATTTGTACATTACACTGTATATTGACTTCTAATAACACAAACACTTTTTCCCTCAAGCATTACATGACTGCAGGCATTTAGTATTTGCTAAACTCTGGAAGGCATGTGCAAATTGGAATAAAAGTTCTGCATTTTTATAGCACTAATTACTGTGGCCTAAAGCCTAAATTAAGTATCTTAAATTCTTCTCTTCCCTTGCACAGGCATTTTCTGAATTATCAAGACTGAAATGCAGCTGTTTCAATTTCTGTAGAAGAACAGTATACAAGCTTTATGTTGGAAGGCACCTATAGCACTGTGTTTCAGACTGCAACTAGAGACAGCTACTACATCACCAACATAACTTTCTAGGACAAAGAGACAACTCCTTTGTATCAACTACTGATGCATGGCTGTTGAATCATATGCAGTACTGTACATATGATTTAAGACTGTACAATCACAAAACAGACTGCCATTAAACAAAAATACTGACTTGACTTTTGCAAGAAAGAACTTACATGAACAGGTGTGTCTTTTTATGTATTTTACCAGCCATTTCAGTCAGAACTTAATGTATCATATAATTACACTACAGTTTGTTTGCTTGAACTGATCACCTTTCTAATGAAATACACTTTCCAAAAAGCAAATTTATATATTTATTAGTTTGCTGCAAAACCATGATAGACAGTCTGTAATTCTCTTTGTTTGTACAGTTGGACATTAATGTTTTGTATTTCCACGTCTCATAAATGCAGCTAGCAGGCTATCTAGTTCCAGATCCAATCCTGCTTTTTGAGTTTTTTTACATATTGTGCTTTCTCGTTTTTATTTTATTTAAGGAACAATGATTTTTCTTCTTACCAAAAATAGTCCAAGGTCCATGGTGGTGAACTGTAGTCTAGGTAGGGTCAGGAACCTCTTGCTTTCAGTACCATGTAACATCAGTATTTGATTCTTATAACATTATGTATTGCTCCTTTAAAAATGCAATTGATGGACTAAGACTCATTCTTCCTATTTAGTGTATGATAATTTCTGAGACATACTTCTCCAAGATTTCAAACATAATCAATCATCTGATTAGAGGCTTCCTGTCCCTTTATTAAATTAAAACTTTATTTTTCACTTTTACTGGTAGCCAAAAATCTTCTGAGGAATGTGTAAAAGATAATTGCACATCTAGTTCAAGTTCCATATGGAGTAATTTTGTAGACATAAAACAGACACATGGGAAAGGCAGCATCAATCCTCTCATTCTAATGGTACTGTTGTGCAGCTACATAAACTCTGTAGGTCAAAATTATTTTAAAGGTTGCATGAATATACTTGCATATGTAAAGAGAGGCAGAAGGATAGCTATCTTTTTTCTTCCTGACAAAAAGACAGCCTGAAGGATAGTGTTTTTCCCTGCTCAATTCCTTATTTTTAAGATCAAACACATCTGTTAACATTTGTTTTTCTGATGCTTCTGTTGAAGAATATTGGTATGAATTGACAGTAGCTGTTACCATTAATTGAAATAAAAAGTCAAATCAAACAGAAAAGACTGATAATTTAGATGTTAACAAGGCACTGCCTAATCAAAGAATAAACACTTCTCTGATCAATTAGTTATGTTGTAATTTAAACTTACAGCAGGGTCCAATATTGAAAGCAAAGCAAAAGGAGAGTGAAATATCATTAATGGTTCAGACAATTTAAAATAAAAAAGACCATAAAGGGGACAACTTAATCCAAGTTTTTTAATGTAATGGACTAATTACTAATGGTACTGAAACACAGAAAAAGACAATAAGCAGCTCATGTTCTTCACGAAAATCAGACTTGATCACAAGATGCTTCTTAACATAAATCAACCTACTTCAAAGAATTAATATTTCATTACCTCAGCTGTAACAGGGAAGGGGAAACTCCTGAGGTGACATGTCAGTTCCATCACTTTTATGCAAAGTAGCAGCCAACTGCTAAGACCAGGGTTCTTTTCATGTATATAAAACACTATTTGGAGATGCTTTGCAAACACAAATCTTTCTTCCAGTTGCAGTGCCCTTAGCAGCTGCAAAAATTACAGAAGTATAGAATCATTTAGGTTGAAAACGACCTTGAAGATCATTAAATCCAACCATTAACCGAACACAGCCAGGTCCACGACTAAACCACATTCCTAAGCACCCTCCAAAGATGCTGACTTGATCGCTTCCCTTAGCATCCTATTCTAATGTTTGACAACCGTTCCCATTAAGAAATTTTTCATGATACCCAATCTAAACCTCCTCCAGCACAACTTGAGGCCATTTCCTCTTGTCCTGTCACTTGTTACTTGGGAGACTAATCACCACCTTGCTACACCCACTTTTGGTTAATTGTAGAGCACCCCTGAGCCTCCTTTTCTCCATGCTAAAAAAACTAACCTGTAGATATAGCAAAGCTTCCACCTGAAACCATGTGCCAGAGTGTCCCTGTGGGTAGACATACACTAGTGTTTATTTCAAAAGTGTTCTCCTAGTTTAAAATGTCCTCACCTCCTTTGCTCACTGTGCCCCTTCCTATTGCTATTGAAATACCCCTGAGAACATGGATTTCTTTAGAACAAAACCAGTAAAAATTGAAGTTAAAGACCACAACTAATGTATTCTAACCACAAACAGGCATTTAGTCCCTAGGATCAGATTAGATCTAATTAAAGCAAAAAAACCCCCTTGACCATGCACATTGGGTTCTCTGCACCTACTGTTTTGCCCTTCAGACCTACTCTCATTCACAGTATTTGCTAACTTAGAAACAGCCTTTGTCTGCATTCCCCCACCTATAATCACAGGGATAATAATTATTAACTATATGGAGGTGACAGAGTGACTGATTAGATAGTGGGTGGCCAGCATTTTGAAAATCTGCAGTGCTATGTAGCTATTCCCTCTTATTACAAATACTCTTGTGTTCATACCATCCAAAAAGACAGCAATGTATAATCAAGAATCAATCTGGAACATCCTTGGTTTCTCTACAGTACAACTTTACTCCACTTGCTGAAGCCACTCTGGTGACAGTAGGTTTATTTCATGAAACATAACAATGATCTGACATGTCCACTCCAAGTACACATATTGATTATAGCCAGGATGCTGTTCAGTTCAGCAAAAGTCTGCATATGGTAATACAAGTCTTTGCATATACTGTAAGCTTTCCTATGTCATAAAAGGTTATTCAGTATTTATCTGTCAGGATCCAAAAACCCACAAACTATTAAATGACTCTTCAGTACCACAGCTATACACAACAGAAGCAACAAGTACCTACTGTTGTTCTCACACATCTCCTACTTATTTATTCTTGCTTAATACAATCAAAGACAATGCAAAGAATTTATTAGTAAGTACTTTTGAGATTGCCATTTTGTTAATTACTATCTTTTATGTTTCACTTTGGCACTGTACTTGTGCTTCCAGAGTTTCTTACCTCTCAGGCTTTGCAGTATGGCAATAGCTCCCCAGAGGGGCTCACCTGAGCAGTCAGTCTACCAGAGCATGCCTGGCATAAAGTGTGAGGACATTTTCTCTGCTTCAAAATGCAACTACAGCAGGAAACAATCCCTTCTACTTCAAACAGCTGTCTGCTTATCTTAGTCATATACTACACAGAAAACCTTTAATTACCTTCTCTTGGTAATTCAATTCCTTTGGCCAAATCAGTTCAAACTCCCAGTTTCAACCTCTCAAGATAGATAACTTTTTGTCCAACTACACTGCAATTATTGTGCATACATATGTTGAAAAGCAGGGTGCATCATCAGATGAAGGAAGGAAAGTGGTCATGTTCTCATTCCTGATCAAAAGTTAGTCTCAGCTTCTGATCCTGTCAGTTCTACCTACTTACACACATGCTTACTTATTCACCCTATTCTCTCAGGGCTTCTAAATCAGGTCAAAGGGCAAATAAGTATTTCAGTGCTTGCTGGCAGAGGTCACAGTAATCTCTAGGAATCCTGCAATCTCTCTGAACAGATTCTTCACGTACACAGTATGGCATAATGAAGATGAACATATACAGTCAGGTGTCCAAGCATGCCAAAATCTGCAGTGTGAGAAACCAGTAACTAAGGAAGCTAGATGTACTGTAAATAAATTATTGAATTTCAGTGCCCTTAAACAGATGTTTAGTGACAGAACCTTTCATGTACACACTCAAAAATATTAGTCAAAATTACTTCCAAATACCAGTATGACTACATAGTTTAGACCACATGAAAGAGATCATTAAAATATATTTCACAGTAAAGTTTTTCAGAAAAAAAAAAAAGGAACTACTGGTGCCATCAAAACCGTAAGTACCTGATTGTACGCAACTGAAAGAATGAAAAGGAACTTCTATAGTCACTTTTTATGAAATTCTAAGACGATGTTCCCAAGATATTTGAATGTGAAGTTTAGTTCAGACATTTAGGCAATATTGGCTAAGACATGAAAATCTTATTACTCCTAGGCAAGCATTTCCAGTCCCAAATCTGCCTCCTTGATAGCATTGGTAACCTCAGTCTCTTTTCCATCTCAGTGTATACACTGGGTGATACGCTAGAGGGGGAAACAGCATCACCTATTCAAGTAACAACTACTGACTTTCTACTTTCCCTACTTGAAAATTTAGTTTCGGTATGACACTTTTCCAAATAGAAGAACTATTATGTGAAGGTATGATAATGATCCACGAAGCCCTGAGTTGAAGCCTTATCATTTAGGAAGGAATCATACAGCATGATCCAAACTGTAATGATTGTTTTAAGTGGATAACAGAAAACCAGCGAAGTTGGCAACATGCCTGTTGTTCCCTGGTAGTTTTCAGCATCAGAAGCACTACAAAGTAAATGGAAAGAAAAAAAAGAAAAAAATCCAACCAAACCCAACCCTTCATCAGTCTCAATCATGATTTTGTTTGAGAAATGATGGTATGATTCATTAACTGATCCAGGAATAAAGCCTGACGTCATTTCCAGCATCATTTTAAAATGTAATTCATAACACTATAATTACAAAGAGATTCCTGGGAAGAGCAAGCAGCTCAAGATACTTAGTTACAGAGATACCATTAACTTAAGAAAAAGAGGAAATACTCCTAGATGACTTTTATGTCACAACATAGAACCACAAAAATAATCTACCTTGCTTGCCAATGGACTTAAATGGGCTGCCTGAAATTGAGAAAAAGGTTACTGTGAAAGCAATAAACTTCAGAATTTGCATTATGAGTTGTTCAGGGAGGTTTTCTGCTTCAAGGAAACTTCACCAGAGAATCATTTTCCCCCTCTCTGTGAAAGGGGATTCATCAATAAGGCAACGGAGTCCAAAGGGAGAATGGTAGGAAGGTTTATTTTTCATCTACAATTCATTCACAATTATAAACCCGTGATATTTCAAGGTACCTCCATAACATGGAAGGGACTGGTTTGTTATGTTTTCTGTGGTTTGTTTGTTTTTCCTGAGGATGTGTTCTTTTTTTCTTTTCAGTTTTGTTGGGTTTTTTTAAAACATGCCTTATTCTGAGGGGGCGTGGGTAAGACCAAAAGACAAATCTTTGTAGGAAGCAAAGGCTTTTGTACAATTAAAGCAGGCTATTAAGAAAGGACAGGGAAAAATATAACCCAGCATTCAAAGGAAGGCTTTTGCCTTCCTTTCATTTATTGCTTTTCACAAAGAAAGAAAAGAAAATAGTATATATCCTAACAGCTAACTCATTGGAGGAATAATCTCAGGAGAGTCTGGGAAACAACTTGCCATCATTTGATTTTACAGGTTAAGATGCAAAGAAATTTTACAGGTTGAGAGCTCCAAAGATAACCAAAATCCAACACCAAACAAATAAATCCCCAACACAGTGTTATGACAAGAGGAAAATAAACCCACAAGTCCATTTTTAGACAATAACAGCCAAAGCAACATTTTTAGAAAGTAACAGCAAAGAGCCAAGCACAACTACATACTCATCTGCTAAGGTCCAGCCCTCCTCAAGGACTTCACTGCCTAGTTTCCATAGGAGCTCACAGGAGACTGAGCACCCGTCTTTAAAAGAGAGACTTAGGGATGGGCCAAGGTTCCCACTCCAGTGCAGCCTGACAAATGTCCTCTATCTCCCCAAGTGTACTGCGTGAGATGTTTTACCATATGACCATGCCAATATTTCCACTTCTCCCTGCAGCACAGCCAAGGCAAACAGAGGTAAGATGTGCTTCACAGCCTCCCTCATACTTCATTGTCCCAGATATCACAGTCATCAGTGGACATCATGACAGTAGATGCTTTAAGGTACTGGAGATGGGACACTGGAGATGTAATGTACCACATCACTCAAGTGTAGGGTACAGGCTTATCTTCAAACTGTCTAGGAGGGGTGTTCTTACAGAAAGCAATAAAGATGTGGGAGTAGAACTGTTGCTTTAGAAGCAGGTGCTTCTCTGCATACAAGCCTCTATCCTGCCTCACCATTCCCACAAATCCTCTAAGGGAAGCCACCAGGCCCTCTAGCAGGCATCCACATACTAAAGTCGTATCAGCTTAGACAGTAAAACTCTGCCAAGAGGCAAGATAAGTGCTGGTTGCTCTGCTAATCCAGTACCTGGCCTGAGCATGGCAGGGCTACAGACTGGCAGTACATGCACGTCCTTCCTTACTCCCAGTTTTGTCAACCTCGACTGGACAGACCGGTTATTTTAAAATGTTATTTGTATGTATTTCAGAATTCAGTACTTGGTGCACCGTACTTTTGTAGAGAATCACAAGTTTTATCCATTTCTTTCTTTCATGAATGTACACACTGAGGATTAACATTCATCTCTGCAAATAATCTTCTGACTTTGCAGCACACTTGTACCTGTGGTAAGTATTGTGAGGGTAGGAGAAGAGACTATTTTTCCTTCTGCTACTTTATCTAGAAATAATTTGTGTTGTGCAAAAGGAATATGCTGACAGCAAAGCATCTTTTTGAGTACTGCCAAAACAACTGAGTTTGTGATCATATCCATGTGCCACTTATCAGGATGTTTTGGAACTGACCTGGGCTTACACTCACAGTTACCATCACGCACCTGGTTCACACATGGTGTCAGGACATTGCCAAAGTATGTGTAGCCAGTTGGAGGATTTCAATCCTGCTATGTCTACCCAGTTCATAATAATGTGCCAAACCTCTAAAACCACAACTACCCTATATAATGATGTGACATTAGCAGGAGCACTGGCACTGGATCAGGCCCAGAGGCCCCTCAGCCTACAATCAACTGCTTGAAGCTACAGCGTGTGTTCTGTAGCTGTTCAGGGATGAACTGAAAGACAGTCCTGTATCAGCGTACAGTTCGGGTAATGACCTACCTTGCTGTCTTCCCAGACACACTTAAGTTGCAAAGGTGGCTGCTCTGGGAAAAGCATGCTGACCTACTGACACTGGAAGATTTCTGAACTGCAAAACTAACATTTTCACTGATTTCCCCTCAGGTAACTGGTCACAGTGGTCCAGGACTACCTACAGAATGATTCTTTGTACACCCATAAGCACTGATAAGTGAGTATAGCATAATGAAACGTAAATCCCACAGGATTTCCCCCACATGTTATGACTAAAGCTCAGAGTGAACAGGTGATTCAGCTGATCCGTATCTGCATGATGATGCTGCAGCAAAGTCACTGTATTTCACAAAATCACTAATTGGTTGAGGTTGGAAGGGATCTCAAGCAGGGCCACAATAAGCTTCTCAGGACCATGCATAGATGATATTTTAATATCTCTTTAGAAGGGATATGACACAACTGCCCTGGGCATCCAGTGCCAATGCTCAGTCATTCTCACAGTGAAAAAATGTTTCCTGATGTTCAGAATCTCCTGTGTTTCAGCCTCTGCCCACTGCTTCTTATCCTATCACTGGGCATCACTGAAAAGAGCCTGGCTCTGTCATCTTTGCACCTTCCCTTTCGGTATTTATAAAAATTGGTAAGATCCCTCTCTGAGGCTTCTCTTCTCCTGCGTGGCAGTCCTAGTTCTCTCAGCATTTCCTTATAGTAGAGTGTTCAAGTCCCTTCATTACCTTAGACTGGAGACTCCATTACCTTGCTTGAATCCCTCCAGAAGTTCCACACCTACCTATCAAGCAGCTAACCTCAAACTCACTGCCCACTAGGCAGAAGGAAAAGAGGGCTATGCACTGTCTCTACTAGATAAGGAGACCTTTCCCCCAGAGTGTGCAGGCTGCATCTGCGACAGTACAGTGTCAAGTCCTGACTGTGTTTCAGCTGTGTTAACACACATCAGAAAATTATATAAAAACTTTCTGGGCTCCATAGGTACACAAGAAAACACAGTCCCACAGGTAAACAGGGGTCCTATGGGCCTCAAATTCTCATTTTTGTAACATTAAATCTATTCATGAAAGTCTGACACCTAGATGAGTGTAAGCAGAAGAAAGTATCTTGTAAGCATCCCAGCCTACTCCAACTGCATTTAAGTCCTGGAACATCCAGATCTTCCCTGATAACAAGAAGCCCTCATTTTCTAAGGATAAACCCGACTTCTCTGCAGAAGATGCAGAACTCCTTACAGCAGGCCTCTAGAGCCGGTGTTCCTCAAGGTGCAAACCTAAAGCTGTTGTCATATTTCACACAAGAGCTAAGCAGCTGCTACCAGCATTCACCAAGCATTGACCCTTATGCAAAAGCACCAGTGTATAGCCTGTGCAGTTATACAGTGCTCCCAAGGTGGATGAGGCATGACCACTGTGCATGCAGCACACAGGAGAAGCCTGCAGGTACCCTGAGGCGTAGGCACAGACGGCTGGGATTATGTTATTACAGTGCACCCTGTTTGGATGCAAGACCCTGCAAATAGCTCAACGGGATTGCTCAACACTATTTAACAGAAATAATGACAGCAATAAGGTACAGGTACCTGAAGTACACTCTATCAGACTAATTACTCTGAACCTTGTAAATTATAAATACCTAAACACCCAACACATTTATCATCCTGACACCCAGTTTAAACATTTCTGTGCCATATCAGAAGAAAACAGAAAAACCTGGAGGTGAACTCCTGGACAGGCAAAGAATACATGGCAGTTCTGTGCTGGGCACTAGTCACTGGACTTCTATGGAAGATGGAAGTTGCAGAATTTGGGCAATTTTCATTGTAAGAAGAGGAAGAAAAGCATTCTGAAAGGCAGATTGGCCAGAGAGGTCAGAGTATCCCTGCACTGTTGAAAGTGAAGGGGAGGATGGGGAGGGGAATGCACTCATTTAGCAGAAAAACCGAAGAAGAATTAAAATTAAATGAATAATCAAATAAAATGGAGAGGTTGAAGTCTTTGTACAAACATTCTAGACAGGTTATAAACCCACAGAATTGCTGATATATAGATGTAGACTTGAAAAAGGAGGTATAACTAAAGAAAAGATTTACAGAAGTTGAAGTTCAGTGGTTGGCTTTATTTTATACTTCAAAATTGGCTGACAGCCAGTGATCTTTATATGTTTGGTTTAAATTCTAATAGGGAAAAACTGAGACAAAAGCTGATGCCATAGCAGATGACAGTCACAGCTAATGTGACAGACAAGCAAATTGGGCTCCTCTAACACTTTCGTGGAAAGGGAAAAGTATAATCTCCTAAGGCCATGTAACTGATGCTAAAGGTATAATGCAAATTGCCTTGGTATTTCTGCAAGTTTAAAAATTGTGACTCCTGAACCAGGAAAGCACCACACAGAAATACCCCTCAGGAAAAGGAGCATGTGTTAGAACCACAGTCAAAAGTAACTGCAGGAGCATATGATGACAACTGCACACTACTTCCTATGTGTAAACAAAAGAAGTTCAACACCAGTAGTAGAGGCATGTTATAAGCACATTGTGTTCATGAGTGCTACTTTAGCAAGAAGCTGACAGAATCAGAAGTGTAAATAACTGGATTTGGATTTAAAACAGGAACAACTGGGAGTCACTTCAGAACATTTAATGAAGTAGCCTAGACAATTATACAAAGAAAAATGTAGAACAATAAGACAGTCTGGATAAGAGAAGAGGTAAAAGAAGAAAACTGAAATAGGTAAGCCAAAAACATGAGAAATCTCAACCATTTTTATGAGAAAAAGTCAAATGATGACCTCTGGGGCTCCACATAAGACCTCAGGTTTTTTTTAATGACAAACAACATTGGTGCCTAACGAAACTGCTGCTGTACAACACTTAATATTTATTAACACAGAAAAAGACCCATGTAACTTTTTGTTTGTTTGTTTGTTTTTAGGGAAGCACAGACCACATTTGCAATGACAATGAAAGAGTACCCACTGAAGACAAACAATACAGAGGATTTATTCAAGTTAGAATGTCAGTCAGAGGGTCCAAAGGTTTTAGAAAGACTGGCTAGGAAGGCATACTGACTTGAAACTCTTGAACTATCACCCAAAAAACCCCAGAGGGTGAAAAGGGGGCGAGGGAAAGAGATTGCGTACCAAGACCTATGGAGTTACAGTAATCAGATGGTTTGCTGTACAAGTGATTTTAAGAACTAGGCATCTGCAAAGCAACTGATCATACAACAAACCCACACAGCATGCATTAAGCAGCAGTTGTTAAAACAGTTAAGTAGTATGCTACACAGGCAAAAGTCCTCAACAGACAACTGTTTTCCAAACAGGATCCCAACAATACTAAGACTTAAAAAAACCTTAAAAGTCTTCACCCATGAGATAAAATGAAGACATGAAATTATTACTGACACTACTCATAGGTGATGCAAAAGCTGTTACCTGGTAAACAATGACGATGACATGAATATTAGAGTAATCTGTAAAACAGATATATGCAACTACTGTGCATCCAAATATTGTTAAATATAAGCTTGTCAAACAATGACTAAACCCACCCTAAAAAGCAATTATTTAGAAAAGCATTTAAGTTACAGCAGTCATCTAAACATGAATAGCTTAATGTCATGGCTCAGTAGGCTGTTACAGTCCTTGAACACACCTCAACAGTGGTATTCCAACTAGCAGTACTTACATACATGTAATAAAAAGTATATACACATCACTGTTCAATTCATATGATGTGTACTTCAGTACTGACCTTGAGTTGGAAAGAAGTCAAAAACTAGCTACAAAAACGATTACAGGATCATAAAATCCACTCTACAGTTACAAAGTTAGAATTGAACTGTGGAACCATCCAGACTGAGCCCCAAGATACTGGAGTACTTTCTTTCTGTCCTCGGACTTGATAATAAATGTAATGTTCATGATTATGATGAACTTAAAAAAATGAGTAATGCGGTTATTTTACTTCTTATGCTTTATCTAATGTTAGAAAAGAAATTCCACAATAAATAAAGAAAGAGCTTATCAGACAGGTTGCTGACATTTTGTGCAACCATGTATTTTGGTTCAAAAAAACCACATACCAACCTTTCAAAAGACAAACACACACAAAAAGGAAAACCCCATCAAAAATACCCACAAAAAGAAACCTTTCCAAACCCACAAACAAGCCTGAGTTATTGAGCACAGTGATATATATAATTAATGTCACTGTACCTAAACTACAGTATAGACTGGTAGGTTGAAATACTCTTTTAAATAAGACAGTTAATCAACAAATAAACGTTTGTCTTGCTTATGGCTCTATTTTGACTACTTCCTCAGAGTCTTGATCCTCTGTGCATGTAAAAGAAAAAGTTGCAAAGAAATGGGAAGGTATTAGGAAACTCCATGTCATTAAGCAGAAGTAGCTTGGTATCGTGTAAACAAACAGACACAGAAGGTGAAGCTACAGATTATTCCAGAAAATACTGTCACTCCTTGAAGATAAAAGCAACTAAAATATAAAGCAAAAGCATTACAAAGTACTTTCATTATGGTTTTTTCCCCTTTTTTGAGCTATTCTAACAAAAGAATACATCCTAGCAGCCTGACAAGTCATACAGTCATATATAGTAACTTTGCATAATTATCAGGTTAAAAAAACCCCATCATATTTTGTTGTTTTAAACAACAAAAAGAAAATCTCCTCCCGCTTTACTGGTCTTATACTATTTAATGGGAAAACTCCACAGACAAAAAATGCAATGTAAATATTTAAATCTCTCCTTCCCACTTTATTACATGAAACTGTAGACCAAAAAAGTCTGTAAATCAAAACATTGAAAGTATTTTCTGAGAATAACTGCACTAATAAAACTTACGTGATTGTAAATTTACAAAACAAAAACAAACAAAAAAACCAAGCACAAGAATGTCATTACCCAGAGAATGTTTTGTGTCATAAATTTCTCCAAGAAAACAATTTAAAGGCACACACACTAACTTCACAGTTCAGCATCAGAGATTTGCACTTAGTGAAGGGAATATAGCCACAATTAAGCTATTAGCAAATTCTGCTCATATTGTTTATTTAGTTTTGGTTCAAAGGCTAAAATCTTCAGAGATTACCAGGAGTCTAGTTCCTAACCCTAATTAAATCTAAAAATTAATAGGAGTATACTATTATGTTGTGGAGCCAAACACAGAATAACATCACAGTGAATCCAAATTCACTATTATCTTGTCTTGCAGGTAAGAGGCAAGGATGAGTGCAATTAAGTAAATAAACACCAAGAGAACAAAAAATATTATGGGCAGAGAATATTTCTGGATTTGCATGAACACCAATGGTATTAAAAACCAAGCCTAAAGGATTGCAAGACAAGCCATTTTACTGATGCTAACCGTTGGGGTGGTGGGGCACTGCCACAGGTTGCCCAGGGAGGCTGTGAATGCTCCATCCCTGGAAGTGTTTAAAGTCAGGCTGGATGGGGTGCTGAGCAACCTGGTCTAGCGCAAGGTGTCCCTGCCCATGGCAGGGGGTTGGAACTTTAAGACCCTTTCCCACTCAAACTGTTCTGTGATTCTCTGAAGTGTGCTATTAGGTAACTTAATCAAATGGAGCAATCCAGTGAATCTTTTTCCCATTTATAGACAATACCCAGTTTTGCATTTGGATGAAAGCAAATTTACTTCTAAATTGTCTATTCTGCCTTTCTATGAAATAAGCTGCTAAACCAGGAGAGACAGTAACCTAAATGAAATCCATCTTTGCATCAGTCAGAGTAAATGTTTATTATTTCCTTTAATTTATTTACCAATTCCATGCTGAGATAAACAGAGACCAAGAGGAAACTGAACACAGTACAAAAAAAACTCGTGTTATTTCTTCCCAGTATTCTCTTCTTACCAAGAAAAACAGAAGAATGTTTAGGTGCATTTTGTGTTTTCAGAGGGGATAAGAAAATATATGTATAAAGCATTGTTTCTTACAGCTATCAAGTTAGGAAGATGTACAACATCTTTAACTCCAGGAAATTACTTATTACCAAAGCATCACAAAGCAGCCTGGGTTGGAGGGTACCTTCAAAAATCATCTATGCCACCCACCACACCAGGTTGCTCCAAGACCCCTCCAGCCTGGTCCTGTACACTTTCAGGGCTAGGGCATCCACAACTTCTCTGGGCAGCCAGTGTCTCACCTGCCTCCCTGTAAAAGATTTCTTCTGTGAGTCCAATCTAAATATATCCACTTTCAGTTCAAAATCATTGCTCCTTGTCATCTGACAGACCCATGTAAAAAGTCTTTCTACAGCTTTCTTATATACACTCTTTGTATAATGAAAGGTTGCTCCAAGGTCTCCCTGGCATCTTCTTTTCTCCTGGCTGAAAAACCCACACTATCTCAGCCTCCCTTCATAAGAGAAGTGCTTCATCCCTCTAATCATTGTTGTGGCTCTTTTCTAAGCTCTTCTAACTCTAAAAGGTTCATGTCCTTCTTGTGCTGAGGACCACAGAGACTGATGCAATATTTCAGGTCCCACCAAAGAAGAATCATGTCCTTTGACCTGCCGGTCAGACTTTTGATGCAGCCCTGGCCTTCCAGGCTCCAAATGCACGCTGCTGACTGAACATTCACCAGTAACACTAAGTCTTCCTGCACATGGCTACTCTCAATCCATTCATCCCCCACACCGTACTGATGTCAAGGGTTGTCCCAACCCATAGGCAAGGCACACAGGACCTTGGACTTGGCCCTGTTGAACTCTGTGAGGTTCCAATAGGCCCACTTCCCTCCTGTCAAAGGTACCAATTGCACCTCTCAGACTGGTGTCACCTGGAATTCTGCTGAGGGTGCAGCTTCCCACTGCTTATGTCACAACGAAGGTATTAAACAGTATGACTACTTGAGGGACACCACTGTTTCCACTTGGACATTAAACCATTGATCAAAACTCCTCGGATGCAGTCATCATGTCAATTCTTTATTCATCAAAGACTCTATCCATCAAACTTCCTTCACTCCAATTTAACAGTAAGAATGTTGAGGAGGACACCATAACAAAGACATTACAGAAGCCTAGATAGATGACATCTCTAGCTCATCCTTTGTCCACAACAGATACAGTTACTCCATCACAGAAGGCCACAAGATTAATCAGGAAGTTAGTCCTTTGTGAAGCCTTGTTGGCTGACTCTATAATGAACATCTCCATACCTTCCATATGTTTCAACAAATATTTAAAGAATATCTGTTCCATGATCTAAAGACTAAATTATAGCCTGAGTTTTGTCTTGAGTTTTAACATTGTCAAAGAAGTTTCCCCTACTTGGGGGATTAAAAGAAGTTTCTCAAGTATTTGTCATGGGGTTTTATACTAAATCCTTTTGCCATGACATGCAACACCTGTAACTTCCCATATTAAACCTCTGCACAAAAAATCCCTTAGAAAAGGACTTAATGGATTAGGGGAATGGTACTGAGATAAACAGATTTTGATCTCTAAATCTCTCTTTTAATAATGGGCCAAGTCAGTCAGAGAGCTGTTTGGTGGCCTGCACTCTAAGTTACTAATCCTGTCATTGTTAATGATGACCAGCTGCATACATCACAACCACCCCTCAAAAGATAGGCAGTCTCAGCACAGGAGAGATTCAAGTGGCATGAAGATTGTTGCTATGTATGAAAATACTTCTAAGCATCAGGTTCCATTAACACACAAACAAGAAATTAAAAGAAGGAAAGGAGAATTTAACCAGAGTTATTCAAATATAGGTGTAAGAAGATGTCCTTTATTCCTTGGCCTTTTCTTCCCAACACAAGTACATAGCTTCTTTCTTTCCAGGCTACTATTATTTTCTTTTCAAAAACAAACAATCAAACAGAAGTACATGTGAGAAGTATTGCAAGAATAATTATTTTCCCTCCTGAAACATTAACTGAGTTGATCAAGCAAATTTTACAAAGGAACACTTTGGGTTTGGTTTTTTGTTTTTATTGTTCCTTTTCGCAAACCATTTTTGGAAGGTTTTAACTATCAACATAAATGTTTCCTTTCAACACCATCTGGACAGCACACTCCAAAAGGCAAGCATCAGATCCTCCAAGTACCTGGACGGCTGTGTAAGAATCTATTCAAGATACATGTAATGATGCCTTTCTTTTTCAGCATTTAATTCCAATTGCTTTTATTGCTCTGGTCTATGAGACTAAGTGGCACTTATAGTGCTTCATAAATCCATTATCAGAGCAAAATATAAGTTCCATACTTGATCACCAGTTTCCCAAGCCTGATCAGTTCCCAAAAGCATAAAGAATGATTGCATCTTTTCCAATTTCTACGTGTTTTGCATTTTTCTGGCCTTCTGAGTTAGCAGTTGCTGCTACAGAAGACTTCTGTTTGACTTTCTGGATGATTCTATTCACTCAGAAATGTGGGCTGAAACCTTTCAGCAATCTTTTTCAACATTCTCTAATATAAGCAAGATAATCAACATTAACACTGAAGACTTAGGAGTCAAAAACTCTTATGTGATGTGTTTATAGAACAAGGAAATAAAAGCAAGTTTCCTTAATTCACAAAAATATTTTCATTTGGTACAGGGATTCTTGACAAAGATTATCATTAGAGCAATGAATTAGCCAAGAACCAAGAAGCTTATGCTAGTGTCCAGTGAGCATGTAGCTCAAGTAGTTACACACACACTAACAAAACTAGATAGTAACGCACGCTCTGTGCCGTAAGAATAAATACTACTAAAATAAAAATATTTTTTCCTAATCGATAATTTCAAAATGTACCTAAAACATGTTCACTACATTATAACTTAGCTTATAAAACTATGATCAAGAATGGGATCTCTTTAGGTTGATTTCATGGCTATATCGTAACTATATGAGTAATTTCTATCTTGATTCCTCTTTACTCAAAGAATCTCTAATAGGTTGACATTCTTTCACATCCATATACACCAAGTTCCTACAGAATAGAAACCTGTGCTCTTACCTTGGATTTAACTTAAAAGTGGCTAATCCCATCTAGGTAAACACTCTTCTGATCCACATTGGGTGACACCAAGATTTGAGCTGTATTTTTCAGTAAACTTCAAAAGACTTAAAGATCTAACTGCACTCAGCTCTTCAGAAAAGAGAAGATTGATGGTAAAGGGAGAAATAAAACATATTTCAAATTTTAACCTTCCACAATTTCCTTTGGGAAAAACAAATCCTCCTTCAGCAGGATAATGCCTAATACCTTTGACAGCTGGGACTGAGTACCAAAGTACTTCAACAAGGACTACAACGGCATTCTCCTAGATACAAAAGACATAGATAATCAGAACAGGGCCTTGGGTAGAAATCTTATCCATGTACTCTGAGGCAAACACAGACTCAGACTCAGGCACCAGTCAAAACTACCTCATTCACGTCTAACAGATGCTTCTTCCATATGCAAGTCAATCTACATTACAAACAGCACAGCTCCCAGATGAAGCTGTCAATACACAGGTCAGCTGTGTTGTGGCAAGAGTGATATAGCCTTTATCTTTTCAATTTACTGAGTGACTAGGTGCTTCCATTTTCATAAACTTTCTGATGTTCTGCTGCTTATTCAAGCAATACATGTATTTCACACCACCTGTTTTCCACAGAAAGATGAGCTGAACCACCAGTGGGGCTTTCCCAAATCATACAGTTCATTATAGTAGTTTGTCAGATGATTCTGCTTTAATGGACTGACAAAGGTGGAATCTTGTGTGATGGGATTTATTTTTGTTTCTAGAATAGCCACACCACCTTCTCAAATGCAGAATGAAATTAACAACTACTTTTCTGCTGGCAACTGCATCTGCATCAGGGTTCTGGGATAAAACTCTGCTCTACTCTAAGTAGAGTGTACAAATTAGGTAGTTTGATTATTCCATTATTCCATGCCATTTGTCCTTTGAAAACTTAGAAAGGACAAAAATCTGTAGACAATCACCCTTCAGTTTAGTCTCAGTATCAGCACTACTTTTTGAGGGAAAAATGTGCTTTCAGAACATTTTGGATTTAAACTTTAGTTTAGCCTGAAAAAATGTTTGTGCTACTCCTGGAACTCTCCCAGAAACTTTCAAAACTTTTCACTTCTAAAACTTTGGTATCTCTTGGACTTCTCTCATCCAGTTTTAACACATCTAACTTCTTTGCACAGAGTCAACAATAATAAATTTTAAATAAAAACCTGTGGCACGCTTCCGTCTTTGCAGCCAACACCATGTGCATGGCTTCCTAGCATTTCCTATATGCTAATTCTTCCTTTGTTTTCTCCTGCTTTCCTGCTCTTTGTTCTTGTCAGGTTTGATAATTACAGTAAAGAAAAGGTGAATGCTGAAAAAATTCCACAATTTTATCAGCAACAGCTGTTCTTACACAGTTACATTTGTGTACAAGAACAGATTTCCTTCAATGTTCTACTATTCAGCTTAAGGAAGCTGACAGAAAAAAATACCATGTTTATAGCATTCTATTGCTGCAACAAAGTTAATCACAATTAATACACCTTACTGTATTTCACACCTCTCTGTGACTAGTTTTGTAGAGATTGCAAGGTAGTGCTTTCCCCTATGGAATTGCTGTTACCACCATACAGCAACAAAATCAATTTGACACAACTAAAGGAACAGAATTTTTATTTCTTTATTTTGCAGTACACACTCAAATGCTCATTCTCGAAAGATTTCTCTGCTCAGCATGTATTTTTTCATCCTACATTTCTTCAACATTGTTTGTCAGTGTAACATACAAATTAGGGGTCACTGAGCTCTCTGACATGTAAATAAAGCTAAATTAGTCTGAATTCTTTAACTATTCAGACCCTCAGCTAGCTTCTATTAACTTTGGTGGATGCAGATCACTTATTGAGTAGTAAAAACAAAAGAGCAACAAACCCTTTTTAATGGCTGCACACAAGATATCCTTTTGTGGTACACTAAAAAGAAATGTTCCTAAATATTTTGTAAATATATCTTCTTCACATTATCACATTGATATCCAAATGATGATTTGTGTTCTCCTACTCCACAAAATACCATTATTGTACATGGACATATCTATGTATACCAGAACGAAATTATATTTCCTTAGAAACAGCTTCTGCTAAATAAGAGAGATTTACCCATCTGGCTTCAATATGTATGAAGAAGTAGGTTAATTATTCATTTTACAGCAGTGAATATGTACTGTGTCAATTACTTAAAATTATTTGAAAGAGTTCAGTTTGAGTAGAGCAGACTGATAAAAATACAAGTTACAAGAAAAATAAGGAAGCTTGTTTCTCCAGCTGAAAAAAGTTATATAAAACCAGAGCTTGCCATTGTTGGCTTAACGGACTCACTTCCTCTTCAATGTATCTACACAAAGTCTACCTCTTTGTGAATACACCAAGTTCTGCATGTAAACATCTAATTCTGCTGACACAGGTTTAAGAAGTAATGGGTTTATTCACCTTATGTTCCAAAGCATCTTTTGGCATAAGATTGCTGTTCATGCCAATCAAACAGCTTATCATCCATCTACTTTCTGTGCTAATGCGCAGAGAATAGAAGGACCCTTATATCAAGGCAAGTTTCTTCACTGACACATCCACTATCCTCAACATAGGAAGCACATAACTCATTAAAAAACCGTGCTTTGCATATGACACAACACCAAGTAATGTGCTGCAAAAAAACCCTAGCACTGTCACGTATCTCCAGTACTTAATTTGGACAGGGTTTACAGACACATAGGCATAGCTAGCACAACACTTTCAGATTATTTTCTTAGATACTCAAGGCATTTCCCAGTGAGAAAATAGTGTACAATATTAACGAATAGAGTCTGCAGGCAGACTATGTCCAGGACTGATGGTTCATGGTGACAATCTGTCATGCAGGCTCAAATGCTGCTTTCTGAGTTTGCTTTTTTCCCTTACAAAATTTATATGGAAAAATTATATACCTATGTATAAAAGCATATAGCTCTTACTACTTAAAAATAAATACGTACATACATGCTTAAAATACAAGCATGTAGAACACATTGGTATAGGCTAATATAAAACATTAAAACACCTCTTCTTTTCCCCCCCAATTGTAAAAACAATGTGTTTTTACAGCTAACAGCAAACAATGAATGGATATTAACAACTGTAAGCTCCGGAGAACAATCACAGAGTTTTACAAAGTGTTCAACAGTAATGAAATCCAGAAGAGTTTGAAAAATACAGGAGATTAAAACCAAATTCAGTGGAAGATTGAATTTGTTCCAAAGCGTCTTGAAACAGTACGGCCAACTTGTGTTAGCTGAAACTACTACTATGTAATATGCTTCAGTGCATATTTATGGATTCTGGCTTTCCACAATTACAATTGAAAAAAACCTTCATCCTGTTCTAATATGGTAAAAAAAAAAAAAAAAAATCAAACTATGATGTACAAAAAACTATCTAAAAGTGATATTTTAATGTTTCATCAAAGAGTGTTTATTTTAAACTAACACCTAAAAATAATCTTAGCACACAGTAAAAGTTCTCCACAAACTACTTTGGATTTTGAACTCTTTGACTTCATGAAAAGTAAAAAGATATCATGAGCACACTGAAAGTGTGTACAAAGCACAGTGTGTGTATGTGTGTGTGACACAGTAACAATCCAGAGGAAACTAAGTTTACAAGAAAGCACTGTGTCTTTCAGAAAGAGGAAAAAAACCTTTTCCTCTGAACCAAAAAGATTATTTTTTTCTTTATGTTTGCTACATATGTGCATTTTTATGTGTGTACATCTAACTTTTAAGCAAGTGTAATAATAAAACAACCTAGCACACATACACTTGCTTGTGTCTTTAAAAGTTGATAATACCTTTCACTTTGCACTTGCAACTAATCTGAAGAACAGGCACAGCCACTTAACAATGCTTAAATTGCACTAGCATTCTTTTTACAACCCAAAGGATATTCCTTAGTCCCATATTTAAAAGCCCTTAATGCACTTGGGCTTTTCAGATTCCTAGTACTTCACAGAGAGGAACTGAGAAGATGGTACTTCCAGAAAAAAGCCCCAAAAAACAAACAAAAACAAAATCAAAAAACCAACCAAACTAACTAATAAAACCTCACCCAAATATGTTTGCTTATGTTTACATAAAATAAAATTAAGCAGCACTAGTGATTTTCCGCCTAAAAATGAGGGGAAGAGATTAAATGGGACAGTAAATGACTGTTCAGTATTAAAAACCCAGATGATTTTAAGCACATTCAGATTGTTTTCATGCTAACAGTCTCACCATTTTTAATGAATATATTTTAATTTTAAAATTATTTTGTCTGTCTCATAACCATACGAATGACCCTTACAAACAACAAACCTAGTATATGAGCAATTGCCTATGCTGTGGGAGCAATGCAAGTGACTAATAAAAAAAAAGTGCGCTCAGGTTCTTAAGATAAATCTACTTATGAAAGAAGTTTCCCTAAAATTTTTTAGAAATTGAAACTTGAGTCTATGCAATACCAAGACTCCAAGAGTCATTTACCACCACACTGCATTTCAGAAGACAAGATCAATAAGTGTTAATCCAAACGTGCACATACACTTTAAATTAAACATATGACAGAGGCTGACAAAAGACGAAAAATGTGTGCACAGTAACAATTTCCATACTGGTTTTATTACCCAGGTACACAAATATGCTAAGTACATGCAGCTGAACGTTCACCACTCTAGATCTCTTTTACATCATGCCTCCACTTTCAGAAGACTGTTGGAACTCTTAGCTGGCATTGACGATGAATGCAAAAATCTTTCATAGAGGAACTCAACAGAGCTTTCCCTAACTCTTTCTCTAAGGGTTGGCCTCTCCCCTGTTCTTCCACAAATCACCACACATTATCTGGTCCAAAGCAATAACTGGACTCCAATCTACCACCACCTACCCCAATACTTCATCTTAGTGATGGGAGGACCTTGTGAAGCCGCACACGTTCTGCGTTCCTGACTGCAGAAGTGAATCTCTGAATTTCTTCTCTAGGTAATATATAATCGGTCTCATTCAGTAAATTTCATACATTTCTGAAAATCTGGGAGAAGCCTCTAGCACTACTCTAAGAAAAATCAAGACTATACAGAAACAATGTGAACCTGAGTAACAGGTCAAATGTATGAACTGCCTCTCCTAAAGCAAGTGTCTATCATTAATCACACTTAGGCATCCATATTTAAGTGATGGCAATCTATTTTATCTTCTTTGTGAATCTTGGAAGCCACATCATGCACTGCCATAAACCAAAACCAGGACAAAATGCGACAGAATATTATTACTGGAAGTGTTGCATCCACGGTCCACTACTCCTCTCCCACACCAGTTAGAGATCCCAACCTTCTCTACATCCAGAAGACAACCTTCAGGAAACAGCATATTCATATGGAAGTACTAAAATGCATTTGAACTTTTCCTTTCAACTTGCCTTACCTAATTGAAGAGGCAGTTCACTCCCCCAGTATAAATCACTACTTCCATATACATGGCCCAAGAAAAAAAAACCTCACCGTAAACATCCCGCATCCACTTGGAACATACCCACTCATCCACACACCAAACAGTAGTACAAAAATACTTAAAGGACTCTGAGTCCCAGGCAGAAACTATTATCAGGGAGCTACGCGGCACAGCGGATCACACTGGACACGGGCAGGCGTATTTTAATTCAAAAGGCTTATTTTAACATAAGCCAAATTTCTGTTAGATAAATGCTGCCTCTGCATACTTGCAGCTCTAAAATAGTAGCCTCTGTTTTAATTACGGAGAAATGATACAGTTGATTTTATTTCCTGACCAGTGGGTGGATTCCAACGGTATTAAAGATCCTGTAATCATCCTGCACACTTCAGGTTGCCCCTCAGCTTGGCATGTGCATCTGGGCCTTTGCGGCTCCCTTTCCTTTATAGAAACCCGTGCACAACCAGAGCACAAACCTCTTCTCCCACTTTACCTCGACAAATAAAAATCACAATAAAAAACGCAACCGTTGAGCTAACAACCTTCCCGAAGCTCACGGAACAATGCAGATATCACACCCGCCACCATCGATCTGCACCGCGACTCCCCCTGCGAATCCCTTCCTTAATCCGCTTCGCTACCATCGCTCTCCCACACACATCGACATTTGCCCCTCGTCCCGCACCCCCCTCACTCACCCGCCATCCGTCCCCTCTCCATTTTGGAAGGCCGCTTCCCGTTCCACACCGAACCCACCCGCCGATGATGCCCGCGGGCGGGCACACACGCCCCGTTCCCCGCGGCGGGCGCTCGGCCTGCGGCTCCCCGCGGCGGGGGTGACGAGCGCCCAGAGGCACCGCAGGCATTGTCGCTGCTGGCCCGTCCCCAGGTGCCGCCGGTGCCTGCGCCCCGGCACGGACCGCGCCGGCCGGAGGACGCCCGGGGCGGCGGCGATGCCCGGGCTGCAGCCCGGCGGCACCTGGGGCGTTCGTGCCGGCGGCGGCCTGAGGCGAGCGGCCCGAGGGGGCGGAGGAAGCCCCGCACTCACCCAGCAGCAGCAGCTTCAGCTCGCGGCGGGCGTCCCGCTTGTCCCGACGCAGCTGCCGCTCGATCTCGTCGTTGATCCGCCGGGCTTCCTTGGCTTCCTCGCTCAGGCAGCACGCCATGATGGACTCCAGAGTCATTCTTCCTAACTGGTTCAGACACAGCCCCCACCCCCCCTAAACCCGCACGCACACTCGCACACACGCACCCCGCCGCCGCTCTGGCCCCGGGGGGCACAGGCGCTCTCCGAGAGCCCGGGGGCCGCCGCAGGGCCGGCGGGCAGGCAAAGCAGCCTCGATGCCACAGAGGGGCGAGAAGAAAGGCAGGGCCGCTGGCGGCGCGGATCCCCGCTCCTTGCCGCTGCCAACTCCTCCTCTCTAAATCATGCACCGAACAACATGGAAACATCCACCGCGGCGGCAGCAGCAGCGCTACCTAGCCGAGCCGCCCCTCGCCCCGCTGCTCCCCTTCCCTCGCCGCCGCCCGTAGCCTGCGCGGTACCCGAGTGTCCCTGGCGGCCGCCGACACCCCCGCCGCCCTCCGACGCGACCACCCCACCCCCCGTGGAAGCGCTAATGCCCACTAATCCCGCCTACACCCCGCACACGCACACATCTCCCCGCCGCTCCCCGCCCNCCCCCGGAGCGGGAGCCCGGCTACTGCGGGGTGGGCGACCCCGCCGCTGCTCGGCAGGAAGAGCTTCCCCGCGGCCGCTCCTCCTTCCCGCCGCCTCGCCTCTCGCCCTTCCAAGCAGGAGCGCGAGGGGAGGGGGGAGTGGTGGTGAGGGAAAGCGGGGCTCGCTCTCAGGGAGCTGCCGCTGTTCGGCTCCGCTCGGTTCGGCCCTGCTCGCGTTGCCTAGAGAGCAGCAGAAAGCGAAACGAGCGGACTGGCAGGGGTCGCGCTCGATCGGCTTTTAAAGGTTGGGCTCCGCGGGCGTGGTGCGGCAGGAATATGGCGGCCCGGCTCGCGCCGCCGCTGCCGCTCTCTCTCCGCCCCGCGGCGCGGTGGGGGCGAGCGGCCGGGGCAGCCGAGCCCCCGCCCGCGCTGTGCCGCCCCCCGAGGCCGCCCTGCCCGCCCTGCTTCACCGCCTCTTCTCCGTCTATCGCTTCTCCCGCCTCCCATCTCACC
>VZTJ01005363.1:0-11479 GCA_013397795.1 Orthonyx spaldingii | reverse complement strand
GAGGCGCGGGGGGAGACGCGGCGGATTCTCGCACCAAATGGCCGCGAAGAGCTGTGGCTGCTCCGGTTTGTCCTGCCGGGCAGCGCCTATCCTAACGCTGTGTTTGCTTTCGGTTCCTTTGTTTTTCAGTCGTGGGCACACATTTTTATTCGGTTCCCATCCTAGGAGAGATGAGTTGGGTTGGCAGGGACTGGCGGCTGAAATGTGGCCAGCTGAAAGGAAAGGAGGGGTAAGGAGACGAAAATGCCTTTTCCACCTTTGGCCGGCATGGGAAGGCAGAGAGGGACACACTGTCAGGCACCCGGAAGGTTAGCGCTCTGGCTCCCTGCTGGGCAAGGCAAAGCCGTGCGTTCGGCACGAACGCGCCGGGACACCCCACGGAACGCCACCGGTGTGGCCGATACGCGGCTGCGGTGAGTTCTATTCGCCCCAGCCCCTGCCTCAGGCCCAGTGCCTGGAAATCTGTCCCCACGTAGCCTTCGGTTGTCCCCAGGGTGATGGCATACAATCGAGGGGAATGCACTGATGCACCTTCTAGTTTTTGTAATTCATAACGGGCTCATAAAATTCCCACATCTGCACTTCCTTTGGTCACCTCCATTTTAAGCTACTTGTATATAGGAATATTGCCAAATCGGCTGTGAATCTGGTACTAGCCTATGTAGTGAGTAGAAAGGCACATCAGTCTCTATCTTCTAGCTCCATGTCTGATACCCTCACCAGCACCTGCTGACATCTGTTTTGAAATTCATATGCTCTTGCCTAAAAGTTTACGTATGTACTGACAAAGTTAATTAAGTAAGGTCTGCCGTAAAGAGTAAGACAATGGGGGAATTAAAAATAAATAGAAAAGAGAATAAAACAATCAGGAAAAGAATACATTCAATGAATTTTTAGAGCACGAAAAATATCATTACTTAAAAAAATGCATGATTTCCACATAGATCAACATGGTACTAGTATATATAGTGTATAAAAATGGTTGATACAGCTTGGAATCTTTTTTATTTATTCTAGTCAATGACTTTTAGCCAGAATTGGGTAGTTCCAGCTATTAAGAATGGATTATATTTCATTCAAAGCATGTTCTCTGTTTTAAAACCTGTATGTGTATATATGTATTCACCTGATGATGGTCCCAGATGCATTAATATTACATGCAGTTAAGATTTCTAAAGAGCCAACACTGAATTACAAGAGAGACAACAAATAACAAACAAAGAGGGGGAGATTACTTCAAGAAAATAATTACCAGGGGTTTGGAGATAAATACTAGAGTTTTCTTCTAAATGCCTGGGTCCAAAAGAGTGAAGGTGAGTGTATGGTAAAGCTCACAAGAAATACTTCCTGGATGTTTTGTACATGATATCCAAAACCACAGCAACCATCTCCAGAAATTACATCTTGAAAAAAGGGTAGGAACGGATCAATGAGTTTCCAGCATTTAGGTAAACTGAATCAATATCCCCTCCAAAACCAAGGGTACACCATTCTAATAAAACCTGTAATAGTCTGCGGTAGAAGAAGTGGGACTATACTTTCTTAACTGTTTTATATGCTCAGTGTAGAAGGCATGAACACAGTGTGTACCTTAAATGCAGAACTGTCATTTATTTTTGCATTTTTAATGATAAAAAGACACCCCATGAACTGTAATTTTAATCTGTATGTACCACTCCTATTGATATAACTGGATTTCAAATCTTTACAGAATAAATATCTTCAGATTTTTAATGGATGAGCCATCTAGTCCTGAATATGGCATCAGTAGATAGCCATTATACACTGTTTTACCCATTTGCTTCATGACTTAGTGGAAGTCAGAAGAACCCCCATTATGGACAATTATATGATAATAAACCTATGAGGAAATTTCTTTCCAGACCTCAATTCCATAATGGTTAGCTTTTGTTTTGAAATGTGAAACATCCTTTATAAATATTTTATCCTAATAACAACTATCAGCAAATGACAGAAATCTTTATTGCCCATTCAGGTAATTATTATCCATAGATGCTATCCATACCGTTACCTAATCCTGGACAGATACTTCCTGATAAGCCTCCCCTGTAGCACTAATAATCTCATATTCCTCTATCCAAGCAGTCTCCAGTGCATGGCATAGCAACTCATTGTCTGAGATGTTTTTATGTTGCTTACTGCCACAGGAAATTAGAAGTGAGACTGACAGAGGGAGAAAAGATGGTATTAAACACCCTGCATCTTTGGTATTCTTACTCATACGACAGCAAAGATTGGGAAACTACCACTATGTTTTATCATCTCCATAACATTCTGTGCACTAATCTATCCCAGTTTTCAATTTGTTCCTTCCATATACCTGAAGATATTTATTGTCACTCTCCTCTGTTTCTTCTGCCTAAGACAGGTTTTCTGTGATGTTTTCAAAGGTTCCAAATGGTATATCAACTTACATGACAGTAAAACAGAAGATGGTGCATACAACATCATAGGATTTTCATAGTAAGCCTCCCATCTTAAGCAATGGGATATCTTGTGAGTGCTTTTTGGTTGCCATTGTGCATTAAGAAGATATTTGCCCAGTGTTATGCATAAGTACATCTCAGTCTTGTTTGTGAATGCTTCCAGTAAATTTAGAGGCTATCAGTATGTCCGAGTTGAGCAAATTATCCTTTCAGTATGCCATCCTAATCAGGCTTTTGTTTGCTCATTTTGTTTGGGTTGGTTTTTTTGGTTTATTCTAAGGGAAAAAAACTCCCAAATAAAATGTATCTGCTGTTCTCTACTGTTAAATGAGTAACATCCAGTATTTGCAATTTCCTTCAACTGATATTATCAGTTTGTTCCAGTGTGTGTAGTTTTGACAAATTACCTTCTGAATGCTTCTCGGTGTTACGTATTTCAAAGTAAAAGGTGCCTGCCAAGGTGATAAGTTACAGGCTAATGACTAAGGAAGAGTTAACCCCCCTGCTTTTTCACCTGATTTATGTGGAATTTTATAAACTTGTTTCCTTCTACCTGTTTGCATGTTGAGGTTCATATGGATGACCTATCTCTGAAACAGCCCAAGTATTTTTTGAAATGCTTTTATTCTTCAGATGCATCTCTTAATATTCCTTTCCACCAGAAGAGGGGTATTGTGTAGAGAAGCACATGTGGCTTCTCTACACAACACCCGTGCCCCGCCGTGCCCACCAGGTGCAGCCCAGCGCAGGGCGGTGCTGGACGCGCACCCTGGCTGAGTGCAGAGCTCCTGGAGCCAGCATTCCCTCCGCAGGTCTCCCCGCCATGTCGCCGGCTCTGGCAGGACAGGCTGGCAGCTGGATGATTTGTCTCCTTAACTGTGCACGGAACTGATCCTGGTGTATTGTATTGGGTGAGAATTTTTTTGGTCATTAGGGTTTTTTGGTTGGTTGGTTGGTTGGGTATTTTCCCAGAGTTTGCAGTTAGTTTAAGGATTTGCATTATCTTTCACAACGTTTTGGTTGACCTTTCAAACCTTCTCATGGAAAACGTCTAGTAGGCACAGTGTGATCCAGACCACCACTTCTGTGGGAATAAGCTGCTGGATCACCTGCATGAGCCAGTTGTTCCTGTATTGTTCTGCACAAGTCTGGTGGAACAGGATCATAAATTTCAGCCCTGAAATAAACAAAAACCCAAAGCAAGGCAAAAAATCTCACCACGCTTGACATAGCCACAGGACACAAATTACATTAATAAATTGGTAGAGTATGAGCTGATATTACAGAAATATGGCCACTCACAGAAAAGGAACACTTGAGCCTTCAGTATTGGCACCTGCTGTTCCTCTGAAGACTGTTGTCCCATTGTATTGCTTTTATCATGAAATGGATGCCAGTTATGGATCCAGGCTTATTTCTGTTTTTATTATTTGACAATTATATAGGTTAAAATCTCCTCCCAAAAGTTTTAGGAAAGCCTGTGATTAAGTGTTTATCCCAGGATATAGTACGGGGGATAATAGTCTTCCACCTCTGTGACCAAAATTATGAATCCATATTTTGGTGTCATAGAAATACTGTTGTTTCTGTCAAAATACATTTATGTGCATGTATTATGTTAATCACATTCAAGCATATTTTTCTTTCTGCTTCTTGAATTTTTAACAATGCAGCTTTTACTCTTTATGGGTTTCTTATTTTTGTGCAAGTCCAAAGTAAGTTATTCATATATATAATCACACATATTTATTAATCTGTAGAAACTTCGTATAATGTCACCTGTATAATGTTCACCTGTAGTCAGTAGGACTTCTCATGCTTTGCTGGATTAATGCCATTGTATGTTTGGATTATTTATCTAAGACCTCAAACATTCTGTTCTAGCTTTTACTCTTCCCCTCCAGTCTACTCCTGGATATATGCTTCCTAATTCTGATCTCATTTAAGTTTCATAGCATAGTAACCTGATCATTTTGAGTGGAATTGCACTGTTTTTCATTATCATATACAGTAGTGTCAGACCCTGAGCTCCCTTTAAGATATTTAACATATACATTGTAATCATGTGACTCCTCCAGTTTGTTCAGTGACTACATCAGAAATAGTCTAACCATTAGAAAGCATAAACTGATAGGCCCTCATTCCCATCTTAGTTCTCACTGTGTCACAGGACAGGGAGGCAAGAGTTACACATTACCCAGACAGAGGTAGTTCTTTTGGTGTTTAATGAAAAAGTATTATTTCTAAGTCTTTCCATCATCGAAAGAGTGCATCTGCTGAGGTTATTTTCTTGCAATCTAAAGTACCTCACTAGAAGGACCATGGATAACTATCTCATTGTCCATAATTGTATAATGGAAGACTAATACAAAATCAAAGCAGGCTGCAATACTTTTCACAATCTTACACCAAAGTTTAGTATGTAAAGTGAAAAAGTACTTTTCCAGTGAATATGAACAGAAAATAAATACCCACTTTCATGTAATAGTACTTTGTAAAATCGTCTTTTCAATATGCAATTTATACACAAATCCAGTGCAAGAATTTAGAAGCTTTAGTAAAGAATTCTGTACATTGTAAATGTTTCATGTCTTGTGTTAATAGAAGCATCAATATATTTTGCACATTGCTATCAAGTCTCTTAATGAAAAACATAAGGAAATGTGTGAGGGATAAGTGACATAAGCATAAAAATTACCTAGTCAATTGCATTTTCAGATGAGCAATTAAATTATTTTTATTGATATATATAATTTAAAAACATTATAACATAAGTCCATCAGGAGACTGTTTCAGTATTTATGGTTTTAAAGTGAATGCAGAGAAGTATCTTAAGACAGTGAGTGAGCAATGTTTTCCTCTAAGTGGAAGTACAGTAATAGGGGAGGTATCTTTCTTTCCCTATATGAAAATCTATTAGAGAAGCTTGTGGTACTTAGGAAAAATGGTCCTCATTAAGTCTTATGTAAAGCCATCACAAATACTTGACAAAAGTATTTAAAATGGTGGAGAAAACTGAGTTAGAAGATAGCAAAATAATTGGCTTCCATTTGATACTTCAGCAGGAATTGAGGCACTCAGTTACATACTGAAGTAAAAATGTGGGTTGAATTTTAAGCCTCATAACTATAGTTACAGTTATATAACTTTAGATACAACTGTAACCTCAGTTTATATAACTATAACCTCAGATAGCCAGATAGTACGTTCCCTGAACCAGTATGGGATGATTTGTGGACTTGAATTTAGGCAGAAATAGAAAAAATTCTCATGCCTGAGATGCACAGCTAATCGTAGCAGTGCAGTGATTGCTGTTATTAGTCAAATTCCCCTGCAGTTAACATGAAATTTAGATAGTGCTCTATACTCTTAAGGAAGATTGGTGAATCTATAATAATATTTAAGGGAATTACAGGAATTCATTAGTAGGGAAAAGGATAACATTTGTTTCATTTGTCCTAAGAGACAGAGAAAAGAGACTTTTCAACACTTAGAAAAATGCTGCTTTAGGCCTATACAGAGAATTGTATAGAGTGCTAATATGGTTTAAATACAAATTTGGATAAAAACTATGTATTATGCTGGTATGGGTATAACTGTGAAGCAGGCTGTCAGGGTACTGTATTTTTATGGGCCTTCTTCCTAATGTGGTTGTATTTTGAATTGTGGGTTTGCATTGCCTTACATAGAATCTAAATAAAAATCCTCTGAAATTTCGGCTGTGTTTTGATCGTTATATATTTAAGGAGATTGCAAGAAGTTAATTTTTTTTATTCTGAAATAAAGAATGTTTAATGAAACTAAAACTTTGAAGAGACTAGGAAATTTTCAGAAGAATCAGTGGTTAAATTTTAGTTTGGATACTGACAGCAATTGTAGCTGTATTTTGAATTATATAGGATATTCAAACCTCTTGTATTTATGAGGGGAAACTTTTGCAATTAATACCTACTGCTGAGAAACTAGTCATGAATCTATGTGATTTACAAGGAAAAGAAAAAAAGCCTTGAGCTCCCCCTACTGTTCTTTCCATCCAAAAAGATGGAAAAACTGAGTTTTATTTTGATGGGTAAAATGTCAGATAAAAGAGAAATTTAACAATACAAAAGTACCATTTTAAGTTTCTGGTAATGTGCTGTTAACAGTGGAGAGATCCAGAGTGTTTAAGTTGTTAGTACTCTCAAGATTTTTGGCATTCACAGTATAATGTACATGAGAATGTATCCCTTCACATGTAACAGTTTCCCAAGTTCTCTGTGCGAAGATATGATTTATTGTTTGTGTATGCATGCAGTTAATCTTGTTCCATTTACATGAAATTGGTGGATCATAGAACTTATTAAATATTGGCATTCTCATACAAGTGAGGAATTTAATTTACTTTTCCAGATAGCTTTCAAAAGGTGTTATTTATTCAGGTAAGTTTTGGGAGCTCCCACTGCAATTTATAATAAATTAATGCTTGTAAATCTACTTTTTGAGTTAGTTTATATTATTGTCATCACAAGTTACAAAGAGTACTTTAAGAATTAGATGTCTGACCCGTATACTGATTGACATTATAAATATTTTTCACTGAAAGTGTTTAATCTCATAATGGCCAGATTTGTCTATAATATAGTTTCTGAGTTCAAGATCATCATCAGTGCTCATTATCAAAGCACTTTTATCTGTTTATTTCTATTTCTTTGTTAAATAAGACTTACTTTTTTCCAGGAAAAAAAAGCCTGTCTTTGCACATAGGCTGAGCATTATTTGGAGTTCAGTGCCTTCATTATTTTAACAGCTGAAAAATATTAATGTGCTGGTTATTTCAAGTGTTGTTATACCCATTCTCATAGTCTCTCCTAGATTCTTTACAGGTGACCTTAAAGTGGTTGTACTGTAACAAAAAAAAAAAAAAGGTACTTCTCTTCAAGTTTCCCTATGGAGTTCAAAATTCTTCTATTGAAATAAGCTTTCTTTTTTACCATTCTGATTTTCAAAAAGTAGTTAAGCAAACTTCTATTTCTTTGGCCTAATAACACTAAATACCGTCTGTTCTGCATGGAGGTATGGGGTGAGGTGAGAGTGAGCTGGTGCAAGGGTCTTTCTAGATTTCAATAAGAAAGGCCCAACAAGTGGTTTAAGATTACTTCAAAAAAACAGGCTGAGAAGATAGTAACATCTTACATCTCCTTGGGTGCTGGGCAATCCATACAGCATTGAACAGTGCCTCAGTGGATTTTCCCATGGCACACTGCACAGAGCAGATCCTGTATGGGGGGAGAAACTCACCCTTTCAGTCATTTGAAGTCATCTTTAACTTCTTACAAGAAAACATTTCTGTGTAAGGAGGTACCATGCCAGTGCTGAGCAGGAGCTGCCCACAGCAGGAGCTGCCTGCAACATTAGTTGCAGTATACAGTGGTCTCCCAGTCAGGAGCAGTACATTATGTCTCTTGATTCCCCTACAGTGTACCTTTCCCAAATATATGTTGTAACTTACAGATCAGATTAGTAACGTGGGATTCTCAAGTGCAAGTTCCAATAGGAGAAATGCAGCCTTTTCAGGATAACCAGCTCCTCAGGTTTAATGTCTTCTGCAACGATCCAAATACCGTATCTGCCTGCAATTTTTCAAGGATCGCATTGCTCCTTTGTGATAGTTCATGAGAAAATAAACCAGTAAACCAAAGTGATTGATTTTTGATGCCACTTTGTGGTCTCATCAGAGAGATAGTGCTTCAAGATTCACAAAGACATTTGATTTTATCCTCAGATCATTCACAATTTTTCTGTTCCCTACATTGTCCAGAGAAGGGCAATGAAGCTGGTGAGGAGTCTAGGGGTAAATCATTTGAGGAGCAGCTGAGGGATCTGGGGTTGCTTAGCTTGGACTAAAGAAGACTCAGGGGGTGACCCTATCACTCCTTAAAACTACCTGAAAGGAAGCTGTAGCCAAGTGAGGTTGGCCTCTTTTCCCAGGCAGTTAGGATGAGAGGACAATCTGAAGCATGCACCAGGGGAGGTTCAGGTGGACATTAGGATGAATTTTTTCACAGAAGGAGTTGTTAAGCACTGGAACAAGCTGCCTGGAAAGGCTGTAGAGTCATCCATCCCTGGAGGTGTTTAAGAGAAGACTGGATGGGTTACTTTGTGCCATGATCTACTTTACAGGGTAGTCAAAGGTTGGATTTGATAATCTCAGAGGTCTTTTCCAACTACATGATTTTGTGATCATATAAAGTGCAATTTAACTGCAGTTTTAATTCTATTTTCTTGTTATTTAAGTGCCCAGCTAATCTTCTTTTACCTTAATGATTACCGTTGCTCTGTCTTTTCCTTTACAAATTGAAAAAACTAGCTCCATGGTTTTCACAAAAGATTTATCAAGTCCTACATTGAGGCTTACTTTGGATATAATACTTCAAACATCTGACCATGCTGAGAACAGCCAGTTCTATCAGGGAGCTGAGAGTATTATTTGTTGCTAGAATTCTGTGTCAGAAAATGTAGATCCTACTTTTTGTGTAATCTGTTACATTCCCATTTTGTCTCCATTGCCCTATTTGACTACTTTGTTCATGTTGCCTATTTTTATGCTTTAATACCTGATCTGTTTTGTCATGCATGTGGACAGACAACCATAAATAGTTTAGGAGTATATTTCCTTTTTTCTGTAATTCTATTAGTGTCTAGACCATTTGGATTCCAGTCCTAATGGATACTCCTCTGACCTGGCTAGAAATGCAGTGGGCAGTATTGACTGTCATTACCAGTTGCTCTATACTATCTCTGAGGATGCTGTTCCAGCAGATATCCATTTGTCTCTGTTAAAAGATAAGTTATCTTTAAAGATGTACGGCAGTCCTGGCTTATAGGTGGTATTCCCCAATTTAGTACTCCCACTAAAAAAAACATGCTTCTCCCCTTCCCTTCCATCCAACTGAAGGCGCAGAAGTCAAAGATCATGGGTTAAGAACAATATACAGCAATGAGATAAGAAAATGAACAGTAACAGCAACAATATTAGTAATAGAAGTGTACAAAAGAGAGAGTGATTCACATGCAAAAATGCTCATTGCAGACCCCAACACAGGATGGCTTCTGCTACATTTTATCAACTGGAAGAAACCCCTTCTTGCCAGAAGAGAGCCCCTTCATCCTGCCCCATCAATGATGTGAGGTGATAGAAAATAACCTCTGTGCCCTAGCCATGCCCCTCCTAGCTACGGCAAAATTTAAACCTGTCCTGGCCAGAACTAGGACAACGGCCAATTAGAAATTATACTTTTGAATTTGTTCTTAGTTTTCAGAAACTTCAAAATCTTTCATGATTGAGAATCCTGTATGACTTACATTATCCCAGTAATCTTACAGGCACTGGTAGTGCCTCACAAACTTGAAGCAGGAGGAGGTAGGGGAGCTGGGAATGAAGTAGTGAAGTTGAGGCTGGGAAGAAAAGGAATGAGTAGGTAAGCGTCTTTGATTCTTACTACCAAGAAAATTAATCTTCCCCAAGACGAGACTGTTTGCCTATGATAATAATTAGTAAGCTATCACTCTGTCTTTATCTGAGCCTATGAGCGTGTCCGTCTTATTTTGCTTTCCCTTGTTGTGTGGAAGAGTGGAAGAGCACCTGGGTTGGGTGGGTGTCTGGCAGCCAGCCAACGTCAACACACCACATACATCATGGGTGCATTAGTCCATGTGCCACAGTAAAACTTAGGCCTTTGTTAGACTTTTCATGTGGTAGCGTAAAATGAGCAGGCACTATATGCAACAACTAAATAATTTAAATAGTGGCTAAAAATTCCAGCATCACAATGTCATTATACCTTTAAACTGCATCAGAAATGGTATCAGTATGGTTTGTCCCTGTAGTGTTCCGTGCAGGTTGGAGATCTGAATTTGCAGGCTATTGATTGGTGCTCAATAATGTAAAGAAAGTGATCTATTAATATGAATAATGTTAATATTTATTATTTACTATTATTTATGTTATTTATTACTATAATAATAAATCATAATTATTATTAAAAGTGATCTTTTAACATTACATAAAACACACTAAAATGTTTTTCATTGAATTTATATTCAGCAGTTAATACCCAGAAGACACAGAAATGCCACACCTAGAATTACAGAATCATAAAATGGTTTGGGTTGGAAGGGATGGACACAGTTGCTTGCTCTGGGCTGCAAGTGCACACTGCTGGGTCGTGTCCAGCTTCTCATCGACCAGTGCCCCCAAATCCTTCTTGGCAGGGCTAGTCTTGATCCATTCTCTGTCCATCCTGTATTTGTACTAGGGATTGCACTGAACTGGATTCCTCTTTGATATTTTTCTCTGCCAGTACAAAGAGTTATTCATGACTTCTCTAGAGAAAACTGAAACTGGGTGTTTAAGTTGAAAGCCGGAGGAAAAGGCCATGAAATGATGTTGAGTAGAACAGTGGAAAACTGAATGAGAAAAAACAATATACTTCCAGATTGAGACATTAATGGCAATGAAATCCAGGGAAAAAACCTTACTTGTTGATAAAAAAAAATATGTTTAGGCAATTCTTAGGTACCATCAAATAAATACCAGCTTAGAACAAGGACACTTTATTCTATTTACTCCTACTCCTATACTTCTATACTCCTAGTCTCCTATTTCTATACTCCCACTCCTTCATTCCATGTCCCCTCCTACCTCCACATGCACTGAATGTGATGCTGAATTTTGTCCTTTAACATTTTTCAAACAATCAACCTAAGATTGGCTGGGCACCAGAATGCTTCTTTTTCTGAGTTGGGAAAATGTTTCTGTCATTTAATATGTCACTGCTGTGAAAATGGGTTTCTTCTTGCCTATAATTATGAAAAATATGACTTTTTTTTGAAAATGGGATGTTTTTCTTGGTGTTTTCTAAATGCTATCAACCATATATACATTTCAGTTAATTGCTAAATTCCCAGTCTTCTAATTTCCTATATGACTGTCATCTTGAGAAAGTTCAAGCAGTATTGCAGAACCTTTAGTGAGTGTCGCTGACCGCTAGCTC
>VZTJ01005353.1:0-17172 GCA_013397795.1 Orthonyx spaldingii | reverse complement strand
ATCCCACCTAACCCTACTCTCTTCTCCTCCAAATGAAATACCTGAAGGGCAGAAAATAACAACTAAAGTAACCCTCTAAAGCAATCCCTTCACACAACCTTTTGGGTGTCTTGTAAGGAAAAACAAAAGGAAATGAAGAGTTGGGGGCAGTTTTCCAGACCTGAAGGGAACATAGCAAATTTTAATCTGTTCCCTGGAGATAAAAAAAGTAGGTTGAATGTCTTATTCTGCCCAGGTCTGAACTGACTCTCCTAAAAGTGTGAACCTTTTGCCACAGTCTCAGATGTATTTGTATCCACGAAACTACTGCTGCCACTGCTTAACTTTACCTTAATAAACATTTATTGTTGAGAGGAATTAGAGTATGGCAAATATTCCTCCATAGGCAAGAAAATCAGCCTTTCAGCTTCATTTTTGATACATCTTTCAGTCTTCAAAGTGGAAATGTTTTCTTTTTCACAGCTGTGAGGCTGGGGTGAGGAATCCTCTCATAGTTCTACCCCTTCTCATCTCACCTGGAGCACAATGGTACCTTTCTGTCCTGTTCACACACTGTGGGCAGGAGCTTCCTGAAGATGGAAAACAAGCAGAAAATGTTATTGCCCTTTGCATTATTTTCCTAGCTGAGCCATATCTATTAAGCCTGCTGTTAGGGACTTAATTTACTCACAATGACAGTTCTCTCTTCCTTTTTTCAGAGAACTCACCAATCTTGCTTCACAAATCTCCCATCAGCTTCCCTGGGACACGGAATTCTTCTCTGCTTTTATGGAAACTGAAAGCAATCATTACCAAGCAGAACAGGGTGGTTTTTTGAATGAATTACAGAGGGTGCCACTTTTGTTTTGATGGATGAAGAGGAAGTCTCACTTGAGGAGAGAAACAATAATCTATGCATAGCTTTAATGTAAAAACCAAGAGCTTTGGAGATAAATTTCGCAGTAAACAAATCTGGTTGGAGAAGAGCTAATCCTAATATTACCACAGGACCAAGCTGCAGAAATGTACGTGGAGATACGGCAGCAGGGCGGGCTGAGAAGACTGAATTCCTTAGGAAATGTTCTGCAATATGCTGGAATTGGATATGAGACAGCAGCTGAAAGAAAGACCAAAACATAACAAGTTTTAGCTTTGAAATAACTCTGGGCTTTGTGGCTGCAATAAAGAGTAAATACTTTTAAAAATATATTTATTTTTGAATTCCCGTCTAGGTAAGCCCATCTGAAGCAGCTGAGCCTGGTCAAGCTGCAGATTTTCACTTGGATCCAATTCCAAACTCCAGACTCAAGGCAGGTCCCAAACTGAGGTTGAGTTTTACCCATTACAAAGTTAAAGATAATGTGCAAAAAACCCCCACAGGTTATAATGAGCCATATGAAAACCACATTATTCCATGGCCTTTGATAAAAATTTGGTGAAGCTCAGAGGCGAGATCTCTATAGAGACAACTGAGAGAGAAAAATCTATAGAGTTCTATTTAGGACTTCTCTGTGAAATTAAATCAAAGGAAATAAAGAGCAATAAATATGCCTGACACACTTATGTACTGTATGTGAAAATTATCCTGCTCCTGGGGTGGTTAGTTTTGGTTCAATAATTCAGATTTATTCGTTAGCAGCATGTCCTGAGACGAAAATCTGTGCTTTAATTTGTATCTATGCCTGTGCAATTTGCAGAGGATTGTTGTTGTTGTTGTTGTTACACAGAGAGTTCAATTTTTAGGATTTTTTTTTCCTTTATTTTTTCCCTTATTATTCTCACTCTCCACTCTCAGGCCCACAAGCTAGGAAAAAAAACCCAACACAAACAAACAACCCAATTAGGGAAAGAACAGGAATACTCTTTAACATCTGTTCTTGCCCAAATAGGAGAATTTATCTAAGACAAAGGTAAAATAAATTACATTATGTTTCTATTTTCACTTGAGAAAGGGTTTCTGCAGATCCCAATTTCTGCACTTGTTTGAAACTCTCCATATTTGCACAGAAATCCCTTGCTCTGTATCTCCTTGGAAGTGATTTCTCTCACTCTTTGAAACACCTCCCCTTACACACCCCTGTAATTTATTTTTAACTCTTATGTTAAATGCTGTCACGAATAACATTTTTCATCTTCATATAATTAATAAGAATGCAAAATACTGCTTGTTCCTAAGCTACAACATAACTTGTACATTGGTTTTCCTTTCAATAGTACTCCAAAATTAAATCCCTGGAATTAGAGACAGAAATGTTATTATGAAAGTTCTCAAGCAGAATAATAAGGTGATACCAATAACCATCTTTTCCACAAAGTGGGAAGAATTTTGTTTTGTAGGAATTTCACATCTACATAAAACCACTTTGGATTAAATGCTGATCACTTTACAAGTAAAATTTGGTCACTGGGATTGTGGAAAACAAGGCTCTTCATGGAAACTCTCAAGCATGCACACAGAGCAAAGCACACAAAAAATCAGCTATGGCACTGCTACAGGAGTCCCCAGTTCAGGGAAAAATTGTCCAGCCCACATTGCCCAGACTGGAAAAAACATACAGGCACTTACTTTGTGCTTACACATCTTGAAACCCCAGAGGAATTCTTACATTCTTCAAGATTTTTGCCCTTCCTGTCTAAAACAGATTATTTTCAGTAAATGGATCATATTAGAACCAGTGCCTTAGAAATTAGAGGGCTTATGGTGCTTTTAGAGCTGGTTCCCTCACTCCACAGTTGTTCTTCGTTATCCCTCAACTCCAGCTGTGTTGTGCTTCCCATAAAACCAACTGTGTGCCCACACTGTGAGAAGTGCCCTGGAAATAGCACTCGAGACTCTGCGAAACGTCTCCCATAAATGGTCTGGAGTCACTGCAAAAGAGCTTGAGAAGGTTGTTCTCCCCTCAGCTCCTCACATCATCACCTTCATGGCAAATACAGCACAGGAATTGAGGAGAGTTCTTACTCCAAGCACGGACGTGGGCGAGCTGGCTCTGAGTGCAGCAGGTTTTCCACTGCTGCTCCGGGAGGGATGTGAAACACAGCACCGAGGAAGGAATAAACAGGAAGCAGCCAGGAAAGGGCAGTGTAACATATGTGGGGAAATAATGCCAGTGCTAAAAATAAGTGTGAAGAACAGTTCCCTGTGAGTCTGTAATTCTGAAGTAAACAATGTTCTGCTTGTACTTGGAGCAATGAAATACAATGAAATACGTGTCAAACACAACAGAGCACTGCGGAGATTGTGAGGCCTTGGTTGATGCTCATTCCGTGACTGTGACACGCTACTGGAAATTACTGAGGGGATCAAACCCCCTCCCCACCAAAAAACACCCCAAACCAAGCTTTATTGATTTTAAAAGTACAGATTTGTTTCTCATTCCAGCTTTCCATAGAAAACTATTTCAAAGCCCGGAACAAGACAGGTGGATGGCTTAAGATTGGGACTCATAGAACAACAGAGTGGTTTGGGCTGGAAGGGACTTCAAAGCCCATCCAGTGCCACCGCTTGCCATGGGCAGGGACACCTTCCACTGTCCCAGGCTGCTCCAAGCCCCAATGTCACACCTGCCTTGGACACTTCCAGGGATCCAGGGGCAGCCACAGCTTCTCTGGGCACCCTGTGCCAGGGCCTGCCCATCCTCACAATGGAACAACTGTTCCAATTGTGCCAGGGCCTCCCCACCCTCACAATGGAACATTGTTCCTCACAAGGGAACAATTCTTTCCCAATATCCAACCTAAATTTCCCCTCTTTCAATTTGAACCCATTGCTCCTTGTCCTCTCACTACAGTTCCTGATGAAATTTTGTGGTCACCTAAAAGCTCAGTTCAGATTTCCTACACATGCAAAAAGCCTTATTGAGCTACCAAAATTCCCTGTTCAGGAACGCCAAGAACCATTTTATATTCTTTACCCAACTGATGATGAAACAGTAGGGAGTAGGTGATTATTTGGTAGTTGTTTGGGAGTTCGCTGGAATCATGGAATCATTAAGGTGGAAAAAGACCTTTAAGATCACCAAATCCAAATCTTCACTCCAGAACTGACTGTTCACCATTAAACCAATTCCCCAAGTGCCACGGACATCTAATCTAATCTAGTCCCCACCCCCTGCAGAATGAGTTGAATATAATTTTGGAGGCTGTATAAGGAACCAAGTCAAGTCATGATCATCCCATGCAGGTTCCACCTTTGCCACCGCCTTTCCACATGGGACACCTTTCCACATTTCCACACCTAAGGACTACAAAAGAAATTAATGTCTTGATGGCTCTCTGCTGAACAAAACAGCAAGAATTCAACTTTTGATTATACTTTTGTTTAAAACGAAATCCAGCCCAGGAAGCAGTGCAGCACAAAGGACATGCTGTCTCACTTCCCCTAGAATTTACATGGAATATTAAACAATGAAAAATTTTGATAATTTATGCTCTTGACAAAGGTTGTAACAAGAACAAGAAATGGGAGAAAGTAATTCTTCATATGGGAAAGAGTAAAATTATAATTCACTGTAATCGCTGCCTTAGATTTTAATTTTCTGGTTCCCTTGGGCTCCACAGTAGGAGAAACTGAAGGACCTCACAGAAGAATTAAAAAGGGATTTATAACAGTGAAAAAATTGACTCATAAATAGTTATAGATTATATTGCAAGTTCTCATCAGACCGGTTAAAACCAAAGCAGAGAGCCTAATTTAGCTTGTCAGAGGTTTTTAACAATGATCCTTTCAATTAAAAATCCAATAAATACATAATGAAAAACTTATATTGTTTTCAGTAAACAAACCTGGAGAGAGCTGATGGAAAAACAACATGCCAAGCAAATCTCTTCTTCCCTCCCATCTGTTTTCTCTCCAGTTTTACTCAGATTTGGGGTAAAAGGCCAAAATAAAAAGCATCAGCACCCCACCGTTATCCCGGAGAGTCAGGGAAATCTGGCTCCCTGCCTCCAGATAACAGGGATGTGGGAATGTGTCCCTGCCAATGCCCAGCAGCCGCAGCACACAAAGCTGTTACTCTGCCTTTTGTTTCCAGAAATGTGGGTTTTAGTACTGGGGAGCTCTTGGAAGGAGTCACCTCCTGTTAGGGCAGCATTTCTGTGCTCACACTGACAGGTCTCACGTGCTCTGCAATCCACGGATGTGGAAGAAGGGAAGGGAGTGAAAAGAAATCGGTGAGATAACAGCTTGGAAATCCTATATCAGAAAGCCTCAGCTTTGTCACTCTCTTCCCCACAGCAAAAAAACCCCATAACTATTACCCAAAAGCTGTTGGGGTTGTTCAAACCCCTTTCCCAAACACAGCCTGCAGTTTTCCATTGGAATGAAGCACCACTCACCCCAAGGAACACTCCTGTCACTTGTCTCTCAAAGAGAATTTTAGCAGTATCCTAAGGAATTCAAAGTAGGCACATCTTGCTGTGGGGCGTTTTCACAAGTGCTCTGCCATGAAATGCTGCTTTGCCTGCTTCTTAGGGAGCTTGGTTTCATCAGAAAGCAAAAGTAAAAAATAATAAGAAAGTGATAACTGAGAAAGGACACATTTCTATTTTATTCTTATAAGGATTCTTTGGCGTTTTTAGGAATAAATGATTATTTTAGTGAAAATTTATTCCATTTATCTGTTCTTTAGCAAAAGATGATCAGAGGGATGGAACACCTCTCCTGTGAGGAAAGGCTGAGACAATTAGGATAGGTGAAGAGAAGGACCTGATAAGATCTTATGAGAGCTTTCAGTGCCTGAAGAGCTGGAGAGGGATCTGGGGCAAGGGCTTGGAGTGCCAGGACACAGGGAACGGCTTCCCACTGTCAGAGGGCAGGGAGAGATGGGATATTGGGAAGGAATTGTTCCCTGTGAGGGTGGGGAGGCCCTGGCACAGGGTGCCCAGAGAAGCTGTGGCTGCCCCTGGGTCCCTGGAAGTGTCCAAGGCCAGGCTGAACAGGGCTTGGAGCAGCCTGGGACAGTGGAAGGTGTCCCTGCCCATGGCAGGGGGTGGAACAAGAGATTTAAGGTCCCTCCCAGCCCATACCATTTTGGGATTCCGAAGGTAACTTGGCTCTTTCCCTCCACTCAGTTCTGAACAGTCACGGAAAACAAAAATACCAACCCTTGGGGACAGCAGGGAATTCACTTAGACTGCCACAGCAGAGGCTGGACAACACCTCTGCCATCTCAGAGCTGCACGTTCCCAGTGCCCTGAGGAACAGAGCAGCAGGAGAAGCTGACAGGAAAAATGCATCCTTAAGCATGCAGAAAGAATTCCTCTCCTCCCTGTCCTTTTCATCACAGTCCATCACAATTTGTTCCTGGCTGGGGACAGACACCTCCTGCACCCGTGGTGCTGCCTGATGGAAACAAACCCAGTCAGCAGCACTGGAGAAAATATAGAAAACTCTAATTTCTTGCACAAAGAGAGTGAGGATTTTTGGTGGGATGGCAGATTTCTGGATAAAGACGTGTTTTTCTCTCTCATGCTTGAGCTACCTGGGAAAATAGAGAACCTTTTAGTTCTGTCTGTACTAAATGTTCTTTTGTTTTTGCCAGAGGTTCCTGATGGTGCCTCTGCTTTTCCCATGTCTTTCTAATAAACCTGCAGAGTTTGCAATGTATATTTTTGTGTGTGTTGGATAAACACAATTTGTGAGGTTTCACACAGCCTCGCACAGCTGAACCCATATTTCTGTACCTTATTACACGGCACCACATATGCATAAAAAGCATGTTTTTCCCAGGTTTTTCCCAGGCATAACCAGACTAACCCAGAAGGCGTTTGGGCACAGCAATTCCCTGCAGCTTTCTCTGTCTCTCTCCAAGAAAACACAGAGTTTATCTCCCTCTTCCTACCAAAATCTGCAGCAAATTTTAATTTTCAGCCCAACAACCCAGCTGAAAAATGTTCTTTCTGCAACACTGTGGTACTTAAACAATACCAAGAATCAAGTGTAATTTAAAAAGAATAAAGAAAGGCACCAATACAAAGCTAAAACAACAAATCCACACATTTTTCCAGAATACTGAAGTGTGTTAACCTCAGTCTAAGCACTGACCCCAAATGCTCAGTTCTTCACCCAAAAAGCTGTCTACTCCCCAATGCAAAGTCTGTGGGTGTTGACTGAGGAGCTGAGGGCAACTATTTTTAGTATTTTATTTTTTGTTCCAGACAGGATGGTTTGCCTTCAGCTGTGGACTTCTACACCCTTCATGCTCAAGGCTAAATATTGGCACCAACAAAAAGAATGAAGCTGATACACAGAACTCATAAGAATCAGCCTGATCAGGCCATTATTTCTACACCATACAGGCAGATTGGAATTATTTTCTGTAATACTTAAAAAAAAGTTCCTTTTTCATGTTTCAATTTTCACTGATATAAAAATACTTTTTTTTTTTTTAAAGAAAGAAAACCCACCTTATAAGTATGTTCCTATTTCAAACAAATCCTTTTATCTAAGGGTGAGCCCAGGTTGTTACTTGAGATTGTTTGCATAAAATCTCATTAGCCTATTGATTCTCCTTCTAACACCTCAGGTAGTACTTCATTACCATGCAAATAAAGACAGGCTTTTTACATGTACCTTAATACAGCACTGATTATTCTCCTTTCATAGCACTGCCAACAAAGCACTGGAATGAAAGTCATCAATAATTGTTCAACAGGTGAGAGAGATTAGAATCAAACAGAGCCTTTCTTATCAGCAGGAGCCTCCTTTTCCCCTCCAAAACACAAATTTGGCTGATTACCATCCTCAGGGAGCTGCAAGGCTCCCAATTTCATCTTTGCCTCCCAAAGACAGGCACAGTGCACTGCAGGGTGAAATGTTTTGGAATTCAGAGTGAAATCTCAGACCCAAAGGAAGCAGTGGGGATTCCAGTGCTGCCTTCTTCCCCCAAATCCCTGCCCTGGCCTTCCAGCCAGTCCCAGTGATGGCTCTGCAGCACCATCTCAGCTTTTAATTTAAACACTTTTGATGTGGAAGGTCCCTGCTTTAATGTGGCACACGGCTTGTGAGAAAGAATAACAGAATAAGAAAGTCATGGAATGGTTTTTCTGGGAAAGGACCTTGGAGATCACCCAGTGCCACCCCCTGCCATGGGCAGGGACACCTTCCACTATCCCAGGGTGCTCCAAACCCCATCCAACCTGGTCTTGGACACTTCCAGGGATCCAGGGGCAGCCACAGCTGCTCTAGTCTGGATGATCTTTAAGGTTCCATCCAGCCCAAAGCACTCTGTGGTTCTGGAAACTCGTATTTGTGACACAGTGGCTCCAAATCCACCTTAATTTTAACTCTAAGTGCCCTCTGGAATGTCAGCAGAGCATCTCTGGGACTGCCCTTGGAACAGAGTTGCAAGTGCAGAAGCTCCAGCAGAGAATGTTTGTTGGCAACCAGCCTCTGCTGGGATAGAATCACACAACCCTGGAACACCCTGAGTGGGAAGGAACCCACCAGGATCACCCAGTCCCACCCCAGCCCTGCCCAGGCCCCCCAACAATCCCCCCTGTGCATCCCTGGGGCGGTGTCCAAACGCTCCTGGAGCTCTGGCAGCCTCGGGGCCGTGCCCATTCCCTGGGGAGCCTGGGCAGTGCCAGCACCCTCTGGGGAAGAACCTTTCCCTGATCTCCAGCCTGACCCTGCCCTGGCCCAGCTCCAGCCCTGCCCTGGGTCCTGTCCCTGTCACAGGGAGCAGAGTTCAGAGCTGTCCCCGTGCTGCCCCAAAGGTGGGGATGCCAAAGGCGTCCCTGCAGGAAGTGCAGCCCAAAGGAACCCGTGCTCTTCACAAAGAGCTCAGCAGAGGCTTTGGTAAGGAACAGGAAAGAAAACAAAGAGGAGAAGGAAAAAAATAAATCCAACAAAGCAGACTTGAAAGGCAGCAAAATGGAACTGGCTTCACTGAAGCAAAATTGTCTTGAGAGGAAGCCCAGCATGAAGCAGGTAACCCACTCCACCTGACTGAGCAGTGATTTTATTGCTTCTCCTTTCGTGTGGATTGCTTCTCTCCTTTATCGCTTCTCCTTTCACACCCAGGAGCTGCCACTTCAGACACCACGAACACCACTGATAGAGGCAGGCACTACTCATGGGGTGCAGTTTGTGCAGAACCAAAACCCAAAATCTCATCTTCTTCAACTCAGTCTGCATAAGGAATGAAGGGTGGTCGGCTACAAAACCTGCCGGGGTGATAATGCAAAACTTACACGTGACCAAGGTCCTCAGCAAGGGGGACAGGCTCATCTCTGCTCCCTGTGACAGGGACAGGACCCAGGGAAGGGCTGGAGCTGGGCCAGGGCAGGGTCAGGCTGGAGATCAGGGAAAGGTTCTTCCCCCAGAGGGTGCTGGGCACTGCCCAGGCTCCCCAGGGAATGGGCACGGCCCCGAGGCTGCCAGAGCTCCAGGAGCGTTTGGACACCGCCCCAGGGATGCACAGGGGGGATTGTTGGGGTTCCTGAGCCAGAAGCTGGATTTGATGGTGCTTGAGGGTCCCTTCCAGCTCTGGAGATCCTGTGATTCCATGAACCAGGAGCAGAGATGTGCAACAGGAGAAATATAAAGATGCAATAAAAATGTTGGAAGCAGCCTCCAGCACTTTTTCCTTAACAAGCACAAATGCAGGCACAGAGCAGCAGCAGCCCTGGAAATGTGGCTGTGAGAGGCAGTAAAAGACACACCTTTTGGAGCAGAGTGCTAACTGGGGAAAAAAAAGTAAAATAAAAAATACCTGTGATTGTAAGTGAAGGAAACACTTCCTCCCTGTTTCTCCCAAAGTTAAGGGCAATGGGGTCTCCCACATAGGCAGACAGAACTTGGCTGTTAAATTCTCCCGCAAAAAAGAACCTGTAAGAAAGAAAACATCAAGTACCTAGCCAAATAAAGGAAAGGAAATTTCGCTTATATGTGCCTATAGTTTATAATCAATTGGGCCCAATTTCTGGAGCAATTGTGAGCCAAAAGCCAGAGCTTTGCTGTAATTCAGTTTGATTACTATTGTTGACTTCTTTTTCATTAGTTTCCCCAAGAAGAAATAGCAAAAACCAATAATCTATTCTCAAAAAGTCCAGCAATGAGGGGAGGAGGAGGAGGGAATACATGAAATAACAAAAATTTAGATGTTTTGAGCAGAACCTCCTATTAGAAGGAAAGTGTTTGCTCCACAGGCAAGTTTTACTCCAATGCCAAGAAATAACAAGCAAAGGAGCAAAAAAATAAATATGTAAGAAATTCTGTTCTGTCTTGTCAAAAGCAAAGCAAATTAATTGTGTAAGTATACATGAAATACTAATGATATTATACAGCTCAAGCAAAACCAGCTAATGAATCCCACTGCCTCAAAGTGCTTCAGTTATCAGCATTCCAGTCACAACTGCCACAATTTCCACTTGTGCTGTCAGAACACAGAAGTGGCTTTAAAGGAAAAGCAAAAGCCTTAGAAATGCATGTATAAGATTTACTAATCACTACTAATTCAGAAAGATTTAGGAATTTGTATGCCTTCAGCTGCCAAATATCATCTGAAATGTTTTAATACTCTCCAAGACCCTTCTTGCCCTTTCACTTGCAAATTTTAGACAGGATTACATTTTCTTGGTTGGGTTCTTCGCACAGAAATTGTGCTCTATGCAAGGAATCAGCATTATGTGATTAACACAGACAAGAAACAAAGAATACAAATAATTTACAAGGGCCTGGGGTGACAGGACGCAGGGAATGGCTTCCCACTGACATAGGGCAGGGCTAGATGGGATATTTGGGAAAAATTCCTGGCTGGAAGGGTAGTGAGGCCCTGGCACAGGGTGCCCAGAAAAGCTGTGGCTACCCCTGGATCCCTGGAAGTGCCCAAGGCCAAGTTGGACATTGGAGCTTGGAGCACCCTGGGACAGTGGAAGGTGTCCCTGCCCATGGCAGGGGTGGCACTGGATGGGCTTTGAAGTCTCTTCCATCCCAAACCATCCTGCAGTTCTGTGATTCAGTGGGTGGTGTTGGTAGCACCCAAGCCAGCGTAGGACAGGAAAGAAAAGCCATATTCCTGCCACGATTCATCATTTGTTTGATTAGTCAACCTCAAAGCAATATTTTGTGGATACCATTAACAAAGGGCTTTTCTGATGGGAAGAGAGGAAGAGGGAGCCCACCGGTTCTGAAATGGGCTTTACTAGACAGGGTCATTGTTAATAAACAGAAATGCTACCTGGTACACACTGGATACCAAGGAAATACATGAAAATATGCAGCTGGGTCTATGGCTGGTATTAAAATTCACTCTGAAAGCTATTAGATTAAATTGGACCACAGCAAATTGTGAGACAGTTTGCATTCCTGCTTAAAAATCCATAGTCTGAGAAAATCACCCTCAAAGCTTCATCTCTGTTAAACTAAAATATAAGACTCGGTATTAAAGAGCAAAATTTACCTGTTGACAGCAGTGATGGACTGTCTTTGCTCAAAAGACATTGCTTAATTAAAAACAAATGGGGTTAATGTGAATTAGAGCTATGAGCTCAAGTGCAATCAACAGTCAAGTCAATCTGAGAGTGAGGTGACCTTTAAAGGAGAATGTTTTCACTCATTAAACGCACTGCTGACTTTTGGGAAAGAAATACAAAGTTTAAAAAGAAAGAAGATAAGGGGTTGTTAATAGGCTGTGAGAAAAGGATCTAAAGAAAAGCAATCTTACATCTTGCTCTTCTGTGGCAAGTGAGACAAGGACCTATATTTTTAATTAATATTTTCTGTGCACTTTCATTTATCTCCTCCATATTGTTCTCCCTAAGTGCTTACAGTTAAATCAAAAGAGATACTCACTAGGGAAAAATAACCCAAATGAGCCTAACAACAACAAAAGTGCTGTTATCCACAGGAATACCACAGCTTCTAAGGAAAAGAGAAAATCAGGGAGCCATTAATTAGAAAATTAGTTCCAACCAAACTGGCAAGGTTTATTTTTATGTGGAAATGCGAATGTTGCTGTTTACGTCTCTCAGAGGCCTTTAGAGAGGCCAACTGTGAAGAAAGTTAGAAATGCTCAAAAATAAAGGAATTTTTTCCACACTTCAAGGCTCAATGGCAGAAGAATCAACAAATTACCTCCCATCTTCTCCACCAGCACATGAACAATGGGATGTGTTGAGGAGTGGGGTGTGAGAGAGCAGACAGCCAGGGCCACCCCAACCCACTTTTTATCCATAAAGATTCCTGAAAGCTTAAAAGTTTTTAGGAAATTTCAGAGGAATTAGAGTCTTTAGAGGATGCCATTCTGCCAAGAGAGCCCCAGTCCTGCCCACTGGGGAATTTCCACTGGGACAGAAATGCAGGCCCATGAGGAAGATCCCAGGGAACTAATGAGATGATAATTTTATAGCACAGTTACCTGCACAAAACTTATTTCATCTTCACAACTCGCTTGATTGCTTTTCCCGTTATTATTGGAAAGTCATTCCAGAACCTCATTTCCTCTATCTGTGAGCAAACTTCTGAAGTCCAGTCGGAATTTATGAGCAGACTATTTGAAACCACTCATTCTTATGCTAACATTTCCCTAGCACTTTCTCCATTGATTACTTTTCTCTCTCAAGTGCCTCTCCAGACAAAGTCTATCTCCTGTCAGCCTTAATTTCACAAGGTATCATCATATAAAATAGGTCTCTATTTCTTTAGTCAATCTAATAATTTTAGAAAAATATGGGACATTTTGCAAGATAAATGTTGGAGAGCTAGGATTTAACATGAGTAATAGGACTTGGAGTCAGGGAGTGCCTGGAGGCAAGAGGCCTCTCTGTCCTCCATCCCTCCTGCTCCCTTCTCAGAAGTGACACCTCCAAAAGGTGCTTTAATGAGCCTGAACCAGGCAATAAAACTTTACAAACACATATCATGCACACACAAAATAAACCAGGAGCTGTCTTCTGTAATACAGCAATTTTCAAGGATTGAAGCACTCGATCCTTTCCCTTCTTTTCAAAACAAGGGTATATGCACATCTTTTTCTCCATTAAAATACAGTGTGAGACTCTCTACCAAGGAATAGAAAAGTCAATTCATTTTCTCAGGAAAGTTCCCAAAATCCCAGTCTGAGGATTAAAAGATCTAGCACAGGTTGGTCATGCACAGTTCCCAAAGCCAGGAGGAGAACTCACAGAAGGAATGCTCTATCTGAACACTGCAGGAAGATAATGAGTACTCAGTTTACTTCAGGAAGGAAAATAATATGTAAAGAGAAGAGTTTTCCATTATACAAAGGATTCTGGGAACACCTGCAGACTCCAGAATATCTGTCGGTTTTGGGCAAGTCACAGATTTATGTCTTCTTTCTGTGTCTTTTCTACATGTGGCTTCCATGGTCCATGCTTAGAAGAAAAAAGAAACCAATTTTTCAGGTGTTAGCAGGATCCTGCCTGTGCTGACCCTACAGATGGGATGACACTCTGAGAGAGTGGGAATAGTAAGAAGGGCAATGCCACCCAATCTGATCAGCTCTGGAAAACCACAAACACTTAAATTGAAGCTAAACCAGCAAAAAAACACATTTAGTGAGTGGTTTAGGGCTGCTATAAAAGAGGGGAAGATGAAAGATGGGCTCATTTAGTGTTTCATGAAGGGTCCCACGAGGTTCGTGACAGACAAGAACAGATCCATTTCTCCCCCACCACAAATACGAGGCCATGCTCTCCTTCTCCAGACCAAGGTTATTTGTCTGTCCATGTCCTAATTTGCTGATAGACATCACTTCCATTCCTTTTCACTCAAAATTAGATAAAAGTTAGGAAATGCGGCGGCACACCGTGTCCCCACAGAGGGACACTGCGATATTCAATGTCATCTGAAGTCTCCCTGATGTGAGGAGCCCAGACTAATTTTCTGTCTCTCCTAGTGCAGACAAAATATAAACAACATCATTTACTGTGACCTGCGGTGTGCTGCTTTCCCTTCTGTTTTTCAGACATGTTTAATAAGTTTCAGAGAAGCACAAATGCAGAAGTCAGGGAGCAAGTGACAGGAATAATTTACTGAAACCTGGATATTCACATCCCTCTTGATTTTAACACAAATGGCAGCTTTCACTGCCTTTAAAAAGGAGACTGAGGAGCTCGGCACTCTGCACTAGCCAGGTTTAAAACTCTCTCCAAGCACTTTCATTTCTGCTGAAGTAGCAACGTGAGAAGAAAACTTGAGTCAGGAGCTCCACGGTCAGCGCCAGAACAGGAGGATTTAACACCAACGACCAAAAAGGATAAATGAGCCCTCAAAATCCCTGTCTGGAGCCAGAGGTGGAATTTAGCAGAAGCACTCACTGCCGACGGGAGCCACAATCCTGGCAGGGCAGCTGCTCTGTGCCTGGAGCTCGGGGACAATTTAGGGAGCCAAGAAAGCCCAAGCCTTTAAAGCCAGCATGTCCGTCTCCACCCAGACCCTTCATCCCTCAGGTGTTGTGAGAGCATCTACTTCGAGCACACTTCCCACAGCTCTGGGAAGTTTGGAGACTCTTTCCGTGCCTAGTACAGGAGCTCATTAACCTCTCCCCGCCGGGAGAGGAGGGGGAGAGCGAGTCACCTGTGAGGGGATCTTAGTTCAGTTCCTTGTTAAACTCATGTCTGGCAAGGCTGGAGAGGAGGAGAGCGAGTCACCTGTGAGGGGATCTTAGTTCAGTTCCTTGTTAAACTCATGTCTGGCAAGGCTGGAGAGGAGGTTCCACCCTCACACAGTGAGGATGGAGGGAGATCAGCCTCTGAATCCACGGCAGGGATGTTGTGCAGGTCACACTGAGAACACCCCTGGAACACCCCAGAGCAGAGGAAATGTTCCGTGATTTACTGGCATCATTGCTTTTGCCCGCAGCACTGATAAAAAAGTTGGCTTGGACAAAGTAGCAAATAATGAAAGATAAAAGAAATGAAATGTTGGGCGTTTATTATCATTGCTGCTCTCATTTCAGAAGAAACCCAGAAGGGGGATTTCCCAAGAAACTCTGGTTTTCTTAAAGACCTCCTAATATCAGATTGAAATTACACCCAGCCATCCCCACTGTGGGACTAAAAAGAAAGCAAAGGCTATAAGGAAATTGCAGCAGTTAAGAACACTTTGGTGTTATCCCGGGAGCGGAGGGAAGTACCTGTAGGAGGAGGGAAATTTCCTGTAGCCGCTCTCTCTGTGTGATTGCAGTGCAGGAGAGATTCACTCTCTGACCACCCTGCTCAGCATCCCTTTTCATCCATCCCTTCCAGCCATTAGCAGATCCTTAGCGAGTGTTGATTGCTGGCTAATGCCAGGCTGGCTGCCACTGGCAACACTGAGGTGCCAAAAAAAATCTGGAGCACTGATGTTCAAGATATTATTGGAATAAAAAATGTTTTAGAGCACGTGCCTTGTCTATCCTACAGCATTACTATCTCCTTTAGCAACTTCAAGTCCAGTAATTTGTTCTGATCCTGGAAGAATACGAACCTCAAATCTGCCAATCTCTGTGTGTTTTGCTGGCTTAATTTATCAATAATACCAATGAATATAATTTATCAGTAATACCAGTGAATCGAAACAGCCAGGGCACAAATGCCCCTTCCCTCCTGCTACTCAATAACAGAATGAATAAAATCCATTAAAGAGGTAAAGTGGATAGCTAAACACTCAAATCTTCATCTGCTACACCAAGACGTCCTGAAGGCTTGCCTAACACAAACCTCTTCCAAAACAGAGAAAATACCATAGAATATGAAAGAAGAGGGGAACACAGAGTTTGAAGCACATTTGTGCATTGTTAACAGGGTTTTGTGCCACAGCAAAATAATGCACTAGGGGCTATAAAAGCCCACGAAATCCCACACAGGTCTGGATAAAATCTGGCACTCTTTCACAGGAATGAGCTGCCAAGGGGCTCTGGATTCACCCACTGAGGATTTCCCACCTGGAAAGCCCAAACATACAGATATATGTCCACTCCGATGCCATATTTTGCTTCCAAGTTTAAATTCTCAAAGAATATTTTGATCTGCATGTAAATTAAAATTCAACTCAGCAGCCTGTACATAGGAGCAAGCCTCACCTGTCTCACATATGAGGCAAATAGTTGACAAGCTGCTTCCTTTCTGTGAGACAAAATATTTATCAAGGTGCTTCCCAAATCAATACTGGGGAGCTGTAGCCAACTTAGAGGCCTCCAACACACAAATTATAAATTTACCACTCAGTATTTAACTAGAACCCAGCTATAATTAATATTAGCTTGCCTGGAATGCAGGAATAAGCAAACTAAACTGCCTGTGGTGTACTTAATTTTTGGAACATTGTGATGACACAGCCAGGGACTGTGGAAGTGTGGAAGGAATGTGACTCCCAAAAGGGTAAAGGCAGATGTGTGCAGCTGCTCATAGGAGACACCCAACAAAACCATGGATTAAAATATTTTACTCCAGGAAACTGGAGTTCAGTTTTGAAGCTGAGCTCTCCAGACTTTTGTCCTGTCACTCCATCCAGCCCTTCCTCCTTCCTCCTCTGCAACACGGGGAATGAAGAAGCCCCATTTTCCCTCTTCTTGTACATCTCAACCATTTGATTTAAACCAACCTTTACAAGCTGCACAGCTCACCCTTGGTATCCCAAAACATGCAAGTGAACCAGGATATCCCACATGAACAGCAAAAAAGACATTTTTCCAAGGGATGTGATGGAGCCACAGAGCTCCTGCTCCCATCTCCCAGCACATTTCTCCATTGCACCCACAGTGCTCTCAAAACTGGATATTGAAAAGCCTCAGACTGGAATAGCAGCCCAGGATAATTTTGGATAGAGTTTGATAATTAGAGTTAGCAGACAGTGGGAACCTTCCTCAGGCATCTTTGAAACTCCCTCAAAGGAAAGACAATGGGATATTGTGAATATATTATCTCTTTGCAAAGATGAAAGCTGGAGTCATGCTGTAGTCATTATAAAACCTCTCTCTCTTTTGGTTTCTGATGTTTTTCCTCACTTTTTGTAGTTCCTGGTCTTCTGTTTCTTTCAGATGTGTCTGCTTAAGCCAAAATAATCTGAAAATCTGTAGTAGTGCGACACCAGCTTGCTACTGCAAAATAGATCCAAAAACACTCACAGCCCACAAGTCCATCCATTAAATGGATGGCAATTTGCATAAAATAATATATAAATTTTAAAACTTACAGAAAATAGCTGAAATATTTGGAAGTCATCACATCTGTCGTGGGTTGACCCTG
>VZTJ01005342.1:39592-50871 GCA_013397795.1 Orthonyx spaldingii | reverse complement strand
TTGTTTTCAAACTAGTACAATGTTCTTGCCCTAGATAAGGGTGATTTTTTCTTCCATTGTAATGCCTATTGTTCTCATCAGGAAAAATGCTTATTTGCATTTTCTTTTTGCTCAGTAGTCTATGTTATTCTTTTAAAAAGTGTGTTTGACTTGTAAGACCCTAATAGAATCTATGCAATTTGCATTTCCTTTTTAACCTTAATAGGTGTATATGCCAAAAGAGATTTATTCTTTTTCCAGAGCTTTTATATTGTTTGACAGCTCACAAACAGTGTTCTAGTGAATATCTAGTGTTATCTGACACTGATATTTTCACGTGTTTCTAAAATAGATCATAGTCAGATTACATTTGCAAAGTAATTGGTAGTTTGTTTATAACTGTAAACATTTGCTGAATTCTACAATTTAAGAACAATTTGCATTCATAGGGGGAATTAGTGCTGTTTGGCCATTGTTTCTCAAACAACTACAAAGTGTGAAATCCCTTTTTGAAGCCACATGCATAAACAGGGACTGTTCTGGAAGTTCAAGTGACTTGCACATATAAAGCCCAACACTAGCACTGTAGTGCCGTCTGCTGAAAAGTAGTGAGGACCCACTGGTACCTGAGCAGAAATTTCCAAATAGCCCTTTCTATCTTGGATGCATGGCAAATTCTCTTAGGCTTCTATGCCTGTCAACAGTTACCACTCTCTTACTAAATTACCATATTTCTTTTCTTTTTATACTCAATCTCCTTAGGGATCTCAATCATGCAACTATTTGTGCTGCAGTGTTCAGTAGTGTTTAAGTGGCAAACTCAGGAAAGACAAAACATACTGAAAATATTTCATATTAGTCTGCCAGAAAAGCTTTTTCTGTAACTTCATTGTGCTCTGACATACCTAACATGGATTTAGAAGAAAACAGACAGTGTAAATCAAGGGTGGTTCCTGTTTTCAGTATCCCTGGTTTTGTTGTTTGTTACCACCACTGTGCATTTCTTGTTTGAGATGGTGTGCTTATGTTTTGGGGGTTTTTGATCTGTGGTCCATGAAAGCACTATCTACCTTGACGACAAGGTCTGCATTTGTAGCAGTGGGCAGACCACCAGGATGAATTCCCAGTCCCAGTGGGCTGACCATTCATAGTGCTACTTTGTACTTGTCCCTCTCCTGTTTACCCAGGACTGGCCAGATGTCACTGGTCAATGATTTGCCCATTGGCTTGTTTCTCGCCTTGCCCTCCCCTGACGGAAGGCATAAAAGACTCAGGCGAGAGGTGATCAGGGCCATTTTGCCAGGTTACCATCTCACAGCTTGTTCTATGCACCTTCATTTTCCCTCTGTGAGGGAATAAAGAATGGTGATGAAAAAGGCAAGTGGTCCGTCTGTTTTTACCAGCAAACAGCTGCCACCGTCCGCCCAGGACTGGAGCTCCCAGGCTAAAGGAGCTACGAAGGGTGGGCACGGTGGTCCCAGAGAAGTCCAGCGCAGAAACAGCAAAGATACAAGCATTCATTTTTGTTACAGTCCTTGCACTGCTCTTGCCACCTTTTTATTTTTCAACTGACCATAGCTACCTCACCCCCAAAAAGCATAACTACAGCCTGGAAGGGACCACACAGTGCAATGCCAGGAGTGGCGTAGCAAGTCTGGATATGGGCACCGGCCTCCTGATGTAGCAGGGGCTGCATCCTCCCCATTGTAACAGCCTCTTTGTCAGAAATGAGACAACAACCATTAATGGTGGTGGGTGGCATAGCTCTAAAAGTGTCTCTACGGCATGGTTCTTAGTAATGTTTCTCTAAACCTAAGGACAATGATAACATCAGTCCTGTGGGAACAGCTCAGGGTCTCTTTGACTCAGAGCTTCAAAAGTTGTTTTCGCGAAAGGATTCCTGGACATTGTTTTCACTTGCCATGACACCTGTCATAATATTCTTTTCAATAAGACAACTTTCTCTTCATCAGTAGCTAGAAAAGAGCTAACAGTGGGCTTTAGGTTGATGAATAAACTTGTTTGTGAGTACAAAGTAACAGAGTGAAGTATGTGCTTATAACAAAATGCTGGGTGATATATTTAAATGTTTACAAGGGAAATTGATGGTCTTAAAAATATGAAAGACAGTGTTTTTGCTGTTCATGATCTGACAATCTTAATCCTCAGTTAATCATAATGGCTTGTTTCTGTCTGTATCAGTTCAAATGAAAATATGTAAGAAAAACATTGCAAGTCTCTGTGAAACAGAAACACAAGACCGTAAGGTTCACTGTATTGGAAAAATATATTTGTGCCTCTTTGATAACAGAAATCAGTAAATTTCAAGACTTTTGCATCCGTAAATGTTTTTGATTAAATGTAATATTGCCAAAACAGAGGATAAATCATAACAAGAACATTAGCATACAAAGCAATATAATATGGAAGGCATCCAAAAGGCCAGGTGACATTGGAAGTCTTGTGGCCAAAGATATACATATATTCCAGGAAACAATCTGTTTTCTAGTCCAGGTTCCATCTGTTTTGTTGTAATAATAATAATAATGATGTGAAATTCTCTTTCAGGATATAGGCAAAGACCAAGACATTGTTAAAATATACCAGTGTCTTCTAAGGGCCTGAATGATAACTAGAGACACAGTGGTGCAGAAAGTCACAAACAATAGAAAATACTTACAGAGGTGGATCAATAACCATAGTGGAAATTGTTCCTTTGGGTAGCCTCTGATCATGCTGATACCTTGTGGAAGGGCATATTCCGCATGAAATTGACTCAGCCTCTGTCTTAAAGATGTCTTTACAGCTTAACCTGACTAGAGACTCATGGTCTGATTTCATTGCAGTTTACAAGTTTCAGGTCTTGATTCCAATCTCTTTTGGACTGGAAGAACTATATTTTCTTTCCATAAAGATAATAAGCATGTGCTTGCAACCCAACACAGGAAGGTGCTGGTTCCTGTGGTAGCAGTGCATGTTCACATCCTTCCCCATCCTATTTGAGAGACAGGAAGTAATGAAGGCAGAGACAGCTGTTGGCATTCCTAATTCTTCCCTTGGTGAATTAACATTAGGTCAGCCAGATTCCAGGTCACCTTTTTGTACCATTACCTATAGAACTGGAGATTTCCTCTCACACTTTGCCAACAAAAGTTAGCAAAATATATCTGTGAACCATTATAGCATTGTCTTAAAATGTTTTGCCAGAATATGGTTAGTTGTAATGGCTACGTCAGCAGATGGTCACTGTCTTTTTTTTTTTTTTTTTTTTTCCGGAGCCTTGTATTTTTGTGGTGCTGTTTAAAATGGTTTGTTTGCTGTTCAGTTGTTTGCATTGAAATAATACTCTGCTGCTCAGAGGTCCGTAAAAATGGATCATTGGGAAGAATGACTGTCACATCAATTAACTTCTTATCTAGACTCCTGAAGTTTTTCTAACTCAGCCTTCTCAGGCATAGTGCTAAGCCCACCTTAGCAACTTTGTCAGAAGTGCGTTAATAAACAAGTAAGAAAAAGAACAATTCAACAATGCAAACTTGATGTGCTGTATATTCTATGCAGCTGGAGTCACTAAAGTAAGCATTTTATTCTAATAATTTACCATCCAATTAATAAAGGAAAAAATGGTTTCACCAGAGAAGACAATGTCTATTTTAACTTCACACCTTAATACTAGAGTGGTCAACTAAGTTTACAAAATGTCCTCCCTCCCTGAATGAATTCAGTATTCAAAAGCTGAAATTTTAATAGCAGTGAAAAAAGGCTTAGGCGAGAGTTGTAGTACTTGATAGGTCAAAATGCTTATTTGTATAAAAATGTCACTTGATCAGTTTTGGTAAAATATATTTAGAAACTTATCTAGATAACTACTTACTTTTGATTCTTGTTTACTTTTTCTTCAAATATGTATTCTTTGCTCAGTAAACCTACTGAGTCCATTTTCTGAGCATTCAGAGGGAGAATTTTTTGTGATCAGATTTTTCTAATGAGACAAGTTCTTGCTCATAACTGATAAATTATATTATCTCTTTTTAGAAGCAAGACATCTACAGTTACTCTCTGTATTTTTTCAGCTGACATCCTGATGTGGCTTTACTTCTCAGGCACATTATACTTCTGACTTTGAAACCCACATTGTGCTATGTGGCCAGTAAGGGTCCTGACATGAGTGTGGATAATGGCAAAATAAGGGGAAACAAGTGTTGTTAACTTCAATTTCACAAATGCATTTCAATTTTGGCTTTTAGTTTCTTTTCAAGTTTTAAATATTAGTTTGCTGTGATCTGTGAACTACTTGTATCAATTTAATTTTGCTTTCTTTTCCATTTAGTCAGTGTGTTCTGATGTCCATAAAGGCAGTTATTTTGCTCAAGAAAGCACAATGCTGCTGAATATTTGAAGCACAATCTATAGCATAAAAATTACTATTGTCACTATCAGCTATGAAAATACAACAGTTAAGATTTAAGACCTGTTCAATAATTAATGATTTTGCTTACAAGACGCCTCAAATATTTTCATCTGGCCATTATAATTCAGGAGGAAAAGACTTGATTATGCTCTGAAATACATTTCATGTTTGAGATGTTTGTGTTTATTTGTGTTTTTAGAGAAGTATTTAGATTGTTTTTATTCCAAAAATGTGACTTCGTATGGACACACACAGTTGTAATTCTCTAGGAACCTTTTGTGCCTGTGCTCCAGAAAATTATTTAGTCCTCAATAGCAGTATAGCAAACTTGTGATGTCTGTTGTGAAAGGAAGGTATTTGATGCACAAAAGTAACTAGAAGTTAAAACTTATTTGCCGTGCATCTCAAAGACTACATCTGTAATGTGGTTACAAGTGAAATCTACCTATCCAAGCAAAAGAAAAATATCCTGAGAGTAATGTGTGTATATACATATATATACAAAAGAATATATATTATTAGGTATAATATATATAACAGAGTAAATATATTGTTAATTATCAAATTTTATTTATTTACTGAATGTTATTGTTCCTCAGCTGTTCAATGGATAATTTAATTCAAAACTGTCATAGGACTAGCATTGACTTAAACTTTTTAAGATGATGAGGAAAATTTATATAAACAAATGTGCATATATACTCTTCTACACATTTTGATCAAAATAATGTGCATTTAGTTAAGTGTGGGACACTGAGTAGGAAAAGGCAAAGGTTTTAAAATTATTTTGTATGTAGCTTCTGTTTGTCTGTCTGCTTACATAGGCAGTCTAAAATAACCAAAGAAAATGTTGCATCATCATGGGACTGCTGAGCAGAGATACTTTCCTGAGACGTATCTCTACTAAAACTAGGTCTACATTAAGAAGAAATGTGGTGCGCTATTTCAGTTGGTGCTGAGAACCTGCGTTGATGTGATATGCACTTTGGACATTTTACTTCAGCCAAACTTTTAACCAGTCCCCTAAATACAATATATTTGTCATGAATGGGGCTGAAACTGTGAAAAGAAAAATTGCTGACTTAACTGTGAATGCTAAGTGGTCCAAGAAGCACCACACTGGCCTTTCTTCTGTCCTGCAAATAGTGGTACCTGTTACTGCAACCATGGTAACATGTAATTTATTCTTGTTTCGGCTTAGTTTCTCACATTATTTCTATTTGTCGCTGCATGTTGCCAAGTGGCACAAAAGTACCTGTGGCCTGAATCTTTTCCTGACTTACTAGAGGCTGAAGTAAAATGGTAAAGAAAAAGGGGAGTAAGGGGCAGAGAGTATATTAACATGTAGGAACTATTTTGACCCAAGGACACTGATTAATCAATGGTTAGTTCAAAGCTTTTGGATGTAGAGCAGCACAGCTGAAAATATTTTGCCAAGAGCAAGTGCCTTGGCTTCACTGCCCTGGATGATATTTTGGGAGGTTGCCTATATCTGTGTCCAAGAACATTGCTGTCACCCTGGCAAGGAAACCTTGGCACTGCTACAGTGTCCAGTGGCTAAAAGGTTCAGGGTGGTCTGAAGGTATAAAACTGGCTGTTGTTATGCAGGCCTTGGAGAGACCACTAAGGAAACTTTAGGCACAGCTCTACTGCCTGTCCTGGGAGGACTCATAGTCCCTGTGATGTTCATCATGCTGGCTTTAAAGGAGGCTGATGACAGCTCCTGTCTGTGGACTTGGCAGGATCATCTGGAGATGTGGCTACCTGTCCACATCGTGGCAATGCACATGATACCCTGTGCCCTGGGTTTATGAGTGAATACCCAAATCATGGTGTAGTCCTGGTGCTGCAGTGCTACCAGAAAGCTCTGAATCCTCCTACCGTCTCCACTCTTAAAATGTGTAAAACTTAATCTGGAACTGTGATCACTGGCACAGGAAGTTGTTGGCATTAGCAGTAGCCAGGAGCACACCACAGAGACACAGCGCAGGGTCCAGATGATGAGATCTTCTCCAGACTCTCTAGTGCAATAAGCCTGAATCTGCAGTCGTGAGTACACAGGCAGGTATCTCTCACCAGCAGGATCTGTTGTATGCTTATGCCAAGAGGTCTGTTCAAGATAGCCACAGCAGGGACACATCTCCAGAGTGTGTCTGTTGGCCCAGAACACAAGTTCAGTGATTTTCCTTTTCTTGATGTTTGTTAGATCTTTTCTCAAAGTTTGTTAGATGTTTCTTGAATTCTGTTAGATCCTTTCTCTTCTTGTTTTTCAGGTTAACTGATCATTTACCAACTTTTTTTGGTAATGTTGCCAAGTATCATATTACCCAGTATCAGAGAAGACTGATCTTCCCTTCACAACAGTTTATGGACTTTCCTGTTTACTTCAGGTCACAGACTGCATCAAGCTGTATCTTTTAGACCGATGGGATTGATTTTTGCTATCATTGATTTTGCGTCTTGGAATATTAAGAAAAGAAAGAACAACGAAAACATTAGATTGTCGATGATGGCAAGAGAAGGCAGAGTGGGTACATAAAGCAGGAGAATTGCCATATTTGTATATTAATGAGATTTGGGACTTATGATGGATGGTATAGATAATCATATGAAAATAAGAAATAACCAGTGCAGTTTGGCTTGTTATACATATGCAAAGCACTGTCACCTGTTTGTTGTCGCAGTGGAAGGTTTGAAGATGTCTGCTAGTGAAGGCAGTGTACTTTATGTCCCGGAGAACTTCACATTCATACGGTTCACTCGCCAGCCCTGTGTCCCCACTTGGGGATTGCACACATTTGCAAACCACAGAGAAAAGGTCTTCCCTTTTACTGTTTTTCAAAAGGAATAAAATTCATACTCACTGAAACTGGTTCATATGGGCATTCACTTCAGAAACTCACTACCGATTTAAGTGCTAATGTTGCTGCAGAATAGATGACAAAATATGGAAACATTTTCTCTCTTTGGTGTTTGGTTAGTGACTTTTAAGAAGAAAATGTTTGCTTGGGTTTTGTTCATTAAGCTAAATGTGAATAATGCAAATTTCCAGAAAAAAATCAACGTGTTTTTAAGTTTAACAATCAGATGAGTTTTATAGTTATTCTCCACACTAAAAGAGGATGGAAGCTTGCTGTTTCTCAGTGAAAGCTAAAATAAAATGTGGCAGGCATTGGTAGTATTTCAAATGAATTGGAGAGAGTACTATTCAATTGGTATCATGAGGCCCCAAAGGCCATTTCTGTTGAAATTGCTAACAGCATGGCAGAAAAGTTATTTTCTTGCTTAAGTACTTAAAGATCCAATATTGTCATTCATCCATCAGTAATGTACTTGAAAGCATGTTATTTAATGTTTGTAGTTTGCTTTTCATCTCCAGAAGGAGACTGTTTTGGAATCTCAACAAGGAGGTAGAAGAGAGCTGTTGTGAAGGAAAAATTGCACTTCTTTTGTCTGTTGTGGGAGATACAACTTTTTTTTCCAGACAAAGGAAGAATAGAGTTGTTATGACTTGGAATTGACCCATGCTTAAATTCATCAGTGTAAACGTATGCAAAAATGTGTGCCACTTAGCACAGTGCATCTCCACTGCCCAATCACAAATATTTTTTATAAAAATAGTAGTGCAGCCATTCAGTAGTGTAGAGGTGCTGAGAAATAATAAACAGAAATTCAAAATTGAAATTAGGCTTTATCACAAATTTTCGCTCTTTGCTTACACATATATATTATTAGTGACCTACATTTCTTCAAAACTGAATTTTACAAGTTCTTTCTTAGCAGTGAGATAAAAGTTATACCTATTAGCAAAATGAAGTCTGCAGAGGAACACCTTCATGTTTTCTGCAGAACATTTGCTGGACTTCTTTTTTGCCTGATGTAGTCTCTAAATTGTACTTTTGCTTTGGAAAAGTGAATACAGACAATTCTGTTCATGGCCCTATTGTGAAAGTTCAGGACCCATAATTTCAATGACCAATAGTAAAATGAGTTCCTATAGAGACTATCACTGAGCAGAGTAGTCATCAGAACCGAGTTCTCATGTAGGATCTGAGATATCCTCCTCCAGCCTCTCCTTTTTCCTTTCTTTTGAGTGGTCCTGATTTGTCACATACATATAATGGCTGTAATCCCCACAACCAAACTTGTCAGTCATTCTCCACCGTACTAATCTGCTGAGGTTTTTAAAAATCTGGTGATGAGTAGGATCTCATTTAATCAACAAAGAAAACTGATAACTGTTTCAAGTTCAGAGCTCTGCTACACTGCAGACTATATGTAAATCCTCCATATTGTCCTGAGTCAGTGACCTAGAAACAAGAACTCCAGTGCCAGCAGAGGGACTTGAAATGTCAGAAGTTTCAATACAGAGAATGCAACAGAGTAATAACATGGAGTTTTTCGCATGTAGCTTGATGCTTATATTTTGGTTCTTAGAAGGATCTGCAGCAAAAATCTTTTTTTTTTTTTTTTTTTAATTCTCTGGAAGGAATAGTTTAGTAAGAAGCAACTCTATAAGGGAAAATTGAAAGAAGGTATTAAAGCCAGTAAATAGGCAGTTTTGAGGCTTCTTAGGTAATCATATGCATGTATACGTTTTCAAGCCCCAGACTTACAGCTGGCCTTTATTCCTGGTAAGCATTGGAAGAGAAAGATTATGAAAATTGTTGACCTGTAATTCAGATGTCTTGCCTCTACATATTTGTATGCTCTAATAAACAGGACAATTCAACTCACGCTGATACATTCAAGCTAGCTTTCTGCTAGCTAATACAAGTGCTAAGGTTACACCAGCACAAAGACTGGCATGGCTCACTGCTTGAATGCTTGGTCAGAATCAGTATTACAACCCATACTTTACTTTGATTTCAATGATTACATGACTGTCAATACCTGAGTATTGAGTTTGCAAACTGTGCTTTGTACTTCTGCCTGCTGTCAGGTTTTTTGGATGTGCTAACAACATACCTCTAAACTGATTCGTGGTGGATTAACATTACATTCTTTACAACCACTGCCTGTTTGTCAGTCACAGCGTTGGCCCTATATTACTCCTTCCACCACAATCCACCAGCGAACATTTCTTCCTTGTGAAGATCCTCCACTGATAAATTTCTAAGACTGTAATGAGTGCCACAGCCTCAGGCTGCTCTTTATTCCAAGACACTTCATCTTGCAAATCCTTTCTCTGTCATGTCAGGATGATTTCCTGCTTTATCCAAAGAGGTGATGACATACACTCAGTTACCTCTGGAAAAGGTTACAGTGAGACATGTTGTGCATGCTCAGCACATCCCCAAAAGTATTTGTGAAATCAAAGGAAAAAAAAGAAAAAAAATCAGTTACATGACCGGAAGTCTTCTTTAAACTATAGCTGTTCTTACTGTGCTACACATTTTTCTTCATATCAATAGGTGAGAAGCTCTGTTTACTAGACAAACCATTCCCTGTGATAGCATAGAGGAGCTGCCATCACCCTGCAAACTACCCTTATCACATCACCAGTTATGTCTATGCAGATCAGTGAGAGTCGCTCCAAAGCCTCCACACACCCTGTGCAACTGAGCCAGGATGATGAAAGGGTGATACTTTGCAAAGTCAAAACCAACGAACAGAAATTAAGGGGAAAATATTATCTTTTCTTATTGAATTACAGAACAGGAGATATTGGAAAGGACCTCTGGAGATTATCTAGTAAATTCCTGCCACTCAAGCATGGTGACCTTCAGCAGGTTGCTTAACTCTGGATCTAAGCAGGAGTTGAGTATCTCCAAGGATGGATATTATATAGTTTCTCTGAACAACCTGTTCCATTGCCCAAATGCTCCCATGTTTTTTCCGATGTTTAAAGGGCATATATATGTCAGTGGGGGCTCGTTGCCTCTGGTTCTGTCTGTGAGCACCACTAAAAAGAGCCTGGATCCATCTTCTTGTCACCCTCCCTTTGAATATTTATATACATTGATAAGACACTCTGAGTCTTCTCTTCTAGAAGCAAATAGTCCCAGCTCTCTCAGACTTTCCGTATAGGAGAGATGCCTTAGTCCTTTAATAATTTTTGTGGTCCTTGAAAATACTCTCTGCAGTATGTCCATATCTCTCTTGAACTGGGGAGACCAGAAATGTACTCCGCACTCCAAGTGTGGCATCATCAGTGCAGAGGACAGGGGCAGGATTACCTCCCTCCCAGCTGCTGGCAACACTGCACTTTCATTACTTTGCATTGCACATGTGAGATACAAGTCAGCTTCCTTAAGCAAAGAATCTTTATGCCATATATACCAAATGAGGAAAGGATATGTTCTGAGGGTGATATAAAACATCCATGTTGGCCTAAAATAAACACTGATTCTGATTAAATTGGGGGTGTTGATTCAGTATTACATGGAAATGGTATATGAATGGAGATGAATTTCTGATCATTGAGAAAAACTACTCTGTAGTTCTTACTCCTGGTAAGAAGGTGTAGTGGTTTGAGTTCGTTCACTTGAGTTTTTTGGCTAAACGCCAGCACACTTACCAGATTTTATTTAATTTTGCTGTGAGATAAGGATTAGGAGTAGGTAAAGCAGGCTCAAACTTTAAAGAATATAAAGAAAGTTTATTAACAGACTTAAAAGGAAGAAAAAAAATTAAGAACCAGAACAAACCCGTCAGAACACTTTTGCTCTTCCCACCTCTCCATTTTTTTTAATGACAATACGAAAAACAACACTTTGACTTTCAGTCAGTTTACCACTTTTAAATTAGTCTTTCTTTAGTCATTTAGGGAGAGGAGTTTTCTCCTGCTTTACCATGTTGACTTCTCCACAAGAAATACAGTTCTTATGGTTTTCAGCTTCACAACTAGCAGCCGCCCAGGAGAAAAAGATCTCTGCTTGTTGTGGAA
>VZTJ01005342.1:5406-38818 GCA_013397795.1 Orthonyx spaldingii | reverse complement strand
CCCCCCCCCCCTCCCCGCTCTGAGGACGGGAGGGGGGGGAAAGGGCAAAGGCCCAGCCTTACCAGAGAGAGAAGCACAGGACTTGCTTCTCTCGCAGCAACAAGACAAGAAAAAAGGGGTTTTTTTCAGGTGTATCTCTCTTAAATATGGTTTTTTCCCTGGAGGCGGAACAACTTTTAATTGGATTATACACCCATCAATACTCAAAACTAGCTGGTCACTGGCTCTGTTTCCCAGGAAGCAAGGTGCACTACTTCCTGCACCATAGGTCACTTGAAAGACTGACCCTTCCTGGGTAAACCCACGACAGAAGGAATGGTGAAGGAAACATTGAATTGAAGTATCCAGTAAACAGAACTTTTTCAGACTCCACCATTCAGTGGCAATCTGCTGTAGCATAAATTATTTAGAGCAGCGGAGTTCTGCTTATCAGGAAACACACATAACAGGTGAAAAGAGGAGTTGCTTTTAGCTAGAAGCACAGGAAATAACTAGATGCTTAAAGAATCAGTAAGCCATGTACAGTGCATCTTTCTTGGACTCATGCTTGGCTCATTTGATGCTACAGTGGCGTATGGGATCCATGTGATGCTTGCATAGAAAGCTATCTTCTGTCACAGAAACTGCCCTGGGCTAATGTGTGCAAGGTATATGAGTCTTGTCGTGATCTGGATTCCATGTTCTTTTCAGGATAATACAATCAATAAACTCAGAACTTGGGTAGGTCATTAGGTGATTTTCATCTGGAGCGATTTCAAAGATTGCATATTTTAATCTCTTTATTCAAGTGCAACCAATGATGCGTCTAGATTTTTATGTGTTTTAATATCCCCTTTTGGGCGTACATGTATAGTATGTNTATATGCCTCTTTCTTATGGCACATCTGCTCCTGGCATGGGAGGTGAAAAGATTTCTACCTGACCAAGTTGCCTAGTATTGAAGAAACTCTTTTTAAAAGTCATGTGTTTCAGTGCATATTTATGGTATTTGATGTGGTCACATTTCATTATGTGTCTCCCATGATGTGGGACCCGGCAGTGCCACAGATGTATTTCTGTGAATCATTTCCTGCCTCCTCTGGGATTCCTATTGTAGACCAAGCTCATGCTTTGCTGTGATCTGTTAAAATAAAAAGGAGTGTATTAGTAATGTTTATGTATGTCCAGGGCATAAACATTAAAAATATGCAAGTATCATACTAGAAGTCCCTGAAAAGTGGCTGTAACCCCAGGCCTTTGTATAACTTTAGATCTTTTGCAGCATAAGAGAGCTGAGCTAATAGGAATACTTCTATAGCATGATAAGAGCTGAGCTAATAGAAATCCAAGGCCAAAGAACAGCATAAATGTGGTCCAGTTTGCAATAAACCATGTGGAATGATGTGACTGTGTGTTTGATAAGGCAAGCAAACAACTGTCATATATACAGGAACTGGTGAGAAAAAAGCAAGGTATAACCAAAAGTAATTGACTGAGACAAATATATCCAAGAGAGGTTTTAGGAGACAGATTTGTGGCTCAAAATAGGCTGTGGCTGTTTAGCAAAGATATCAGATTGCAGGATAACATTTTTATAATATGGCATCAGTGGAAATAGATGAAAGTCATGTTCTGATATTCATTTTGGTGCTGTCAGGGCAATCTTGTGTTCCTACTCTCCACTTCTGTTTGTCTTTCTATTACTGTCTCGACAAGGCTGAGCTCTGAGTCTCTGTATTTGTGTGCGAAATGCCTGCAACAACTTGATTCTGTTTCCAGACAGTGGTCCTATGAGTTAGTGCAATCTAAATTATTAATAATTCAATTAATATTGCATAACTAAAAGCATACACTTTAGACACAATGCTTCCTGTCTGTAAAGCTTTCAAGAAATAGTATCCCCAGTTTACTGAGGAACAAATGCAAGACAAGCTGGTTTGCTCAGCTTAACATAAGAAATCAACCAGAGAAACTGGCTCCCAGCACTATTTTTTGAGTGACAAGAGACACAGATGTGCTTTTCAGAAGATATTGCTTCTTGTATGTTCCTTCTGTGTTTGAAGACAGTCCTCTAAACCACTATCATCACATAGAATATGTCTTCCAGTTATATTTTGATAGCTTCTGGGAATTAACTGCGGCTGGAAAAAGAGTTTGCTGTAATTTATACTTATAATTTGTAAAAAGTGACATTGATATTGCTGTTGTGTGTTTTTTATCTCAGGATGAAAAGTAGGTCATGATAAAGGGAAAAAATTTAAACCTAAGTTAACCACAGAAATGTATGTGGAGCGGGACTTAAAAATGGTGGGAACAACCCCATCCAGAATGTGTCTCTGTTGTTGTGGCCATCAAATCCTGTGTGTCAGGTGAGGAATTTTAGAGCATATGGCAGGAAGCTGTTGAACTCCCAGGAGACTCAGACCTCTAGCTCTTTCAGTAGATCAGACTGCTAAAAATGCAAAGATTTTTGTCCTTGCTAAGGATGAGCAAAAGTATCTTAAGTGGTTCTCAGTAACTAAGAAATTAATTTTGCAGTTAAAGGACCATGCAGAATCTTTTAGATTCTTTGGATCAGAAACTCACTGCAAAGAAGAATGTAGTAATAAAGAAACACCCTTTAGTCAGTCTAAAGAATGAGCCAAATGCTTTACCACTGAGATTCCCGGCAGCAGGTGAAACTACTGGTGAAACTTCTGGATGTGATTCTGGCAGACCAGTATGGACCAGGTCTGGAGCTAAGGACAAAATGGTCCTTGCCTGGAGGAAGAAAGTAAACAACCATTGAGATCACGTGCTTAAAGGTACTAGTCCAAGTAGGAAGGCGAGTTGCTGCTGAGCCAGGATAATTTAGTTTCCCAGTTAGGAGACAGTAACAGTGGGACGAGAGCTACCTGAGGGTTGTTTTAATCACCTGGTTTTGCCAAATGAAACCAACTTGCCTCAAGCAGAGCAAGATAGCAGCCTAATTATATCAAGACTATAAATAGACTGGTACTAAGGAGGCTATTCTAAATTTTGAGTGGTAGATGCAGTCTAATAATTACAGTATGCTAGTGATTCAACAAAACATTATAAAGATGGTGATGCCACAGTTTTTGTTTGCTAAATGTCTTCTAGTTAAAAATTTTTAAAAGGCAATATAAAAGATAGAGAATTGTGACGTTACACTATCTTACTTTAGTCTTATTTCTTCAGGTAATGTGTCCTACAAGATAATCTCAAAAGTAAAATGGCTTTACAAGTCTCTCTCCTTTTTACTCTGGATATATGTACCTCATGATAGAGAGTGTCTGCTGCATAGCATCAAGCCCAAAAGCTATTTTTGTGAACATCTCTTAAGAGACCAACAACTACTTGTTGATGAAAATCATGTTTAAAACACAAGTAACAGTTGCCTTTGGAATTTGAAGCCGTTATTTTGCAGTTGATCATCTTTGTTAGCACAGTACTCCTCTCCTGCAGTATGATAGAAACTCTCATTCATATAGCGCTGCCCTGTGCCTGAGTGTCTGCCTGCCCAGCCATGTTTGGCAGACACGAAGATGCATTCACACCATCACAGAAAGTTTAGAGAAAAAATCATCAGGAGTGGATTTTTCCCTATCCTCTATGCATCAAAAAGCACCATTATTTGTGCTTCTAACAAAACATCAACTGTGTATTGCCAGAACTGTGCCTACTTTGTTCACTTCGTAGGAGAGTATATCACAATGCAAAAAGTAGAGCAGCAGAGTTATGATAATCCATTTTGATTGTTGTTCATATAAAAGTTCCTTAATTTTTATTTAATCGCTCTCCTGTGTTCACCTTCATCTTTGTCAGGGAACCTAGCTATAACAATGCTTAAAATCCCAGATTTGTTTGGAGATTTTTTTTATTTTGCACTCTAATGAGTTGATTGGTTTGAACATTGGATTTTTTTTCTAGAGGGCATTAATTTAGCTGAACCCCTCTGACTTTACTCAAAACACTACCCCTGGTGAAAGCTGGTAAAAAAAACTGCATCACAATAATTTTTCCATGGAAATACACTGTTCAATTTCTATCTGCACAGTGAAACAGTCAAATACTGCAGATTGAAAGAGTTACCTTGCCAGCAAAAGCAGGGCAAACCTATGTTTTGTCAGACTGTAAGTTGGTTAGCAGTTAAAGAAAAACAGGGATACATAAGGAATCTTACATGATTTCATCAAATAAATCTAAGTACCAAAATAGTTTCTGTTCCCAAATAAACAGGGAGATTGAAACAGTGTTTCAGGGAAGGTAATCAGAGCATCTAGTTTTATTTAAAAGTAGACAAATTATCGGAAATAGAAAAGGTTGAATGTAAGTATCCAGTGCACATATCTAATTTGCAATTCTGAACATTTGTGTTATACACCTTAATGAAACAGACAGGACATTATGTGATTTAAGTTATATAGAACAGAAAGAGGAAAAAAACAAGGCAAATGTTATGTAAAACTTGTGGGAAAAAATCAACTAAATAACACTAAACATAAATTTTCTTTAAGGATGCTTTTAAATATGTCCTTTCTCTGCTTAAAAATAAGCTAGAAAATAGTTTTCAAAGCAATTGAAATTTTAGTCATGAAGAGCACAGACATACCTTCAGAAAATTATTTATCTGATTTAGAAAGAGCCTTCTTTCATGCAGGAGCGTTATATTGACCTAATAAGAGTATTTAAAGATTGTTTATAAATCTTGGCTTCTGACTGATACACTAAGCACAAGCTCTTATGTGCCAAGCTACTCGAGCCATGGATTTTAAATTTATTTGACATACAACTCTCTTACCAACAGAATGTAAAAGAATAAAAACAGAGCACAAGCTGCATTCAGTCCTTTAGCTTTTTGCAGAGCAAAACAGACCATTAGTTTGCTATTTATTTTCATGTGTGTAAAGTTAAAACTTGCAATATGACCTTGGGAGGCCAGGAAAGACATTCGGGAGCCTGTTGTTTAAAGAAACATTGATAATGCAGCATACTGATAAATTTCCTTTGATGTTTTGTAGGAGAAACATTGTGATTCCTTAATATGTTTAAGTAGTTGATTCTGTTTGCTACCCAGTCACCAGACCCTAGTTCACATTTAACTGCACAGGCTCGCAGTCACTGGTGAGAGTCTTGCTTATGTCAGGACTGAAGGTTACAGTTGCCAAGGTCAATATTTATTACCTTAGGAAATATCTACTGTTCAAAACTACAAGTTATTAACATCACACCGTAATCACTACTCTGCTTCAAGAATGTTCTCCTCTACACAAATATATACAGGGACAAAGATATGATTGTGAGTAGGTACCTAGCTTTCCAGAGTAAAACTCCATCACAGTCATGCACAAACACTACTCTTTTTGCTGGTTTGGCCATCCTGTCATTACATATTGCCAACGTGGGTCTGCTGTTTTGTGGACTACCAACCCAGGCGTGCAGAGCTGCACTTGTGTGTGTGTGTTTGTTTTCCATAGAGTATGTAGGAAGATGTTGGTAGTTGAGGTAGCATCTCTGGCAGACATTTATTCTTTATAGCCTTTCACACGTGATAGAATCACAGCACATTTACATACCTCTGGCCTAATGATTCCAATATGAAATGCGAAAGGTTGAAATGAAAGTTGAGAATCCTGAAAGGAAGCTCAGAGAAAAAAAAACATGTGCATTAGGGATGATATAGTGTTGGCTTTCTGCTCAAGTTGTAGTCTGCCATCCTCCATGGCACTCATTAGCTAAAGCTTTGCTTTCTGGCCTATTAGGTATTCAGTGGAGCCCACTAAGCCACCAGGAAATTATGCAAGGGGTGGCCAGGGACCGCTGACTAGAGGCAGTGTTCAGCCAGCTGTGGACTGCCCATTTTGCCAGCATAGAGGCTGACACAAGAAGTTAGAAAAGAGCAGAACAAATACACCGTGAGATAAGTGAAAGGAGGAGGTAGATAGTTTAACTAATAAGAACTAGTAAGGGGAAAGAAGGAGAGATGCTGAAAATGTTCTAGGAAAAGATGAGGCATCATCTGTTATAGGGAAGGGAGTGAATGAAAACCAGAATGAGGGGAAAATGTTAGCAAAAAGTGCATTAAAAAGATGTCTAATTTCATAAGATTACTGTGTTATAGAGTGTATCAATAGTATTCCATTCCACTTACTTTAAACTGCAGAACTGTGGTCAATGGGAAATCACCAAAGAAAAGTTATTTGTAGTCCAACAAGTTTTTTCAAACTTGTGAAGCAAGCTGGTGTTGGTTTAAATTAAGACTTTGTAGCAATGTTTTGACAGGTTGGTTCTGGAAAATGGTAGAGATACTCCAAGTAAGGGTTCTTCTTTGTTTCCTGCTTGTCTTACATGTTTCATTACAGTTTAATGGGTTAGCATAAATAATTGCCTATGTCAATTATTATCATTTCTCTAGGGGCAGCACTTGTTTCCCTCCTTTCAAATTATGCATTTGTCACATGTTGAAACTAATTAGTGCATTTTAAAAACTGAATTTATGAAATCCAAGATTGTATTTGTTGTATTGCTTAATCACTCTGGCAGACTGAGGGCTTCAGCAAAGCATTTCTATTTGGAAAAGTATTTAGATAAAATTCATGGTATTTTGAGCCTAAGATTTATGAAGACAGAACTATTGAATCTGAGTATGTATCAAGCACTGTCAAATCAAAAATCCAAGAAATAGTCTTTGAGAATTGTTTTTGACTAAACAGAAATTTTTTTTTCTGTTAAGGAAAAGCCGTGTTGTACCAAAGATGTGATGAGAAAGTAAACTGTATGCCTGATGTGTTGAATAGCAGTCTTGCTCCACATGTCCTCTGAATTTTCACTGGAGGTGAAAACTTCTCTCAATGGAGAGATTCCAACCCAGTGTTTGTGTGGTGGCTTAGCTGTATCAGAGTGGGAGAAGTCAGAGCTGAAATACCAGTTCCATAGGTCATGGAGTGGCTACAACAGCCGTACATTTCAATGGGAACTGAGATCATTCCGGATTTTCCAGACCAGGAACTCTAGGATAACAAAAGTGGTGACCTTCCAACTAATCTCCAGTGTTATTTAGTGTTCACATCAACAGTACATACTGCACAAAGTTGACTCTTATGTTTTATGAGAATCACACTGTTATTGAACCAGAGCAAAATTCAGTTAATACTCTCACTTTTGACTGCACAGAGCTTTCTGAAGTCTTTGCCAGAAAAAATTAAAGAATGTTTCAAACAGAAGTTTTTAAGGCCTTGGAAATATCTGTGGGAAATAAGCTGTTCAGTTTTTCTTTACTGCCATAATGTATTAGAAGTGATACTACTAAAAATAGGTTCATCTTTCTGGTCCAGTAGACCAATTGAGTTACTCACATTTTGCAGCCGCTGACTGCACAATTGTTGGCATCACTTCTCCGCTTACAGTTGCTTTGCAGAAAGCCATATAATATTATGTAAAGACTTTTAATATCTATGTTTCATGTGGGAAAAGCCTGTGAAGATATTGAGAATGAATGAGAAGGATAAGCTATTTTCATATACTGCTTTATGTAACCAAGCTGAAGAGGAAATTGAATTTGCTGAAAAAGAAATCAGCAGTAAAAACAAAATGACTGACTTCCAGTGGTCTTGATTTGAATTTGACTTAATGCTTTTTACTTAGATGTCTAAATTTGGTCTTCTGCAATAATTTTTAATTTATATTTTGCTGCTTAAGACCTGTTCCTTTGATTAGCTGTAGTTTTGAAGGCATTTTTAATCAAAAAAGAAAAAAAGAAAAATAAAAAAGAGATTGCTGCTTCACTAAGATGCTTAGGCATTTGAAATAGAATCGTGTTCAGAATTTGCGTGTTCTTTTTTAGCTATCACTGTTCGGGTAAAGAAAAAAAGGCCACTGACATCCTATATCTGCATGTGCAGTAGTAAAACTGTCTTTTTAAGGCTGACCAATTCAGCCTTCCAAGGCTAGTTATACATCTGCTTGATCAATACCAGTCTTTCATAATGGAATTAGGTTTTCTAGAAATGGACTCAATAATGTCCATTAATTATTGTATTTCGAAGCTTTTAAAAGCCTAAATAGGTTTTAAAAACCTAATACCTTCATTTAGATTTTCTGTTACTGGATTACATTTTTTCCCATTTCCTCTTAATGTCTCTTCAACTCGAACATAATTTCCATGTCTCACAATAACTTACTTAATTTATAATGGAGTTTATTTTAAATAATCTTGTGACATAGGTAGAGGAAGATGAATGTGAAAATGCAAGTGCTTACAGCGTATCCCCACAATTTTCTAACTTATGTAGCTCAGGGTGGAGGTTCCTGTTCACAGGCTGGGCAATCACATTAGTTATTTTGTCAGTGGTAAACTGTAGCTCAAATCTTAACTGAAGCTAGAAAAGCAGCAAATGTCAGTTTTTGCTTGTGACACTATGTTTTACAAGCCTGAAGCTGGTAGTGCATGGTTCAGATACACATCCTGCTGACTGTACATTTGAAGCAAAATTGCTAATATTATTTATTAGCTTCTTTTCTCAAAAGGCCAGCACTCCCACCTATAATAAAACTTTGCATTTGTGGTGAAAATTTTAGCTGTCAGCAAAGCAGACTGGAGAGGAACATGACTTTTTTTCGATGTGTGAGTTTGCTTAAAAGTAGTAGGACTGTGTTATACGAGCTGAAGTCAGGTCAGAAGGCACTTATGATAAACTGGAGATTAGTATATTGCTGAAATTTTTCTATACATAACACTGTAAAAGCACAAATAAAATAGACTTTTCCTGTAAGAAATGCCTTTATGATTTCAGATTTTAAAGCAGCAGATCATGTCCCTGTAATTGAATTAATGTCAGTTTTTTTCAGAAAATTAATTGAACTACAGTTCATTTGCAGCGAAACCAATTGATGTGTTCTTTGGCTTGTTAGGTTTTTGTAGGTTGGAAGACACTGGTGTAGGGAAATAAAGGAAAGTGAGAAGGAATTGGTATCTGTTAAAGTTTTGTGTGCTGTTGAATTAATCTTGATGCACAGTGTAAGACAATTGAACCTATTTATCTAAATGTGCATAGCTGAGCAGAAATATCAGGGACTAAACATTGAGATTTCACCAAATTTGGTAGGTAGAAGTAGACTATATGAGGTCTGATTATATTACTTCATTTTCACAAAAGCATGAGATACCTTCCTTTTCAGCATGTGAGGCAGCCTCCTTCAGCTTGGCCCCTGTGACCAGCAGCCACAAGAGCATAAGAGTCTGTCCTGCACCTGTTACATGACATGAAATTGAGTAGAAACAGGCTAGAAATCATCTGATAAAACTGGAAAAAAAAAAAATCTTCTACAGCAATGTCGTGAGTTGGCTATAACAGCTGTAAAATATCTACTACAGCATACTGATTTTCCACAAATTTTCTATGTGAAGTTTGTGGCTTTCTAAAGGACAACAATAGGAGGATACCTTCGGACAACTTTTTTGACTTGCTTGCTTGTTTGTTTGTTTGTTTCTGTTGTTGTTGGCTACTTATTATATGCTGCTTTTAAAATGTCAAGAGAAAGAAACTTCATTTTAAGAATATTTCCGTGATTTCTGGAAAACTCCTTAATAGCTAATTTGGAACATTTTGATTGTAATAGTAACATAGGTGTATAATAAGCTGAATTAAAACTTCTGAGCTAAAGCATCCCAAATGTTTTGCTGCTTGAAATATCGAACCAGGTTCAGTAAAGGATTTATATTTATTTTTCATAATCCTTAGCCAAAAAAGTTGATTTCTGTTCCAAAACAGTTACAGACACGTGTTCAGGTTGTCCTCTTGGAGGGTTCACCACTTTTCCCTTTGTTTATTTCTGGCAAAGTGTTGAAAATGTGATAATGTGTTTACTGCAGATCATTGAAGTGAGAGCCCAGAAATTATGGAACACAGGGACAGCCTTGACACATCTAGAGTCCATGGGAAAAAGACATTTACCCTATCATTAAAAAAGCAATGAAATTTTAAAAATTACCTTCAATTTTCTCCCTTGACACAAATACAAAAGGATAATTAATTTCTGGCTGCAATTAGAATAAATGCGTACAGTTTTTTGGGTTTTTTTCTTCAAGAAGATTACCTGAAAGGCCTTGCACAAAGGCTGTGTAAATCATCCATATTCTAACTCGGGCCTGGAAGATTTAATACAACAGGAAGAGCATTGTATATTTGGTTGCAAAGAAAATTAATTTTGCAAGATACTATTCGCGTGTCTGGGTGAATAGTTGTGCCTTCTTTATTTTGGATCAAATTCACATTTCACATAAGCACACAAATCTCACTTCAGTCAAGAGAGATTGAAACTGAATTTGACTCACTGTGTTTAGATCCAGATGCCAATCATTTATACATTTAATCACAAAAGAAAATCTGTGATTGAAGGCTTATGATAATTTTTCAGTGTTTTGATTGATACTAATTGCAAAGCTGTGTTTGTTTTGAAAACTAGAGTGAGTAGTAACCAATTTCTACATGTTTTCTATTAGTCAATTATCTAAGGTTTTTAAACTTTTCATGTTGTGCCTAGATTCAAATCATTATATGGAACATTTTTAACATGCGGTGTTGCTTTGCTGTTTCGGCGCTGGACTTCTCTGGGACCACCGTGCCCACCCTTGGTAGCCCCCTTAGCTCAGGAGCTCCAGTCCTGGGCCAGGTGGTGGCAGCTGCTTGCAGGCATAAACAGACGGACCACTTGCCCTTAAATCAGAGATCGTTATTTCCTCACAGAGGAAAAAGGAAGGTGCAGAGAACAAACAGCAAGATGGTAAACCTGGCAAAAATGGCCCCGAGCGTGACTCGCCTGGGCTTCTTATGCCTTCGGTCAGGGGAGGGCAAGGCGAGAGACGAGCCAATGGGCAAATCATTGACCAGTGACATCTGGCCAGTCCTGGGTAAACAGGGGAGGGACATGTACAAAACAGCACTAAGTATGATCAGCCCACTGGGATAAATCCCCAGCGGTCTGCCACACTGCTACAATTCGGTGAAATGGATAACTAGAATCACAGAACAAATAGCTGTAGAATATAACTGAAGTTATATGGTCTGAAGCAGTCCTGATTAGTCACTAAATACGAAATTAATGTTTTTAAAAAACTGAAATATGTCAGATGTCAAGAAATGGTAGAATCTTGCCTGCCTTGTGCATTGAAATCTATGACAGCTAACATTTTAGGAATACACAGTTGGATCATCTATGGTTAAATCTGAATGCATACATAAATATGTAAAACCCCCAAAATTCCATGATGTTCACTTGCACTCTATGTGTTGCCATTTGGTCATACTCTGGCAATGATTTGCTACTAGGAAAGTCCTTCTCAGGCTTTTAAGTAAATGTTTGTGGGTAGAGATGAGTCAGTGATAGAATTTTCTATCTTTGGAGATGCTACGTGTCTTGAAGAATTTATACTAAATATAGTCACCTCACCACCTTCCATGCCACTTGTACCTGTACTGCTGCATTTTGCAGTCCTTCAAAATGTCAGGACTTTTTAAGTAAATATTAAACACTATTTACTTGAAATAGTGTTTTTCAAGCTGTCAATTATAGTCACTGGAGACTTCAGTGAAGGTCATGTTGGTTTAAGTCTTTAAAAAGTCCTTTTAAATATAAAATCTTTTTTTTTTTTATGTTGACTTATTGCTAACAGTAGTTGAGCTCCTTCAAATACAATAATAAAAATCTACATGATTGGCTGCAAATACCTGAGATAGATATGGAATTGATAGCTACCTTTAATTTCTGACAGCAGCTCAACTCCGTAATGTAGAGTTGAATGTGTAACAACTGCAGATAGTCATCACAGCCTTGATCTTCCTCTTCTCTGTGCCATAAACACCCCATATAAAATTTAATCACAAAATCTCAGCCTGTTGAAGTCGATAATAAGATGGTTTCCTGATGACACAAACAGTTATACTAAACAGCAACAGCCCTTACAGAGGCATGGAAAATACCTGAATACTGACAAACTATGTCAGGGTGAAACAATATACTTTGTATTATCAAGCCTGCTAGTCAAAATTTTTTAACTAACAGCAGATTCAAGAGTTTTCATTTTGAAAAATGTTTGGTGGGGTGATCGTAAGGGGATGGAGGGATGTTATCTCTTTACTTTTTAATAGTAATTTGTGGGGGGGTTTTATAACACAATAAATCTGTAAGTGTCCAAACGCTAATAAAATCCCACTCAGTTATAACAAAAGCTCAATATCTATAAGTAGGGACATTCTTTTTCAAACCTGTGATATTTGCTTTTTCCATAGTTTGCTTTTTGCATTCATTTAACATTTAAGGATAATCAATTGGACTATGCTTAATTTTAAGACTCAGGCATCTGAGGCTTACACTGAACATTGGTAGATTTATATCTTCACAGAGAAGAGTTAAGTTACATAAACCATTATAAAATCTGCGAGTTACTGAATTTAAGTAGTGTAACTACAGATAGAAGTGATAAATGTTAAATTAATGACAGAGTAGACATAATTATGGAGGGAGGACATGTACATTTAATCATTTCTTGCCTATGAAAAGATTAAGATTAAAGAAAATCCATCACACTGCTGGGGGAATTGTTCTTTCTCCATTGTTGCAATAAAAGAGAAGTTGAATTTATGAGTAGTAACATGAGAGAAATCTGCATAAACTTGCTTGAAAATATACCATGAGACACAATTTACTTTTCAAAGATTCATAGCTGATCTTATTTTTCTATGATATTGACACAGGGAAAATGCTGAAGAAAAACATAATTGAAACTTCCAGATTACCACTCAAAAAACTACTCTGACTCAGTTTGGAAAGCTTATAACAGTGGCAAGAGGTTGCCAGTATTAAGTACTCTTGTGGTTGCAGCTGAGAAAGGAATTTAGGAAAGAGAATGCCTTCTAAATGCAGCTGTTAAAAGACAAGGTGAAAGTAGGGTTTATCATTGTGGTGTTCACAGTGTTCTGCAGAATAGAATTATTCACCTGAAAAAACAGTTGTAGAGTGCATGGGAACTGGTAACCCAGTATTTCTCGGGTCATGTTAAAAGAAAACACAGAATTTTTTCACTTTGCTTTCTGTAAATGGCCTCCATGCCATCTTAGCAGAAAGGTGTTCTGGGCAATGCTCTGCTATTGTGCTTTGAGCCAAACAGTTATTATCCTGGAAGATCACTCCGGCACTGATTTGTCTTTTTTTCAAGTATTGGAAACTATTATAAACAGAACCTATTCTGTACTAATAGAATTAACCCTTTCCCAAGCTGTTGTTACAGGAAAAGTCTGCTTGACGGTGGTCTCGAAAAATGCTTAGTTTGGTGTCTTCAGCTCTGTTAGCTAAAGTGTCAATATTACAATGTGTGCTTTGTGGTAAAAATGTCAAGATACCATCAAAAAGCTAAACTGAGAACAAATTGTTCTCATTGCAAACATACATTACCAAATGGCAAGACTGTTGGGCATACATCTTTGTAAAATATCCTCTTTTCTTTGTTTCTTTATACTTTCCCACAATATTTGAAGTCTAAAACATTAATGAGGAAGCTGTAGGGGAAATGGAGTAATAACAATCTGAATTAAATATTCAGAAACTTAAGATATATTGTGTTAGTTTTCAACTCCTGTGACATCCTTTAATTTTTTATTCTGTATTGTTAACTCTTGTTATTTCTTTCCCTATAGAAAATAATTTTCACATCTTTTAGTCTGCATATGAATGTAATATGCTAGGTGACCTAGATCCTGTTAGCATTGCCATACAGAATAAGGCAATAGTCTTATTTTTCGTTAAGTTGTGAAAAAGAGACATGTAAAGCACAGGGCAGCTCAGCTCTGAGCCCATAGCTTCCGGGTTTTAGACTTACTAAGTCCTTTGGCTATGGAGTTTTTAGAAGTATCTTTTTATTTTGTATGATATAGACAAAAGAAATACAACTTATATTATAGAATACAGCTGTCTGTGATGAAAAGGAAGCCTAAACTAAAGAATACTGTGAAGTACTTTTCAGCATCACAGTTGAAATTTTATATACCCTTTATTTGGACAAGCAAACTGTCCAGCAGCATTCAAACTCTTAAAAACTGCAATTTAGTGAAGATAGACACATAAATTTCCAGCCTTGATCAAGTGATTTCATGAGAAAATAACGCAGAGATGAACATTTTTCAGAAGCAGATCTTGTGCTTCTGAGGCTTACAGTGTGATTTTCATAAATGCAAGCTTCTGATTCTTCCTTACCTTGAGCATTTTGCAGACATGGACAATCACAAAATACTGACAGTTGGGACAATCTATGGGGAACCATTTAGATTTCTTCCTTTTAGTGAAGAATCCAGCTGTCAGAGGTTGATCTGAAATGTCTGCTTCAAAGCATACTACACCTAGAGCCATGATGCAGAACTAGTGGTGTCTGAGTTTAATCTTGCACGTTTCCTTTGCTATGAAGTCTGAAAATGATAACATGCAGATCAGCAATTAAAGAATAGGAGGCTTGCAAGATGTTGCATAGTGCAGATGCTTACTGTAGATAAGTGATTTACTCTCTAGTAACATTCAAGTGCAAACACAGAAAATAGGAGATTTGTATCAGATTTGTGGTTGTAGTGAAAATTTTCCAGTTCATGGAAATGGAAGTCAGCCACCTTCATCAGCATCATCCCCACAGCCAGCTCCCAATGTCTCCAGGAGCTGGAGGAGCAGAGAAAACCCAACCCAGTCATGCTCCTCACTCAGATCTCCTTTCTTTACTGCCACTGTTGATTTGGGGTTGCTGGTCTTATGTGCCTGTTCTAATGCAGAAGTCTGTGCCCTTGGAGCTGTAACCTTCCCAAACTGTCAATGAGTTCTTGTGTTTTCTCTGTGCATAATTATGAAGCAAAAAGAGCACCTTAAACCCTCAGAGATGGAGTGTTTGTATGTACTTTTTTTCTTTTAAAAAGGTGTAAAATTACTGCAGAAACATAAAAAAGAGAATAACATTCCCAGTTGTGTTACAGTGCAGTCCTTTGGATTGCTAAGAAATTAATCTTCCCCCAACATCAGTAGCCACTCTGGCTTGACCTGCGGACTTGTCTGTGGACTTTTCAAGATGTGGCTGATTTGAGCCTCATTCATGCTGTGAATCTGTAAATTCCACAGGTTGGATGAGATGAACTCGTTTTTAGCTGTCATATCTTCTGTTGCAGAACCCTGTTCTGGAGATGAAGTAGCAGACAGATTAGTGCTGTTAATAACACTTTAATACACGAGTATTGCCTGGCAAGGCCTGAGGGAGTGACATTAGAAACCACTAAATGCAATAAATGAAATCTGATATATAATGTATTTCCACCACTGACATAAAAGCAGACAAGTTCAGGGCCAAATTAATCTCTACATTTCAGTGATACTATACCACTTATTTTCATGGCTTTGCCTGTCAGAAACAATAGTAAAGTTTGGCCAAATGCAATCCTCATCTAATGTTTTTAAAAAGATGAAACTAAAATTTGGGTTCTCCTGCACTTCCCTGTGAAATCCACTTAAGTCATCTCTACTGCAGTTTTTCTTTCCTCTGTTATATCTAAAAATAGTGTACAATGTCAATAATTTCTACTGCAACTTTTTTATTACTACGTTCAGTTTTACGTGGTGTGAAGCGTGTCATTTATGAATTATAGACTAAACTGTTCTTAGAGTATGAACTTCTAAACTGGTAAACCTACCTTGCCATAAGAAGTTTACTTGTTTGGAATTATTTTGAATATGGTAAACATAGCAGAGGTTGACAACAGCGATAGTGACTAATTAATCATATTTATTAATTTTTTTTCTTTCAATTCGATAGTGAGCAGCTTTCACACTTAGCAGATCCTTGGAGTGCTGCAGCCAGAGTGGTGTTGCAGGCTATACCCATGGTACACAGCCACCACAACAGCCTCTGACCTCCCTGCAAACTGGGCCAGAGCTCAGTGCTAGAGAGAAACCAGAGGTATCCCTATGTAAGTCTGAACTGAGCCTTGCCTCACTGCCCCTTGTAGTCCAGCAGGGTGCTTGGCAAAAATAGGAGCTGTTTTGTTATCACAATTCTCATAGAAGAGGTATTTTTCCAGGTGTTTTTAATACAGTTGCTTTTGGTGAGTTATTTTGTTTTATTTAATCATCTTTTCCAAATCTTACAAGAATTAGAGTTTTTCTTTAAGCAAGAATTTTCAGTATAGAGACAGTGTAGTAAAATTAACATGACCTATTACTTTTAATTGAATTTTAAATTATCATTCCTTGAGAAGTCAACAGGAAAAATTAATGAAGCAGACATCTTCATTTAGAATCTAAAATTTTCTAAATAATCTTTTAATTAATTGGTCTTGAGTCACTAATATTCTTTAACGAGTTACTGACATTCTGTAAGTTTTTATAATCTCTCAACTCAAAATAACATTGTCACATAAAAAAGCTATTTACAGGAAAACCTAGGGAAACAATCAGGCTTAAAAATGTCCCATGACATGTTTTTTCCTGATTTTTTTTCCTCTTCTGATCAGAAAGAGGAAACAGTGACAGATTTTGGTTATGCAGTTGTGCTGGTTTAGGTCAAATTTGAAGATGGGACCTCCGAAAGAGTCTCTCTCAGAAGAGCAGATTTTAGCAGTCCCTCCCCCTAAACCAGTTCAGGAAAAACTTCCTTCAAGAAAAGTGGAAAAAACTATTCACCAAACAAAATGAATAATATTAAACAAATGGAAACCTCTAGTTGTTTTGAAGAGTCACTGAGTCAGAGAAATCCCTCTTTGGCTGCAGCTTAGTCAGGTTCAGTCCCTTCAGAGCTCGGGCCCGGTGCCCAGGCCTGGCGTGCAGCTGGTTGGGGGGGCCCTCCCAGGCAGGTGTCCTGGTGTCTTGGACTGGAGATGTGCTGAACAAATCCCAGAGAAAGGAACCACAGTCCAAGTAAAGCTCTTTTTGCTTCAGCTAACAAGGGAAAAGAAAAACCAAAGGAAAAAAAAACCTAAAGGAAAACTCCTTGTTTCTTGCTCCTTACTAGAAGCCAAGAAAAAGAGAGAGAGTCTCAGAGTGCAAACTCTCCCCTTATCTTCCACTGTCCTGCTGCTGGAGTAGAAAATATGTAAACAAAAACAAAACCTGTTCTGGCTCCCTCTGACTGAATTAAAGGGACAAAAATTAATTTCTGAACACAGCAGATGATACGGAATATGTAGCATCAAATACATAACATAAAATCACTCTAGGAAAACAGTTAAGAAGGCGTTCTTGATGGTGGTCTCAATTTATTCTTTTTAAAAGTTAGAACAATCTAAGAGAGGAGTTTTAGGATCAATATAGTTTCTAAGTTTGCTGAACCAGAGGTATCTCTGTAAGTTAGAAAACTGCCAGAAAATACATAAGGTAAAAGCCCTATAACAATGTCACCCTTAGGAGACCAATGGAAAAGGTATATATTTCACTCAATATATTTTCTTGTGTGAGAGAGCAAAAATTAAAGCAACTAATCCACTGAATATTTAGCAGAGCTCAGAGACTTCAATTAACCACTGTTAAATAAAGGTACTAATCTCTATTAAATGAAATCCTTCAAGGGTTCACTTTGAAACAATGCATAAGTAGCAATCAGAAAGTCCTGATACAGGGACCTCCTGGGGCAGATAGCTGGAATGTACTGTGTAATCAGATTCTAGGGGATTTTAACAACAATAACAACAACAGCGGAAAAAGGAGAAATTTCTCAAGCCTTTTTAAAGTAAAAGGTGTTTGGGTTGTTTTCTTCCTAGTCACTGGATTTTAATATCCAGCATAGACAAGAAAAAAAGTCTTTATTTCAAAGCAAGTCAAAACAAGAAAGTAATTTAAAACTGCTTACATGCCCTCCTTGTGAATGACCCCCATCATAAAACTCTGCAAATAATATTACCTGCTTCTTAACTGTTTTTTTCCTTATCTGTACTGTGAGAATTCATTAAAATCAGAAGCTCTAATTAATCACAAATTACATGTTTCATTCCTTACAGAATCATCTAGAACTTTGCAAGCTGCATTCAATGTAGAGCACTGGAGAGCAGCAGGGATTTTTATCCTCAGTCACATGTATTTGGGCATATAAAATTGGGTGTATAAAATTGGATAACCTTGTAGAGTTCAAGTTTATTACTATAAGCACTGCATTGTCTTTTAACAGACAATATTTGATAAGTATTAATTTAATGAAAGGCCCATACCACCTTGCTTTCCAAAGTGTTTCCAGCTCAAGGGATAAGGTTCTTCAGACATCCTTGTGTTTTCATTTCTGTCACTGTAAATCTTAGAGCAAGTTTCATAGAATGGAAAAGTAAAAAAAAAAAAAACCAAACAAAAAACTCAGCAAAGCAACTCCCAAAAAATTTCCAAAATAATTGCCTATTATAAGATTTCACATCAGTCACTTTGTGTCTAGGAATTCAAATTCAAACTATGTTATCAGTGGACGAACATAATGACAATTGTGGCAGTCTTGTCTAACCCTTCAGCAACCGCTACCAACCTTCATGGGGTGACAGGGTGGAAATTGTACTTCCCCACGCCATTTTACACTACATGATCTAAGCTACGTCTTATACTGCAGCTGTCTTTCTCTTGTGTACCTTTCCAAGTAGGAAGAGTTATCTGTGACTGTCCAGACTGACCAGCTGACTCACAAGCCATACCAACGCCTATTTTCTTAGGTCTATAGCTTGTAGTGAGGTCAAGAATGGTTTAAGGAAGTCATTTAGCCTTTATGGGGGAGACAGAAAATGGACTGACTAGCCTGTAGAAAATATTTCAATACTTCATAAAAAGTTGTTCCACAACATCTCTCTATTCACATGAAAATATTTTACTAGGTTCTGGAGGAAAAAAACAGAAGATAAGATCTACTAAAAGTTGAGACTGTTCTTTTCTTCCTGTCTTCATGTTCAAATGCCTTCCCAGTGGCTTTCCTAGCTGTTCCCTGTGATGATACAAAAGTAACCTTAATGCTCTGCAGGTTGTATCATCAATCGATAGCCTCTACCATGACTATTCATTTCAAAATTTTGTGGAAGAAAGAGAAAATGGGGCTCAGTCCCAGAAAGTGGGGTTATTGGGTGATGAATGTTTACAGCTTTTTTTGTCTTTGAGTCCGAGTATCTTTCCAAGGCTCAACAAGGGTATTCAGGCTTGCTGTTTACTTCTATGTTGGTGTAGTGGGGATCCTCCACCCCAATTAGTTTTATGCTTATACATGTATAGATACAGCTGCAGGAGTTATTGCATGTAAGGAATACTGCATACCAAAGAAGAATGATTTTGTTGAGATCACTTCTGGCAGGTGGTTAACAAAACTAGGACAAAGAATCACCTGTTGTGGCTAAAAACACAAGTATGGTAGCAATGTGACAGCATGAGGCTTGTTTTCCTCATTGTTAGGCTCCAGTCCTTCAGCTTTTCCAAAGTCACAAAACTGTGGGCTGCCCAAAAGCAAGGATTTGCAGGATTTGAGAGTTAATGAGGCCCACACAGGTTCACTATAAAATTCTAATCCTAATATTAATTCAAGGATTAGAAATGAAGCTGTAGGACTGTCTTAATAGAGTTGTTAAATCAAAGCCAGAACAAGCTGAAAGAAGGCCTTTCAGTAAACTTTTCAAACATCAGACAAACCTAATTCCATAAATTAAAATAGAATCGAAAATCCACTGAAATATTTGCTATTATCTATATTATAGGTCGTAATTATGTGTTGATACACAGCATGCTTAATATGATTAAATTTTTATATAGATCACCTTCCAAGTAATTTCTTACACAAGAATTTAAAATTAAAATCCTGCTTGAGATTTTATATCATGTCTTTTCCTTACAGAATTCTGCAGACTTAACCAAGTTTCAACTTACTGCAACAGAAATATGAGCTGATTTTTTTTTCAATATTCCTTTTAAAATAAGACCCTCTGTTCCAATCAAACAAGAAAAATGAGAAGTACCTATGTAATTTATATTTCCTGTGACTTTCTTATTTTCTTAGTCTGCGATTTAATAAGAATTTATGTCTCAAGGCTATTCTTTTTCTTCTAATTTGACCCTGGAGAAAAGTCATGAAACTTAATAAAATCTTATTTGGTAACTGATGCTTTATTATTAAAGAATACCATGTGTTTACTCTTGCTTAAGCTACATAGTTAGGACTAAACATCAGAAGAAATAAGGAATAACGGATTTACGTGTGCAAATAAAAAAAAAAAAAAGTGGTAAGACTTTTATTAAGTGCATCTTTGAAAAATGGGTGTGCTTTTACAGCCATACTTGAGTCGCAGAACATTTGGAATGACTGTTGCATTGAATATAATTTATAAGATTCTACTTCCTTTGCCAGTTAAGAAAGTACATGCTCAGGAACAGCCTGTGAAATTGCACAGTCCACAGGCAAAACCACAAATTATTATTGTGCACATGGAGCTATACAGCAAAAAATACTTTGCATCTTGCACTTATGTAAAATTGGGATCAAAATGTGATAGATTTATGTACTTTTTAATTTTATGTGTCTGAAATTTTCCTGTTTTCAGAATATTATAGGGCTCTCAGATCAGGTAGTCTGCTTTCATCTGAAAGGGAGAAGAGATGACAGCACTAGTCACAGTAGTCTTTGATTTTCATTTGAAATTGAATCAGAATAGACTGATGATGAAGAGAAGGAAAAAGCAAAGTTGCATTGCCAAGGGGAGTAAAGGAGCAATGATTAACAGCAGAGCATCAACCTGAATGAAAAATATTATTATGTAGTAGACAAAGGCCTACAGGTTCTCTCATGCAGTTGGGATTCTAATTGAGAAATACTAGAAAGATAAGGAAAACTCCTTGACATAAAAAAAAGTAATTCCTTGTCTCTTGACCCTGACAGGTATGTGCATGACATAGAATTCTTATGGCCTGAATATGATCAAAAAAACATAAATATGCCACTGGTTTTTGGATGAGTGATTTTTACATGGATACAGCAACGTAGCTTACAAAATAATATTTAATCTAAAACCTTTTTTTGAAAAACTGTTGATTTACATAATGCTATAAACATCTGGTCAGAGGTACAGGATCTTTCTAATTCTACAGGAGTCTGTCCAAGTGTTTCAGATTTGCTGAAATATGATATTTTAAATATGCTGCTTGCATCATTGCACAATTGCACACACTTCCTTCACAACAGCATTTAATATTTAAAGCATAAGCAGAGTGCATAGAAACAGTTTCAGTAACAGCTGAATCAGGCTTTGTCTGACAAGTGTTTCAAATTCATCATTCACTCCCATTGCATCAGAAATGCTCATATTCTCTAGGTATCTTGAACTTCATAGTTCACTGTTACATAAATTTGCTGTAGATAATATAATAAAACCATCTTTTAGTAAGAAAAAGGTGTTGATATGTTATTACTATACTCCTGATTAATTCAAGAATTTAATCATTAGATTATACTTTAGTTGTGTTTTATTTATTTATTTATTTATTTATTTATTCCTGGACTAAAACATTGCATTAGGTGGACAATTGAAACTTGGATAATAAATATTTTTCAGAAAAATCAAATGTCAACAGTATCTGAGACTTAACAGGGGGAAAATGCTAACTATATAGCTAATCTTAGATTATAATAATTCTGAAATATTATAATGCCAAAATCACTAGGAAATAAAATACTACAATGCCAAACTTCATAAGAGTGTTTCTAAAAGAAGTGTAACTGCCTGCAGGGAGCAAGTTTCGTTTTTTCAAAGACAGGTTCATGACAGATTTGTTGTGTGTTTGGTAATGCAGCTGACAATAAGATGTTTTTTTGCTTTCTGCCTTACCCCTGCCCAAAATGAAAGGTCACAAAGTGTTGCACAGAAGAAGGACTGTCAAGCAGCTCTGGACATTCTCTGATAGTTTCCTTCACATTGTGTTGGACAAGGCAGAGAAGGAAGGTCTGCAGTGGAAAGAGAGGAAGAACTGTTCGTGCAGCTGTGTGGAAGGATCCAAACCTTACAAAATGAGGTTTGGGGGGGAAAGAGCTGCTGTATTTCTGCCTGCAGGAGCTATTGCAGAGGCTGAAGGGCTGTTTCCTCTTTCCCTGCTCAGTAATGCTTCTACCTGCTTCCTGCTCTTTTCATTCTGACCATATGTGAGCAGGTGCAGGCAACAAAATTGAAATTAAAGCATTTACTTCTCATTAAATATCATGTTTCTGAATGCGTTTCCATTCATGCTTTGTGCTAACATCAGAGTAATAGGTATGATTTGGATGTAAACTATCAAGCCTAAAAACTTGTCTGTACTTCCTCCATTCAACATCATGTTTAGTGAAAGACAACTGTTTGAGTCAGTCAGAATATCCGTTTTGATAATGTACTAGAAATACTTTCCTTAGATCTGACAACAGTACCAAGACTTGCTAAGATTTTACTTAGTTTTGTTTCAAGTGATAAATCACTGGCATCTTTTGTTAAACATTCCCCTGTAATATTTAAGTGAGCTAAAATAGTACATTTGTTTTCAGTTTGAATATCACTGAAATCAAAGGTCACAACAGATCATATAACAAAAAATGACATCTGAAACAAATTTTGAAGCTGTTCTTTATAATGCAATTTGAATGGCAAATGAGAGAGAAATATTATAACTTAATTCGGACTATGTCCACCATCTCTTGAAAAGAACATATATAAACAAGCTAGCATTAAAAGCACTCTTGTCAATGCCACCATTCGGCTATCAAAATCTAAATGATAGGTGGGATTTGGCACATGCCTAAAACATATCTCACTGTTATTTGATGTTTCCCAGGGCAGAAATCAGTAAAATCTGGTGCATAAAGCACTGGGAAAAGGAAAATAAGAAACACAGGTTATAGGACAGAGAATTAAATAGCTGCATCTATGCAGGATTTGTGCAATGTAGTAGCCATGGTTTGTGTAATAAAGATGGCAAGAGTGGCCCAGGAGGTTACCCCTACCTTCCAAGACAGTCTGCACACACTGATAAATCTGACACAAAGATAGTTACAAGAATAGCTTAGAGATCCTGGTTGAAGTTTTACCACAGTCTGGGGACATCTGATGTGGTGTGCCTAGGAAGGCTAGAGGTGGGGGAACCATGGCTTCAACCAAAGCCTTATGGCAAAGGATGCCTGTAGGACTGCATTATTCAGGGGGCTCAAGAGGGCCTTGTCAGTAACTGCAGGGATGTTAGATGAGATGAAATGTGAACAGGGACATAAAATTGGTCCAATTGAATGTTTAGGTTTGAGGAACATCTGGAATCTTCATTCGTGCATACCCTTTCATGCAGTTATGTACAATTTCATTCCTTCATGAGCTCAGCTCCCACATAGTGGCTAACAAAACCACCTCAATCTAATGATAGAGTGAAGAATGTTATAGCTGTCATACATTTATGGGGTAGAATGACTAGTTTAGAAATCAAATAGTTCAGACCAGAATTAGATTCAGTGCCTAATTCCTATGTCTACATTTTAGCCTCATGATTTGTTTTAGACAGCATGAGACCTTTCTTAATGCAAAAGTTATTTTCTTTCCTTAGTTTGAAGAGTTAGAAATAATGTTGTACTCTTTCAGAATGCAGAAACAAGCTTAGTAGTTTAAAAGATAAATAACCTACCTGGACTGAGTGGCAGAAAAATTATTTCCTGTGTATTTTGCTTTCTAGTCAGGTATTTGTGGCTATAGACTTCTATGATGTAATTTTTCATTATGATTTTTTAAGATGCTGTGCTGGTTTTGGGGCAAGTTCTAGGGGGAGACCCCCGGAAAACAGATTTCAGCAGCCACTTGTGGGAAGATAAGAACAAGTTACAAGTAACCTCAACTTAGATAAGATTCAGCTGTGCAGCCTCTACCTGAATAAGTTTCAGCTGCGGCTCTAAGTAAGACAGTTAAGCTAGCCAATGGTGGTGCAGGGAAGAGCATGTGTTATGTGTGTGGTATAAAAGATTGTAGTGGAAGAAAATAAAGGGCTGATGCTTGCCACTGTCCCCGGCATTGGTCATGAGTCTGCCATTAAATAGTGACCCTGACGTGATAGCACCAGCTGTGAGACCACCATTAAATGGTGACCCCATTGTAGTAGGGTCAAGACTGCAAAGGAGAGCAGCCAATGGTAGGGCCCAGTCTAGCAAAAAAGGCGGAGAGAACTTAAGGGTGCGGATGGTCTGCGAAAGCAGGAAGAGACACCTTGACCCCATGGTGAGCGGCTGGGAACATTCGAAAAAAAAAAAAAAAGGGACTCAATCAGCAGAAGAGAAATCCATTTTGAACATTCTATTGCAAATACTATGAAAGAGAGGTATCAAATATAAAGGGCAAATATGAAGGTGCTATGCACCTTACTTATTTGGTACAAAAGAAACAGCAGCAGGTGAAAGGGGTAGCAGCGATGTGGGGGTGGCCATGCCGGGACAAAAACAACAGCAGCAGCCATGGAGGAGCCGGTTGGAGCAGCTCAGTCCCCCCCGGAGATAACTGCAACAAAGAAACAACAAAAGTTTGCAAAAGGAATTGTAGTAAGATAGAGAAGAAGAGAATTGTTTAAGAATATAACGTTACAAGTTGTGTAAGAGTACAGAGCTATAAGTTGTGTAAAGAATTGGTTAAGAATATAGAGTTGTGAGTTGTGTAAAATAACTATGATAGATAATTGTTTAAGAAGACAATATAATTTAAAAGAATTAGTGGAAATTGCATAAAATATTTGTAATTGAAAAGGAAAATAATGGGGAATTGTGGGAAGATAAGAATAAATTACAAGTAACCTCAACTTAGAAAACATTCAGCTGTTCTACCTGGATAAGTTTCAGCTGCGGCCCTAAATAAGCCAGTTAAGCTAGCCAATGATGGTGCAGGGAAGAGCATGTGTTATGCGTGTGGTATAAAATGTTGTAGTGGAAGAAAATAAAGGCTTGATGCTTGCCGCTAACCCTGGCATTGGTCGTGAGTCTGCCATTAGCCTTCCCCCTAACCAGTTCGGGAAAGACTTTTTTCAAGAAAAGTGGAAAAAAACTTTATATTTACCAAACAAAATGAATAATATTAAACAAATGAAACTGTTAGTTGTTTTGAAGAGTCGATAAGTCAGAGAAATCCCTTCTTGGGTGTGGCTCAGTCAGGTTCAGTCCCTCAAGGGCTCGGGCCAGGTGCCCAGGCTGGCATGCAGCTGGCAGGGGGACGCCCCCAGGCAGGTGTCCTGATGTCTTGGACTGGTGGGAGATGCTGAACCGTCCCAGAGAAGAAATGACAGTCCAGGTAAAGCTCGTTTTGCTTCAGCCAACGAGGAAAAAAACAGTGGAAAAAGAAACCAAAGAAAAACTCCCTGATTCTCACTCCCTGCTAGAAGCCGAGAAACTCTGAGAGCACACACTCTACCCTTATCTTTCACTGTCCTGCTGATGCTGCCGTTGGAGTCAAAAAAATGTAAACAAAAGGGCAAAACTGCGCCAGTTTCGCTGGCTGAATTAAGGGGACAAAAACTCGTTTCTGAGCATAGCAGATGATATGGAATATATAGCATAAAATGCGTAACATAAAATCACCCTAGGACATTCCACTCCTTATTCCATATTGTCAGTTTATTACCTAAACTAATATATTCTAATTCTAAACACACACACATTTATACATGCATATATACATATATGGTAGTGACATTCAGTAAACAGTGATATTTATACATGGTTATTATTTAATAATCATATTTTCCTGAGGTACATACCGTGTTTCTTTATTTTTCTGTATTACTTATTATGTGTAACTTGATCTTTGAGTAAAAACAATTTTATGGATGGGTTTGTCATTATTTGAGATAGAATTGATTTAAACAGTCTTCTTTAACAGGCGTTTGATATGTATTACTGGAACTTTGTCTCTGTTTATTGTTTGTAAGGGTTCAGATTGGGTAGGGTTAGCACGGCTGAAGGAGCTTCAGGTGTTAACTAACTAGGTGGCTTTTGTTAAATGTTTTTAATTTCTAAAAGATCTCTCACATAATGTTTTTAAGGTGGTTTTTAACAGTTTATTGTAATTCTTCATTTTGCTTGCAGCTGGTGCATGGTAGGAGATATGGTGCACTCATTTAGTGCCATGTTCCTTAGTTTAGGTGTTGATAAGGTTGCTAATGATATGAGTCCTGTTGTCTGATTTAATCTTTTTAGGGGTATCATGTTTCTAAAGGATTTGTTTTTCAAGTTTAGGATAGTGTTATGCTTCATAGTGTGAGGCACAGGGTAAGTTTCTAACTATCCTGTGGTGGCTTTCACTATTGTGAGTACGTAACATACTTTGGTGTGTTTGGAGTAGTGTAATATAGTTAATTTGTCAGGTTTCTTTATATTTATATTTGGATTACTGTCTACCGTATCATAGGGATTTTATTTGTTTGGTTTGTTTAATTGTAGTGCACGTTTTACAGTTATGGATAACTTGAGAGATACTGTCCATGGTTAAATTTACTCTTTAGTTTCATGTTACTTTTAGGTGGCATTTTTATTCTGATGACTTGAGGCATCATGGATCTATCGAGCTAGGAACAACTTTTTGTTTGTGTTGTTAATTTAAGTTTACAGTGAGTTCTAGGTGTACTGTACACTTCTTTAGGTGAAGGTAAACTGAGGTTTGTATTCTGTTGCTAGAGGAATGGAGAAAAATGTATTGGTAATGTTAATGGTGGTGTATCACTTCATTGTTTTGGACTCTAGTTTGTATTGGAGTTTCAACATATTCGGCACAGCAGCGTTTTAACAGTGGAGTCACTTCATTTAAAGCATGATAGTCTACAGTCAATCTTTTTTTTTTTTTTAGATTTGTGTACTGGGTAAATGGGGCTGTTGAAGGATGAGTGGGTTTTGTTGATTACCTCTTGGTTTTCCAGTTCACTCTAGGACAGATGCATTTCACATAAATTAGAACTTCATATAGGTTTATTACTGCACTGTTAGATTTTCATTAAAACAGCTTGATTTTTATAGCAGTTCTTCACCATTAATATTATAAATTCTTTACTACACTGAAGGGAAGTGCTGGGGTTAAGCTAGATACTTCTGTGAAAGTATTCCACAGTGCTCAGTTGTGATGGTCAAGAAAACAAAATCAATCTTTTATGGGGATTATGAGGCAAGAAATAGATACTAAACTACCAAATGTCCACTTGTCACATTACCAATTGGTAGTCAGTCCGCCACTGGTGCACAGTTCTGATTCCCCCTAGAAGGAAGAATCAAGTAGAAAAAAGTTTGGAGAGAGGCAGCAAGGATGATAAAAGGTAATAAATAGTTTCTTTGTGAGAATATATTTGATAAATGGTTAATCTGGGAAAAAAAGTAGTTCAAAACGTATCTTGAAAACCATGACTGGTGTGAAGAGGATGGATGGGAATTGAGTGTTCACTGCCTTTCTCAGCAATGGGAAAGTATGAGGCATTCATTCAAAACAAACAGAAGGAAGTGTTTTCCTCTGCAGCAAGGAGAAAAATGTGAAGGATGCTGAACATTTACAAGAAACAAGCAGGCAGATTGGTAGGAAAGAGCCCATGAAGGGTTACAGAACATGTAGAACCTACGTAGGAAGTCCATGAGCAGAAACTAGCTGAGAAACTCTTAGGGGAAAGCAGTATACACATTTGATGTGTTTTCCCTTTTTTTATAGCCTCTATTTATGACACTGGTGGAGACCAAATAGAGGTCTAGATAAGCCCATCATCTGATCAAGTAAGGCTTTCTTACTATAAAGGATTTATTTACTTGTTTAAACAACTTTAAACTCACAGAAATTTTGGTGAAATCATAAATACGTATCTGAAGAAACCTCCTAAATGAAGTCGATAGGCTTCATTCTTCTTTTCATATGCTGAAACCCATAAGAAGAAAACACTTTTTGAAAGTGTTCTTTATCCTTTATTTTAATGATGTTTTCTTTAAAATTTTCCCCTTACATTTCTACAGATCTTGAGGAGGCCTGTAGGAACCTGGATGTCTACACCCATTTTGGATCTAATAATTCTCGCTTGTTCTTTTTAAAATATCTCAAACTTTTCAGTTAATTCATCAATAGCATGGGTAATAATGACATATGCTTATTATAGATAACGTCTATATAAAGCATAAACACACATTTGCACACTAGCATTAGTAGAGACATAACGTTTTCATTTCTGTGTCCTTGCAGTAAGAAAAATGTCAGATACAATTACTAAAATCATAACTATTGAATGAAAAGCTCCTGATTATTTGTAAATTACTGTTTCTGCTAAGCACAGTATAAAAATTACATCTGGTAAACAATGCTAGCAGATAATTTCTTCAACATACTGTAATAATAAATGACTACATTCTATGCCCTCCTGTTCTGTACTGAATATAACTTGATTTTCAAGACAATTCAGCATTGGTTCTGTAACAAGTCCGATGATGAAGTGCTTGAGAAGTCTGTTAGAAAAAGAACAAAATATACATAAGTACAGCTCTAGTGGGTAAAGGCCAGATTGCCAGCCTCTAAGATGCTACTAGTAATAAATGTCTGATAGAAGATGAAGTCTTTTAGGACAGCCCAATGATTCCTGAGTTAATGTCCAGACAGGTAAATTCCTAATGCTTCAACAACGACATAAAAGTGCTTGTGGTGCTTATAATGGCACAGTGTTGAAAGAAGGGTTAGAAATTTTTCCCAAGCACACCTTGTAATAAGGTTATACTGATGCATTGCCTTTCTTTGTACTAATATAGCTATAGAAGTTTACAGATACAGGGTTGTTTCTCAGAGACGGTGGAATTTGTGAATGTTCCCATTTGTTTAAGGAGTACTAATCACACCAGTTTGCAATAGCACTGATGCCATTCCATCACCATATGCTCCTCTAAATCCTTTCTGTAATTTGTTTCAGTAATACTCTGTTGCCTGACCAGCTGCTCTGCCCTATTGCAAATTAGAGAAAGGCTTTTAACACCACTTCTCCTTCCCCAGTGAAACCTGTCTTTAAATATTCACGCTCACCTTCTATGAGCAATCATTACTGAGTTTGTTGCTAACTGCTGTTTTAATAGTTTGCTTCACAAACAGTGAGCTGGGTTAAAAATTTAAAGAATATATGTGTTTGTGTCATTAAATGGGCAGCATCCACCTCTAACACCTCTATTCTGCAGTTGTACCATATTGAAAAAAACCAGCGATCTCTGTGTATTGGCTCTTTCTTTATTACTCCTCAAAACGTAGAAATACATATGGCACTGGTAGTTTCATTGCCACAGAGTCCTAAGTTAATGCATCTTTAAATGAGCTATGCAAAGGCAGTTGAAATTACCTGTAGCGTGAATTGTATATGCCAACTCCCCTTAAGTCCCTACCTATGAAGCATCCTAGTGCCCCTGGGTGGCATATGGGAACTACTATAACCTTTGTTTCTTTTGTTGATTTCTTAAGACCAAAGGTCTGGCTTCTGTCCCATGTTACTCTGCAAGCTGAAACCTGAATCCAGGATCAAGCTCCATAATTTTGTCAAGTTCGAATACTGAAGTTTCACTTCAAAGGCAGTCAATATTTTTAACCATTTGTCTCAGTCATGAGATCTTTCTTCACCTCACTCTTCTCCACCCTCTCAACCAAACCAAATCCCTAGTGTTAAAATGCAAGCTGTCTTTACCTGCTGACTCACCATCATATCCTTTACCTCACTGAACTATTTGCTACCTGCTTTCTTGGCTATGCCTTCACCTCTGTTGTTCTCCACAGACCATCTTTGGTCCAATCCTGTGTTTAAGAGATCTCACAAGATAAGCACATGATCTCTGATTCAGAAACCTCACGTCACAGGTTTGGTAGAAAAGAATGTGTGTGTGTATGTATACATACACATAGAAAATATGTCTACATACAGACTTAATATATATATATATTAATATTTACGAAATATATGTATTTTACAAAAAAACTTAAGGAACCAAGAGACAAAAGCAATCTCATGGATTAGCCAGCCAAGCAGAAGCTTCTCCACATGTGTGATGGTGTAAGAAGTTTAAAAGTTGATGCATATTCTCAGCCTTGCCCATTCTGGGCCCATCAGAGCTAATGTACATGCGGAACAGTTTAGTACTTGTGTATTCATCAGTACCAAGAGTGGACAGAATATTTTTCATGCATTATATGCACCCTTATTGATAAGGAAAGGAAGGGATGTAGGCATGTGTAGGAATAGAGAGGAACTAATGCAAACATGGTGCTGGGGGTAAGAGTTGAAATACTTTGCATCTTGAAAACTCTTGAAGTAAGTAAGTAACTAAATATATGTAATTTTTAGGTACTAAAATAAAGTGTTGTTCATATGAAAAGGTTGTTCGTCAGTGTTAATATCAAGAGGGTACAGTAAGAAGTAGTCCCCATAGTTGTAAATATTGAAGTTTTGGTTAAAGTTACCAACTGTTAATTACAATGAAAACAATGGAGCTGCTTGTCTCTGAAAGATAAAGATTTGTGTTTATGGAAAGTTATATGCACTACAGTACAGCAGTTGTGGTGGGAAACAGTGATAAAACCCCAGTTTCTTTGGGAAAATGCCATTGTTGATTAATTGCAATATATTTTAACTGTGTATAGGTTTCTCACAGTTGCCCAATAAACACACTGCCTTCTTTCTTTGGAGATTAACCGTTTCTGCTGTTTTCTCAAGCTCTTTCCAGCTTAGTACAGTGTTTCTTTTCATGGATTGATTTTCCTTAGTCAAACTTAAGAACTCAGAGCATCTTAGCACACTTTGACCAGCTCACTTTCTCAGGGGCAAAGAAGAGAGAGGGGAAAACCCATCAAGGCTTGTGCCAGTTAAGTTCAAGCTCTCAAGGGATTTGTTTTTCTTTTGGTGTCAGATTAAATGTTCAAACCAAGCGGTGTTGTTGGGTCACGGGTGAGTGCCCACTGAACCCTTAACATGTCTAATCCCATGACAACACATTCCAAGCAGCTAATGGGTGCAACGGTTTTACTGGCTCTCACATTGCTGTGCCATGGGCAGAGCAAGCACCTTGTGCAAGGGCCAGGCGCAAATGTGTTATTAGAAATGACTGGCCGTGGTGAAACGTGGGCAGCAGATTTTACTTCAGGACAGCCTTAAATGCCAAGTTTGATGCTCAGGTAAAGTAAAGAGATAAATTAAATGTTCTTGGTGGGATTTTGCAGTGAGCTTAATAAAGAGACTTACCCAGAGAGCTAAGCTATGAATAAAATAAATTAAAGTATGGCATGTACTTTATGAATTCGCAGTGGACTTTAAATTGTCTTAGTAACCATTGCTGGTGGAGTATTTATGAAACAAGAGAAAGAGAAAATAAGCTTTTTGTTCTACTAGTCGTAAAAATACTTCACTATAGTTTTCTAAACTTTTTATTACTTTATTAATTCACATTATAAGTAAGAGTTTAATGCAGACAGTTTCGTTATGAATATGTTGATTTCCTGAAGTTATTCTGTTATGAAGACTCTGTTATGAAGGCAAGTAAGATAATTTATTGTATTTCTGAATTTAATAGTTCGTTGCAAATTATATATGTTGCGGAAAGATAACTGGCATGGGACAGTGCAACCAGATGCTTTCTTTTAAATTTGAAAGGACGAGGAATTATGAGATTAGTGAATCACATATTTTATCATCACAACTCTGCTGGGTAGCATAGTATATTGTTTGAGATCTAAAACCTGGAAGGTATCTTTTCCTGATGTGAATAAAGGAGATTTTAAACCAAACTATTATTTTTTCAATATTGGCTTTGAAGAAGTGTCATGAAAATTGAAATAAAACTATTATTATTATTGTTATTATTAGGTTTGGTTTTTTTTAACGTAGCTGTGTTTCTTTTACCCTTTCAAAGACAATATGAGAAACAGTAGGAAAACAAATTTTAAATGTCAGTTTCTTGGGTTTTGAAAGCTTACTTTTATAACTAAAGAAAAAATTTAGTGAAGTACTTCACCTTTTTGTACTGGATCTTGAGATAAATTTAGCTAGTGACCACCTTTAGAAAAGACACATTAGTTATATGTAGCCAGGAAATCACCAAGGTAAATTGTTTGCAGAAAAGTATAAAAGTAATAATATATTTAATAAAAGATATTTAGAAGTGATAATAAATTAAACCTCAAGATAGTCTCTCTTAGGTAAACTTAAACATTTTTAGCTTTCAGAATTTCTATTTAACTATACTTTGTTTAAACAAAACAAATCTTGCCCAACCTTCTATAATACGTTAACCTTCTGTTTGCTACGATGAGAAAGATCAATTAAATACAGTTTTATTTAATGGTTTTAATGGACTTTTATTTTTTTCTGACTGTAAAAGTGATCCTAGGTATCTGCTATTCCTACAAAATATGAGGTGTAGCAGATTTTTCAAATAAAAATGCAAGGATACCAAAGATAAAATATTGCTAAATAGCACCAGTAACCACTAGATCCAGCAAGGAATTCTTTTCTCTGTAAAAGGCAAAAGAATAAATTCTGTATACTGGGACTAGTAAGTAGTAGATGTAGATAGAAATTCTTGTTATGGCACTTCAGAGTTTGTGCTAGTGACATTGACTGACTCCAAGAAATTTCTTCAGTTCACAGTGATTTTCACAAGTTTCAGAAGGAGAGGCTTCTGGTTTTAAACATGGAAAACATGATACAGATTGAATTGACAAGACGGTAACATTAGGTAGTGATGTAACATTAGTTAGTAAAAGTAATACATAGGTGTTACTTATATGCCATTACATAGTAAAAGGTAACATCAGTTAGTTACGTAATGTAACATAGGCAATTTCAAAAGTTCTCTTTACATAGAGGCAAGATGCTCATGTTTCCTTTAAATTGTTTAAAGTTCATTTCACATTACTTAATTCTCAGATAATTTAGTCATAGCTCGTAGTTTATAGTTCTGTTTATGCTATGCAGTTAAGTAGGTAATTTTATTATTTAAATATATTAAGTTAATCTGTTTTAAATGAATTTTCAGAAGAAAGTTTCAACTCATGTCTTTATTAAATGAAATAATAGAATTCTATCTGTGTAAATGTTTTAGAGCTTGCCAGAACTCATATTGTATGGAGCGCGGATTTTCAAGATAATTAAAAATACTTCAGAACTCTGAAAGTCTCTTCTTTCTTGTTTTGTGTTTGTTTTTTTCTTTCCCTTTTTCTTTCCTACCTGTCATTCTGTTATAAAAGATTTCTTGTGTATCTGGGAATTACGACTATGCTAAGGGAAATTTCTTGCTTTTCTGTGAATATGTGGTGGACGATCTTGAGTGTTGTGAACAACCAGCTTCACTGAATTGTTTTAGAGGCTATCTGCCAGTCATCTGACTCAATGTATAAAATTTTTTGGTTTTTGTTTCACATGGATCTTCTTCTTTTTCTTTTTCTTTTTTTTT
>VZTJ01005334.1:170392-227946 GCA_013397795.1 Orthonyx spaldingii | reverse complement strand
CAAATTTAGCTCAGACCAACACATTCAGGCATGAAAGTAAGTAGAAAAGTTTATAGAATACATATAAAAGGTAATTTTTACCAGACAAAACCAAAATTTTTCTTCTTAGATTTTCTGATTTATTAGACAAGGGACAGGAGGTAACACTGAGTCCTTTTCCATGCTTTTCTATAGTTTTCCTTTTTTTAATTGTTGGTAAGATCATAAACATAGAGCAAGAAAAGGGTAAATGAATGCCTCCTAATTTGTCCCATCCTTCTATGACAGAACTCTTCAAATTTACAGGAATTCCACATTGAAAAATTGGTTGTAATACTACTTGTTGGAAGAGAAATGGTTTTTAGTATTATTGTTTCTTGTTTGATGACTTTCCAAATACCTTTTTCAGGGCCACTATTCTGATGATGACAGCTACACTTAGAGATCTCAGAACATCCATTTTTACACAGGGGGAATTTGGAAGCACTTAAAGTACAATTCTAGGCAGACTAGATTCCCAGCTGTGTCGATTTGGAAACTTTGTCTTAAATATCCCATGTTAGAATTATTCAAGATCTGAGTTCCAGTTTCAAAACTTTGCTTTCCAATTTCAAAACTTTTGGTTTATCTGCCAGAACAACTATATTTAAAGCAGTTTAAAATTCCTAATTTCAGTGGAATTTTTTGAATGAACTGTGGTGGAAAAGCAGATAGATTATTTTGAAATGCAGTCAGTGCAGACTAGAGGTTCCAGGGGGCTGGGGTGTGGAGCAGTGCACATCCCACTTTCTCAGAGCTTGCCCTGTCCCCCCCCTCCACACACACACTTCAGTTGTTTTGAGCCAGTAATCATTTTCTGCTGTCTCTCACACACGGCATGCTCTTCAGTTAAATGTGTTCTGATAATTTGTTGAATTACATTCCAAGGGTTAGATACAGAATTAACATTATTTTGAATACAGCTTAATGATGGAAAACACAATTCAGGTAGAATTTATGTGTCTTATTCCAAAGTTGTCATCCATAAAAAGCTATCCAATGGCTTTAATTTGTTGTAGAAAACCAGCTTATACCTAAAACCACCTGAGATACACAAAATGACAGTCTGACAGAAAGATGATGTTCTGAGCATTTGTCTGAACAGTTCCAACATATAGCAAATCTGCAATTATTTCAGCAAAACTTAGAGACGCCACTTCAACAGAATAATTTTCCTGTTAACTTCCTCGCTAGACTTCTAAGAATTGTTCGGATAACTTGTCTGGAAACTGAGCAACATGAAGTTTCAAACCTTTACTTTTTTTTTAATGTATATTTAAATAACTGCACCATATTTATGTGTTCCTATGAACCTGGCAAAATATCTTCATAGGAATGTGACATCTGCAATGCAATTTTCCTGTTTCACCATTCTGTATGAAAACAAAGCAATCAGAAAACCAGCAAGAAACAGTTTTGCTATCTTTTGTTTTGTGGAATAAGTCCAAAGAAACTTATGAAACAAATATTAAATTTGTCTTAATTTGTGGATTTGAATCGGGCTATAAATGTCTTTTAAAATGAAAACACCACAGCAGCATTTTTCTTCCTTATGAGATTTAAATATCATCCTTGACCTCATACTTCTCTGTAACAGAAAAATCTTCTTTCTTTTCATGTATATTCTTTGCATCTGAGGAGGTGAAACGTTGTCCCAACTCAGGTATTAAAGTATAGTCAGATGATTGATCCATTTAGACACCTTAGAAGTACTTTTTTGTTTGCTTAGTTTCCAAGAAAATGATAAAAATGGTTTTGTAATCAATGATGCTCTTCCCATGCATCTTCAGTCATTCATGTGGGGAAGTGTCCACAACAACAATAAAGTTATCACAATCTGTGTGTATCAAAAGGAGATAGGAAAAAATATTTGTGGTAAAAAGCAGATTTAGAGAATATTGCAAAATTTAATAAAGGTTTAAAAAATATTTTTATTTTATATTTTAGACAGTATTCTTTTTGCCATACAATAATGGAATACGTAGGTGATATATAAGCTATTCAATCTGCAAATCTACTTAAGGCTTATATGTAAATGTCTGTGCAAATTCTGAATATTCACATTAGAGTTTTTTCACAAATTTCTCCATAAATAATAATGTATTTGTCAAGCACGTTTAATGGATTTGTGTAAAAGTGGAATGGAAATAATGTACAAAATGATCTCCCACTACAAAACAGAAATTTTAGTGCATCTAAAGGTGATAATTCAAGTAAAGTCTTAGGACTTGTGAACAATTTACATACTCTTTCCTCTTTCTTCCTATCCTTGTCAGCAATTTACAATATTTTATTTTAATTTACCCTTTTTTTAAGAACTTTTTTTATACTGTAAGAGATAAAATATTATTTCCTAGATCCAAAAGAACCACAGCTATGTCAGAAATGTTTTGACAATATCTTATATCTTTTTTATTTCAGATTTGATTCTTTTTTTATTCCAGATTTTCAAGTCAAACTGCATAGATCTCATGATTTTTATAATGCAGAACTGAATGATAATTTCATGAGACAACCCCTAGCTAGCATCAATCTGAGCATTTGCATCACGCTGTGATATGCCATAAGGAATGGTAAACTCAGCTCCCAAAAGCAAGATAGTCATTGGAGGGTGACACTGTGCCGAGACTAATCAGCTCTATTTCTCAACATGCTTAATTAAAATAGACATATTCCAAAAATTATGCAGATACACTGCTACATATGTGGAGGTGATATTTCTATAGCATACTCCACTGTACAGTGCAAACATGATCTTCTTTTAATGTAGAACTTACATAGCATTTGTGTACCTCAGCCTAAAACTTATTCACCTGCTGTATCAGCTTCAGACTTATGGCAATTTGTAGCCTTAAATGGTCCATGGGGACTGAAGTGCATATTCAAAAGTTGTTTCAGTTTTATAAATTTGAGTTATATCACTACTGATGTAGCAGGGATCTGAAAAGACTGCAATCCTGCATTCAAAATCCTCAATTAAGTGTTTTCAAAATGTGTCTAAATCTCTCTAAGCAGCAGTGGAAAATTCACATAGCTGCATACAGTATGTAGAAATGGTTTGCTATTGACTAGAGTGGCCTTAAATTACCTCTGGTTCTTCATCAGTATGCCCTACTCATTTCTACAGCACAGTCAACAATCGTGGCATAATACAGTATATAAAATTTTATACTTGCAGCTTTCTGAAGGAAATGTGATATTTCACAAAAAGTCTCATCTAAAGCAATGTAGCAATCAGAAACAGTCTATCCTTTAAATTCAATGTGATTTTGATGATTACTAAACTGTATCTTAAGTAAAAGTCAGTCCCTCACATGAGTGACAAAAAGTGGTAGAATGCAAGAGTTGGACATGTTCAATGTCCTTACACCAATGACATATAAAGGCAGAGAAGGCTAGAGCACTACAAATGGTACTGGTTATTTTGCTTTTCTTATGACTAAGTGTAAAGAAAACCAAGCTATCTTCTGAATTTGCATAACATCAGTTTGACCATGAAATAAGCAAACAATTTGTTTTGATACAATCAGATCTTCCCTGAAAATTTTAGTTTTCATGAGAAAACGAAACATTTTTGTCTAGGGTTTCTGCTTTTTATTTTGGTTTGTTTCTTGCTGAAACTAAGCTGTCACTTGACGATCTTAAACAGTCACAGTAACATTTTTTTTCCCCTTTTTATTTAAAACAGAAAGTGTGTTAGATCTTGAACATTCACCTTGCTCTAGGAGAGGACCAATTTATTTCGATTCCAATAGTTTGTTTTGCACTTAAGGACATAGATGAGGAACACACCAGCAGTCTTTGAATACAGCTTCTTTTTGTATTTAATATGACTCTTCCATCCAACAATTCAAATCCACCAGCATTTGCCTTATCTACCATGCACACATAAAGAACAAATTATTAGTACAAACATAATAGCAAGTCCAGAGTTGGGCCACAAAATTGATTAGAGAGATGGAGCTTTTTTCCTGTGAAGAAAGGCTGAGATAATTGGGTATGTTCAGCCTGGAGAAGACTTTGGAGTGATCCAGTTATGACTTTTCAGTACCTGAAGGGAGACCACAGGAAAGATGCAGAGGGACTTTTTGCAGGGCCATGCAGTGACAGGATAAGTGTGAATGGATTCAAACTGAGTAAGATTAAGTTAGATATTAGGAAAAAAAATCTTTATTTTGAGAGTGATGAGGCACTGGAACAGGTTGCCCAGAGAAGTTGTGCATGCCATCCCTGGATGTGTTCAAGGCCAGGCTGGATGAAGCTCTGAACATCGTTTAGTGAAAAGCACCCTGTCCATGGCAGTGGGTTGGAACTAGATGATTTTTAAGGTCCCTTCCAACCTAGGCCATTCTATGATTCAATGACAATCAAAGTAATATTTATAATAAATACCGTGCACTTAATCCTAAAGTTCTCAGGGAATAGGTTATACATAAATTCAATTACTTTCCAATCTCACGTATCAATCTATTCTCTAAAGTACAAATTTACAAGAACTGCAACTTATACAAATATAAAAATAATTTTATTTACCTCTTTATATTTTACACAGTATGACTCTTTTTAGAAAAGTTTCACCGCTTTGTGTAAAAGCCTTGATCAACTTTCAGATCATCCACAGATTTCCTGCATCTATATTTCATGCAAATAAACCTCCCATATTTAGCATCATAATCTATTTTACAAAATGTAAGCATTTTTCAACTGTCCAAGCTATCTTTTATTATTTACTATTCATTATTTCACTATTGAAAGTTGCGCCAAGGTAAATATAGGTTGGATATTAGGAGGAACTTTTTTACAGAAAGAGTGATAAAATATTGGAATGGTCTGCCTGGTAAGGTGGTGGAGTCACCATCCCTGGACGTGTTTAAAAAGAGATTGGATGTGGCGCTCGGTGCCATGGTTTAGTTTAGTTGAGGTGTTAGGACAGAGGTTGGACTCGATGATCTTGAAGGTCTCTTCCACCCTGGTAATTCTGTGATTCTGTGATTCTGTGATTCTGTGATATTGTTCTGTTACTTAAACTATTCCTTCTGAAATAACAAATGCAATACAAAAGACCAAAATTTAAGTGGTTGGTGACCTCGCATACATTCTAAAACATTGTTAGATCTTTCAACTGACCCTAGAAGAGACAAAAATCATTAATATATTTAGTGGAGTTTAATAGCCATCAGACTTACAATCCTGATTCCCATTGTAAATTTAACCTATGCTAAGTCAATGGAACAGCCAGAAATAAATAGGGTGTTACAAGCCAAGCTCCAATGATTTGCCTGTGTTGTCTTCTCTCACAAATAAAAAAACCTTAGCCAGACTTATTATATTTTTTTTCTGTTCTAATATTTAGCTGTAGGGACAAATTCAAGTTTTGGAAATATGGAATACAGAACAGAAAATTGTTTTTACCTGAATTTATTTCTGGGATGACATTTATAGTATAATTCTAAAAAGTGTGAAATTACTTTCTTGTTTGAGATTTATATTTATGTATGAACCTGTGATAGCACAAATTACTGAACAAAAAATAATTCCATTTATTCTTATTTTCAATAGTTTTCATTAACTCTAAAATAAAAAGAAAATTCAGTAAATGCTTTCAGACTGAAAGTGGCATTATTTAGTTCTATGGTTGCTATTCTAATTGCTTAACTTTACCTTGTAATTTAATTGTACCATATTTATCTTGATTATGCTGGTTTTTAATTTTGACTGTGCCTTTTTCAACTTTTGTGAATGAGGATCATGATCTCTTTTGAACTAATGCAGACACAAGTGTCAGTCATGCATACATATATTAAATGCTTTGTTAATTTTTTTTTTAGTTTCATTCAGTAGTACAACATAATTGCAACTTTCTGTTGTGGTATTATTTATATCTGGCAATAAGTCAGCACTACAGCTTTTATACTTCTTAATTTTCATTGCTTCTAGGTAATTGTGCATTTTAAGAATTCATTTAGAATTTCTTTATCTTTTCTATAATGTAATTGTTGTGTTCGTTCTCTCTGAAAAGTGCTTTTATAAAAATCATGAAGAAGATGAGGGAACTTCAAGGACACAAACAAGTTACAAAATAACCATGAAAGCTAGTTTAAAACCTGCATGGCTGTCACAACTCATTGGGGGAATGATGTTCCTTTCAAATTCTCAGACTGAACAAAGACACTGGACCATGTGTCAGGGAACTCTTATGTTTTATTGTACAGTTGCCATAACTGCAGCAACCAGCCCACTGGTTAGGCTGAAAAGGTGTCGGTTAACAAGCCCTTAAATTCTCAATAGATTTTCACAAGAGTGAAGGCTAGCAAGCCCTAAATTTTATACAGTACATTTCAGTAAGCTCTCAGCTCCCACAAAAAACTGCTCAAAAAGTGCTGGCTAAAAAGCTACAACACACTTTCACAAGCTGCCCCATCCCACAAGAAACTTCAGTAAAGGAGTATGGGGTAAAGTACAATAACTTCCCTTTGCCTGGGCAATGCAATGGAAGAAAACAAAGGATATCACCAGCCCTTAAGCCCTGCCTTGGTCCTGCCAGGTGGATTATCTGGAGCTGAAGTTGTGCGTTCCCCATCTGTTTCCTTTCATTGTAAACCTGGTACATGCATCTTATTTAAACAAGATACTTTCTGCTATTTTGCTCATGCATGCACAAGCAGCCCTTCTCCAGGGAGTCTCAAGAGAGGCAGGAACTGGCTCAGAACAGCTTTGCCCCACCGCTGTAGGCCCCTCTCCTCAAACCACACCTTTCCTGCAGCAATGTTCAGAATGTTTGAGACAAAACATGCTTAGATCTAACCCTCTACTATGGTCTAGCAGCATAATGTATTTTCTCATCTGTTATAATCTGGTAACATCTGAAACAGAAGGCTAGAAGACCTGTGAACTCCCCATGGGTTATTTTTAAAAGGTAAATTAGAACTTGTGTTCCATAGTGGTTATATTAACATAAAGCCTTGACTAAAAATACATAGAAAAATACTGCAAAAACTTAAAGTAATAAAAATTATGTTTATGTGACTTTGATCATTACTTACCAGTATGCTTATAACAAACTCACACAATTTGGTGGATGCCTTGATTGTGAATAATTAGTTTCTTTAAATGCTACAGATGATCTTTTTCTGTCACCTTCAGTGACCAAATTTCTTATCTTTAGCCTAATAACACATATTGTTAGGATACTATGAAACTAGGAGCAAGCTTTTATCCTCAATACACAGGTCAAATTGGTGACATATATTTTCCCCCTTATTAAAAATAAACAAAAATAAATAAACAAACAACAACAACAAACCAAACCACTTAAAAATATCTGGAAAAGATAAAATATCATACTATTCAAAACCAAGCAAATTTCATTGAAATCATGGTTATGATATTTAGGATCAAGACTGTCCAAATGCAAGGAAGGGATATGATCAGATGTGACCAAAGATGCTAAAATAAAGGCTAGAGTTTCTGTATCTATTGATCATCTGGCTGTATTTCAGTATTTATACTTCAGCTTGCAAATGGCAGTATGATCCAGAAAAGTATAAATCCTCCCCTTATTATTCAGTGACGATGTTCCCCTGAATATTTTTTTCATCACTTGCTAAATCATATGTAGTTATCGTCTCAGGACACCTACTTTCAGAGTTCAAAGACAACACCTAGTGTATTTTGGATAGTTACTCTGTACTACAGGCATTCACGCTGACTTCATTCTTGGACAACTTGAGTGATGGATGAGTTCTTCACCTAACCATCTCTAGAGTAACTTGGTCTTAAAAACTGTGCTGAGACAGTTTAGAACTCTGCAATATTTTTGTTATTTATTTTCTTAAGTGGCAAGACATTAGCCAAGCCAAACTTAGAAAAATTGTAACAATTTATCATACCAAGATCATAAAGATGTTAATAAATATAAATTTTGAGCAAATAATGTATTTTACCTATCTAATAAATCTTTCCTCTGGTCATACAAACAGATTATTTAATCAAATATATTAATTATTAAAACTGTTTATTGTATATTTACCAATAGTAAGTATTGGCCTGCAACTTGCTTTCAAAGTAGGTTGCCTGCAAGAATCTAAAATCCATAGGTCAAAGGCTATTGAGTAGCTAATATATATAGAGAAATAGGCTGTAAAGCATATTTCTGCTTTATGATGAGTGAAATGTTTTAATAACTGAATGTGTCAAAACTCATTTTCTACTCATATTCTTAAATATTTTCAATTTCAGTGCTCAGCTGATTACATACAAAGCTCTTAGGACATTTCAAGGTGCACGCATCTGATGTTTAGGCCAGCAACATTTTTCTTTTTCACCTTCTTCACGTGTGAAGGTCTTATGCTGGAGAAAAAGAAAGAATTTATTGCTGGAAATAGAATTCCCAGAGGCAGAGATATATTCTCTAGCAAGAGTATGAGGAAACTGTAGTTTGGAAGTCTATTTTTTGGTGATGTATTTGAGAATGCAAAGAGAGTCTGCCCGAAATGAATGTCAAAGATTATTTAAAGTGTTTCAAAGAATAATCTATTAAGAGAACTGAACTGCACTCCTCTGACTGTTTGATTTACATCTACTGCAAAAAGTCAATAATCAGGAGAGAGACGGCAAAATTTTATTTGACTCAGTCACATCTGAAATGAACTCCTGTACTTAAGTTCATTACAGAATCACAGAATGGGTCAGGTTGGAAGGGACCACAGTGGGTCATCTGGTCCAACCTCCCTGTTCAAGCAAGGTCATCTTAGAGCACATTGCACAGAATTGCATCCAGAGAGTTCTTGAATATCTCCAGTGAAGGAGATTCCACAACTTCTCTGAGCACTCAGTTCCTGACTGTAGTCAAATATTCTTTTGCTGCTGTCATATAGGGGAGAGGGCCAGCCACTTTATATGATATTGCAATCTTTGATTACAAAGGGTGAGGCTCTTGTGCAAGGGCACAACAGAGCCATGACACATCAGTTTTGCTCCCTCTTCCTCTCATCTGTGCCAGTTATCCAGCCTGATAGCCTACCACCCTCATGAGCAGCCTGTCATGCCTGACTTTTAATCCCTTTCTCATGAAATTCCTTTTACCACATATATCATGGTTTTGGGCCTCATGCCTACACTACTATCACATTGGCACCCACTTATATCTCTTTCTGTGATCTTAATTGTCTATGAAATCTCACCCTGTACTCATCTACTTTAGAAAATAGTTTTGGTTTTCTGTTGTTTTGGCACATTAGTGTAGGAGAAAAAGATTTGATTTTGACAAGTGGGGTTGGGAGGAAGAGGGGGAAAAAAAAGGCCATCTTTTTCTTCAGCTTTTAAAGAATAAGCTGAAGCAGAAACATTAGTTTAATTCTGTTTTTGAGAGGCAGCCTGTCTTTCTTGGGTTAATATTTCAAGCTATGTCTTTATGATCACCTTGCACTGGGTGCTGGATTTTCCTTCTGTTTCCTTGTGTTTTGCTCTTAGGCCCATGAGCCAAACTGTGTCTTACCAGGCACATTGCACATATGTGGTTCAATACCATTTTGGGAGAATCTTGAAGAGCTTGAAGGGTCTCTTAAGACTGTAGAATGAACATGACATGATGTGAGTCTTGCAATATACAGGTCTGAAGGTAAAAATAAGTGGAGCAGTACCACTTACATAGAGTTCACAGAACTGTGCAATTTTTCATTTATACAGAGAATACCAATAACCTACCTTCATGTACGTGTTCTGCAAAAACTACCATGGCACTTTCTAATTCCCTTCCATCCATTCATGTGTTCATTTATTTGTTACTTCTGTAAACATCTTCTTATTCATTAAGTTGCTTTCTGAATATCAGCTATAACCTCACCACCTCATTATCTCCAGCATCTCAGTGTTGAGGTCAGAGGTGACTGATATTCCCAGTCAAAATGCCATAAAGGTCAGGCCCTATGGCTGAGAAACTAAAATGTTGTTTTAAATAAACCAGTCAGAATATAACATCTAAAAAGAAGTCAAAATTCACTGAAGAACTTGCAACTGTTCCCTTAATCAAGTCATATAACTGCTATTCTGCATCAGTTCATATTGCTTTAATGAAGGTTCAGCCTTCATTTCGATTAAAAGTACTGTATTCAAACATTTTGTTTTGTTTTTCTAATTACTTCAGCTTCCTTTTTTATAGTTGTCACACATATTAATACAAATTGACAAGGCTGCTCTCTTTTAATTTTAAAAATATAGAGAGAAACAAACAGTTCCCGTGCTTCTGTTACTTCTATGCTGAATTCCAGATAAAAATTTCTCTTTTGAAAAATAAATATTTTTAATCTGTTAAGTTTTAGTGACTTCCTGTATAGCATCATGAAAAAAAACAACTGGATATCAATTCATGAAATTCCCTTATGCAACTGCTTAGTTTGTGGTGGCTCTGTTGTTTGATTTTCTTCATCCACAATTATTCCAATTTTTTTTTTTGTTTATATATCAGAGTAATTTTTTCATCTTAATCAGCCCTTTTATGTGACATTTATGTGTTGTAAAATCACTAAAAATGAGTAAGAAAACTCAGACTGCTAAAATTGGGTATTTGCAAAGGGTGAAGACTGGACTAATGCAGATAGCTTGGACAAGTTCCTGTATCCTATTTTACACACTTTCAAATCAGGCAATCATTAATCAGTTCTGAAACAAAATTCTGCTTGTGGCTGTGTATTGAGTCTTCAGTAAACTGTCAGTAGGCTGAGAAACAATTGCATTTCTTCTGTCAAATTCAAATTGTTCACATGATCTATGAAGTATCTTTCAGTAGCTCCTAATTTTTGTCAGGAACTGTAGATAGTCTGCATTAAGCAAGTAAGAATATGATGAACAGAAATATCCATATCTTATTTTCCAATAGATCTTGTCTTAAACTTACTACAACAGGAGGAAAAGAAAAAGAAAAAACACCTCCATAGATTTAAGATATATTAACATATGTTCTAGTGTTTTGTGTCAAATTCATGTTAACGTATTTAAAAGATTTCATTGTATTAGTCATGCTTATACTTGAAAATGTAGGCTTATAAATTTCAGGTTATCAAAAACCAAGCATATGCAACAAATCCAAATATGAAACAAATGTTTTGAAAGGTAATTCTTAATTGTTTACTTGGACTATATCATACCACCAGGCAGAGCTACTGTGTAAATACAATTTAGCTGCAACGTATATTTTGTTTAGATCACAGCATTTAGTAAAGACATCTTTTCACATTTGTTTGGTTACAAAACATCAACATGGTAAATGACATGCAACTCTATGAATAGGGAATATGCATTATATGGGTTTGACTGACCAAGATAATCTTAGGAACATTTGCTAGAATAACTCAGAGGTAAGCGTCACCTTCCTTAATTACTTTGCACTTTCTTTAAAATATAAATATTCTTTTTTATAATTAGTTTTTAAATAATATCCAAAAAGAGTGATTTTTTTTCTTCTAGAAAACAAGCAGAGTCTCACATACCTCTTTATTGCATCCAGGAAGTTTTTCTTTAATCACTGCTAGAATTTTATATATTTATCAAATATATATATGCTTTCTCTATACTTTTCTGCATGTAAAGGTAGGAAAATATCTATGACATGGAAGTGTAGTTTTAAAATTTGATTTAAGGTCCATTCGTTATGGAACTTGGCTATTATTTACAGAAGCTGTCAGTCTGAATGTAACTGGAAAAATCTCTCAACAAAGACACCATAATTCAACATGTAGTTAAGTTGCACATTTAATATGATTTTTGCAAGTTTTAGCTTAAAAAGAGTTATTAAAAAAAAAAATTAAGTAAGTAAAAAACATTCAAAGTATCACTCAACAAGGAATTTTTTTCTGCATTTTTACTTATAGTAGATGGTGTTCTCTGTTGAGAGAGTATTGGCATTTGTCTGAAAACATTCCATATTTCATGGAAAATATATCGAATGTGAAAATTAATATACTTTCATTTGTTGGGTATAGTTCAATTTTTCAGGGGAAGAGCTCAATAAAAAAAGGAAGAAAGTGTTTGTTCCCTATTAAATAGGAAACAGGACAGCTTAAGAGATCAGGAAAACAGCCAAAGACATGGCAATTTGAGAATTATTTTTGGAATTTTTTTATAGCAACTATGAAACCAGAAGTGCAATGTCATCCTGCAACAGTAAAAATAAATAAAGAAAAAACAAGAAAAAATTAAAAAAGCATCTCTTCACCTCAATAGGTGTTTGGTTTATTATGTTGAGAGGTGTGTAAAAGTTTTGCAGAACATTTGAAGCAAACAGTATTTACCTGTGAATAGTATCAATCACAATCTGCCTTATAGTGATTTACATTATGTAGCATCAAAAGAAAGACTGGATAAACATAAGAGAGAAAACCCATCTAAAAGTTTAAAATCTGAAGAAAATACCTCTGTCTCAAAAAGTATTTCTGTCCCAAATATTTCAAGAGGAGAAAGTACCCTAGGAGATTATTGTGTGCCTGCTGTTCCTTGTCAGACATTTGTTTTTGGCTATTTCTGGAGTCATCATAAATGTACCTTTCTCTAGATTAACCTTTTGCCTGACATTGCACAACTTTTCTTCTGTTTTTGCTTTCCGCATTATTCATGTTACTGAAAAGGTGAGAAAAAATACATCCTATACTTAAACAAAAGCCTTAGGTAGAAAAAAAGCAAAGGTGAAAAGGCAAGAGAAAAGTGCTAAATCTGTGTGCTTAGGCCCTTAAAGAGTAAGACAGATTCTGATGATGTTTTACTCTTTATTCCATACAAATATGAAATCAAATGTACCTTTCAATTACTTCTGGAGTAATTTAGATAAAAATACAAGTATATTTTCATCCAGAGGGAAAGAAAATCAAAGTAAACCAAAATGTAGCTTTAAGAAAGAGGAATATTTTTTTTTTTCTTTCTGTAAAAGCTGGGTTTTTTTCCTTGTAACACATAGAAGACTTTGTATTGCACATGGTCAAATTTTTTTTCCTTAAGAAATACACCGTATCTCAGCAACAGCACATGTACTGTGGATTGTTACAGCTACTTTCTCTCTTCTCCTCTTATATTTTTCACTTAGAGTAAATAAGCTCTTAGGACATCATGAAGTGCTCCATTTGACATTTCTGTAGTTCTTTTGTTTCCATTTTCATCCCAGGAGATTTTGATGTTCTTAATAAAAACATTGTCACTTTTAACTTGAAAAGATAATTTCATTTCCCTATAGGTGTTCCATCAAGTATATCAACAAGTCAATTGTTTTATGATGGTGAAGGTAGAACAGCCAAATAATTTATATACATTAAAAATCAGTTTTAAAACTGATTCCTCAATTATTTTATAAGTTATTTTAGAAATTATGTCCTTACGAATGTCTTCATGAATATATCAAGTGTAAAGAGGTAAATACTAAGTAGCAAAGTAGCCACATGCTTTTACAAAAATATTTAGATTTTAGCATCTCCAAAAACATTTGAAAATTAAGAAAAACCTTTCTTTTACACTCAAGCAATGATAGGTTTTCCCTTTAACAATATGTTTTTCAAATTTATTTGAGGGGTGGATTTATATGCTACCTTAGACATTTTAGTGATTGTTTTTCTCAATCTCTGTTTCTACAACATCTTCTCAAAATGAGTGGAAGTCAGAGTACAAAAACCAGAATAATCTGATCTAGTACCAGTTTTAGCATTTAAACTTTTATGGACTAAATTTTAAAAAGAAAAATTAAATTACTTACATTTTCTCAGTTTGTTACTCATTTGGATGGACTTCCACTGACATTTGCAATTTTTAGAAACTCTGAAAGAAAAGATGAAATGTGAAGAATGCAAACACGGTAAAACCAAAACTTGAAAATATAGATTAATTTAAGAAAATACGTAATACACTAGTAAACATAAAAATGCAGAATTATTTAGTATTTATATATTTCTATAAAACCATACAAATATTAAAAGATCATTTCGCTAGTTTTCTATGTGTCTGTTAAAAAAAACAACTATGTAGTACCTTGTTTTAGTCTGGAGAATGATGTGCAAAAAGTACTGCTAACTCAAGGCAAGATAAACTGTTTGGCAAAATTTGTATTTTGCTCTTATTTTATTTATATTCTCATAACAACCTGAGTAATAAACAGTAAGCATATTTCCTGAAGAAGGACATAGAAGACCATATGACAGAAATTGACAAATATAAATCAGCCATCAAGCATTATAGATAATAGGTATAATATGGGGTAGCATAGCAATACAGAGTACAGGGCAGTATAGTGCATTACTGTGCTGTATTGCATTGAGTTCTATTTCACATACAATAGCTCATAAAGTAATAGGGATTTCAAACACAAAAAAAAAATCACAGGATTTTTGTGGAGCTTTCTGATCATCCCCATTAAAAAAGTCTAAACTGCATACCAGTGTCAAGGCATTTTAAAGCCACTATGCCTAAATTAATAGGAACAAATTCCATCTACTTTGAGGTGACCTTAATTTGCACAATGATCAGCAAAACAGTAAGAGGCATGCTTTACATTATAAAAGGTTAAAATAAAATATAATTTCTATGAAACTGAAATCTGCGGAGTCAAATGTGACATTAGTTGTGTCTTAAAAAGAAACGACTTGAAACATCAGATATTATTACAAAGTCACATAATTTAAAAAAAAAAAAAAAAAAAAAGTACTAATTTTTTTGTGTTTAAAAAATACGAAGTTCCAGGAGAGAAATAGTGATGAGCTGTTAACTGCAACTACATTTCATACTTTACATCATAGATATATTTAAATATCAGCAGGTTTCTGGCACAAACAGAAAATACTTTTATTTACTTGACTCAGAGACATTTCCTTTCCCTCCTTAAGGTCATCATATTGATTCTGGCAAAATACTGCAAATATTAAATCCTCCAGTCAATAAGCTTAATACTGACCTAAAAAGTCAATATATGCTTACTAGTTGCAAAATAGTAACAGAATGTAGGGTGGTATACTCTGTTCTCTATAATACACTGTGCTTAAAATAGGAACAATGGTTTTATGTTTTAAAGGAGTGGAAATGTTCTTTCCTGGAAAAAAATAGTGGTAACATTTTTTAAACCATTGAAATTTTCAGCATCCTCTGTTGCTGAGCACAGTTCTGGAAGTGTTGAAAATAGAATGAGATGAACAACAACTTTACAATCAAGCTGGATGTTTTAAAAACCTCTTTTAAAGAAGTGGTCACAGAAAAAATTTACAAAAATTGAATGCGCTAGAATTAAGGACAAAAAACCCACTCAAGTCTGAAACAAGAAACTTTAATCTTATTGAAGATATAAACCTCATGCTGCGGCTAATATATATGGTAATTTTCACAAATTACAGTATGCATTTGTCAATACACAAGTGTCAACAATCTACTGTTGTTAACCACAACAATATTAATTGATGTATACCTCGGGCTGTATGTTCTCAAAGAGACCTGTGTTACAGAACTGCAGAATGGTTGACATAGGAAGATTCCTGAGGAGATGTTCCAGTCCAACCATCCTGCTTAAAGCAAGAAAATCCAGAGGAGGTTCCTCAGCATCATGTCATCAGGTTTTGAGTATCACTGAGAATGAAGCCTCAACAGTTGCTCTGGGCAGTTTCTTAGCACGTTTGATCATCCTCATTAAAAAAAAACCAAAACAAGTTTGGATGGTGGTTTGGGTTTTGATTTGATCTGGTTGTTTATTTTTGAAATTTTTAAATGGAAATTCCTGTATCTCAATACAAATTAAGAGAAAAGCCCAAACAACCATCACCTGTGCCCATTTCTTCTTTCTCTGTCACTGTGCCACACTGTGAAGAGAGTCTATCTTCCTTGCACCTTTCCATCAAATATTGAAACATTTTTATAAGATATCTCTGATTTCTCTTCTCCTGGCTGAACAATCCCAACTCTCTTAGCATTTCCTCATATTTCAGATGTTTCAGTCCCTTAAGAGTTTCTGTGGATTGTGTTCTCTTGCTGTACTTGCTGTACCACACATCCATTTCTCTCTTGTACTGATCAGTCCAGAAATGGACGCAGCACTCCAGCTATATTTTACTGGCACAGGTTAGAGAAGGATCACCTCTGTCCACCATTTTCCTGATGCTGCTGTAGGCCGGTGGTTTGTTTTTTTTTTTGCCACAAGGATAAATGGTTAGCCCAGGTACAGCTCATTGTCAATCCAAACTGCCACATTTTTTTTGCAATTCATTGGCCACTAGACCTCCTGGAGCATGAATTTGTCAAATCCCAGGTGCAAGATTTGACATTTCCCTTTGATGAACTTGATTTTCCTCTATGCTAGGAACAGACATAGTAAAATCCCAGGACAGACAAGGCTTATTTTACAAAATACTGATTTCATTCTCTCACTAAAACATTCTGAAACTTCCTAGGGTAATGTCCATTCTTTTTATGTTAGTCAAAATATGATGATCCTTATTTACTTTCCTAAAGAGAAAGATGGCATAAACATTAATTGGAAACTATCATGATTTCTTACAGATTTTATTGTTGTTTTTTTATAATTAAAAGTTACACTAGAATTAATTTGAACTGTGAATGCTGAAGTTACTTGCCATTTTAAATCTATATGTAAAATCACTACTGCAAATATTTATCATAGTATTAATCAGTATTTACATTAAAAGTTATTTACTTTTTAAAAGGAGTTATGGTTTGGGCTTTGTTTTGTTTGGTTGTTAGAGATATAGAATTTACTGCATCCTTAGAATTTATAAAGATTCTAAGTGCCAAAGTTGAGTTTTCCCTTCTCATAGAAAAATAAGATGATTCTCGCTACATAAACATTCTAACCAATTATTTAGTTTTACTTTCGAGGCACTTATTCTGTAAGCAAATAATGCTTCCACTTCTTTTTTTTTTTTCCCTTGGTCACAGACTTTGAGGGGTGAATCTAAATCTTCCCAAGTAAATATGGACAGTTTCAGGAGTATTTCTTTTCTGTTCTGCTTCCAGGGGCCATTATAATATAGAAAAATAGAATTCTTAATAAGATACTTCAATGGAATATCTTCCCCCACTGTAAGGTAATTTCAAAGTACAGATACTTGACAATCCAGATAATTCCTGCAGTATAATATAGTGCTCACAGTTAGTTTTTCATTCACAGTTTGCTAGAAGAATTTATGTGGTAAATAGCGTGAGAATGATTGGGGAATCCTAATGACACTTCTGCACTTATGAAAATCTAAGTAAAAAAGAGCTTTGCATAAAAGAGAACTGTCTCTGCTTCTGTTTATTGGCACTGAATAATAAAATAATAATCAAACAGCAATAACAACATGGTAGGGTGTTATTTTAGAATGCATATGTAGAAACAGAACAATTTATTTTCCTTTTTCAGGTTATTACAGTACTATCATACTTATTTTCTTTATTAAATTTGGCCTTTATCCATTGCTGGCTCCTACTCCTTGACATTATAAGATTTCCCAGAAAGCTTAGTCTGTTTACAGAAAACATCATCAGCTGCTTACTGAGCTTACAGAGCTCACATTTCAGTCTTCAAATATGGCATGCTTGCTGAAAAAAAGCTCTCCAGACTCCTATAGATGACCCTGTAATTATTTGTCATAGAAGTCATAGCGATGACTTAATTTTTCCCTGTCTTTTTACTTCTCTGGTCCTGTTTCATACAAAGAAGTGTGACCCTTCGTATTCATTATTTCCTTTTCTTGTGTATGAACATTTACTATAGAATAAATAAGTATGTTGGTCTGTAAGTTATTATAGTGTTTTTTCAAGTAAATATAAAAGTGACAAGCAGAAAAGAGAAGTTTTGGAGGCAGGTAGTAAGCTTTTCATAAAACACATATTTGAAAAAAATATGTTTCTTGTAAATAAGGATTAAAACATAGTAACAATATTCCCAGTGATGGAATAGAAATGAATATAAGCAGCAAATAACATTATATGTAGCAGAGAATGTTAGGATAGGATGAAGTGGTATTTCTATGAACTTAAGTTTCAAGAGAGGTTATTCATTTACTCTAGGACTGAATATTTTAAATATAAAGTGCAGACTGTTATACTGAACTTCCTCAGGTACCCTCTAACACTGCTTGTCTGTTGAATTCAATATGCCCATTTCTGTGTGCAATTATATAGACATAATTAAAAAATGTGGAGTTTTTTGTTTCTATATAGGTTGCTTAACTTATAGGGATCTACCTAATAGCATATGGCATTTTCAGGTCTTCTGAAGTCACAATAAAAAATGAAAAATAATACCTAGCACAGTTTATTTGTTCTATGCAAATATTTTAGAGACTTCAACAACCATAGCATGATCATAATGCTTTCTCATTTTTTGGAGTGCATGAAATGAACATATCATCAATTCGTAATAAATTGTGGTATGCATGTTAAGGGTTCCATTTTACTTTATTCATTGACAAGGAAGAAAACAGACAAATACTAATGGATAAGAACCAATAGAAGCCTATGTAAGATAAACTGGAAAAATGGATCACTGAAACACTGGTCTTAGTTTTCCATGTGTTACAAAACATTTTTCAAAACAGTTATCATTTTGTTCTTAACTGTCACGCAAAATTGAGCTTGAGATTAAATGACTATGAGAAGAAAAAATATGTAGTCAAGGTTTTTCTACTTCAGTCAGTCAAATGTCTTATGTCTTTGTGATGTGAAATAAAAGAGACAGACACATATCACACCTTGGTTCCCATGCATTTTAAATATGCATTTGAAATATGGCTTGAAATAACCATATGATATGTGCTTAGTAGAAAAACCAGGAAGTGACTAAACTTCTGCATTTTCAATACTATCCCAAAAACATGACTTAACCTTCTTTAGCTACAAATGGATCAGCATCACCTGTGTTTAACAGTTCAGCAGGAACAGAACCAGAGGCAATGGGCACAAACTGAAACAGGGGAGTTTCCCTCTACATATAAGGAAACACTTTTTTTTACTACGAAGGTGACTGAACACAGTCACACCTTGACCACAAAGTGAAACTTCCCTCCTTGGAGATATTGAAAGGATACCTGGGCATGGTGCTGGGTTATCTGCTCTAGGTGTCCCTGCTTGAGATGACTTCCAGAGGTCTCTTTCAACATCAGTCATTTTGTGGGTTTGCGATCCTGTGATTCTGTAGCTTCAGGAGAGTCACAGGAGTAAACTTGTTCTTCTTGGTCATCAGAACTGACACTGTGGTCTTGATATTTTAATTCTAAAAAAATTAAAAAGACTTACGTGCCTTTCAATCATAAGAATATTTCTACATCAGAATGCATATGTAAATTACTGTAGGATATGTTAGAGTGTGAAATTGCCATACAGGAACCGTTCTGTGCTAATTGCCTATACTATTTTATGATAAATTTGTGATAGTTTATTATTTCACTGAGCAATTTAACTTGAATTTGTCTTAGACTTAGTCTAGGTATACAGGTAGGTACAGCAAAGGGGCTGAAATTAATTAACTTGTTAGACTAGACAACTTGATTGCTTGTTTTGGTTTGACACTGGCCGAATGCCAGTCACCAACAAAAGTCGCTCTCTCATCCTCGCCTGCCATAGCTGGGCAGAGGAGAGAAGGAAAAAAGGAAGGCTTCAGGAATTGAGATAAGGACTGGGAGAAAACACTCCAAGAGCATAAAAGGCACAACTTAAAGGTAGAAAGTGAATTTATTACTAAACAGAATTAGAGGAGGACAATGAGAAGTAAAATAAGCCTTTTAAAACACCCTCTTCCTCCCAGGCCCTCCCTCCTCCCCACCGACAGCACAAGGGAATACAGAGTGGGGGTTTGGTCATTTTGTCACCTGAATTCTTCTTCTATTGCTCAGGGAGAGGAGTCCTTTCTCCTGTGAGGCCGTGGGGTCTCTCCCACGTGAGACAGTTCTCTGCGAACTTCTCCAGCNAAAACTGCTGCCTTGTGGGTCACTCTTCCACGGGGTGCAGTCCTCCAAGGACAGGCCACTCCAGACTGGGAGCAGGGGCCCCTCTCTCTCCAGTCAGGTCTCCTACCTGGACTGCAGCTTCCTCTGGCCTCCGCTTGCTCTGGCGTGGGAACCTCTGGCGTGAGCACCTCCCCCATGGGCTGTGGGTGGATCTCTGCATCCCCCGTGGACCCCATGGGCTGCAGGGGCACAGCTGCTTCACCATGGTCCCACCACGGCCTGCAGAGGAATCTCGGCTCCGGCACCTGGAGCACCTCCTCCCCCTCCTCCACTGACCTTGGTGTCTCCATGTTGTTTTCCCTCATACATTCTCACCTCCTCTTCTCTGACTAGAAGCAAAACTGATTTTCTTCTTAAATATGTCATCACAGAGGCATTACCAACCTCTCTAATTGGCCCAGCTTTGGCCAACAGCATGTCCATCTTCAGAGCCATCAGGGTTTGGCTCTGCTGGACATGGTGGAAGCTTCCAGCAGCTTCTCACAGAAGCCACCTCTGTGGTCCCCCTGCTACCAAAAGCCAGGCTGTGCCAAACCAACAGACTTGTCTATAACCAGTTTGGGGGTTCTAAAAGGACTTTCTGAAAAACAAAGTCAGGAACATGAATAATAAATTTATTCAGACAGAGCTGGCTAAGACTGTTTGCAATGCATTTTGTAATACATACAGACTTACATTTTTATTCCATAAATGTATATATACTCCAAGGGAACAGTAAAATAAGAGACAATCCCACTGAAGAGTTAGATCATTTGAAGATAAAAGCTAAAACCCACAGAGGCACACAGGTGCCTGAGGGCATGACTACATATGAGCATAGAGTCAGCTGGCCAAATGAAGAAGTAGCTTTGGTATTGAGGTTATGTTTGCATATTTGCATTGCAGTATGCTAAAATTCATCTGTCCTTATGAGCAGAGTGCACAGGAGTAAAACTTGTCAATACTGGAAAATGCTATGTCTACATTTTTCGGAAGCCATTCAGACGTGTTATGAAAGGTATGTCACAGGATGAGAAAGATCAAAATAAAGGAAATTTACTGTTTCAGATATATTTGTGCTGTATTAGCTTATAGTACTAACTGAAAAACAAAAAGGGAATTCGAGAACAGATTACTCAATTTAGAATATTCTTCTTGTGCATGATAAAAAACAGTAGAGGAGCTAGACTACATTGGTGGAAACTTTTTAGCAAAATCTGATAGAATTTCTGAAAGATAGTATGTCTTTGGCAAGTATTTTTAAAATATCATTAAGACAAGACTCTCAGAGATTCCAACAGTGGCTGTACTGTAAATAAAACGTATTAGGGTTGGAATTTTCAAAAGAGAAAAAATTAATCTAATATCCCAATTCCAAGGCACTTTCAGCAAGTATTTGATATTTACCTCTATGGAGCTTTTCAAGCTTTTCAACATTAATTGTTAAGATTTGATTCCAGCTTCATATATTGATTTAAAAGACTCACATGGAAATCCCATACAATTCAGGAGATGTTTATGTTCATATTCAGGAGGTGTTATATGTTCACATAGGTACCTGCAAAATAAAAGTTCAAATAAAACTCCCCAAATTCAAGGATTGTAATAAAGATTAATTTTGAATTACCCATATAACACATAGTATATGAAATCAGATTATTTTTATTTGGAGAAATAAATACAGCTTCTCTGATCTGTTATTATTTGTTCTACAGTCATTTCAACATGCAAAAATTAGAGTGGCCTGAACACTTTTACAAATGTTACTTGTGAAGATCTTATGATGTAGATAAGAATCACTAAGCAGCCATTCTCAGGTTACGTATAGGTTTACCATTTCTGTTAGTGAGTTACCACTTCTGTTAGTGATTCTCTTATTGAGATCTCTTTAATTTAGTTTTCCTTGTCATTATTATTGCTGTAGGTCACTTTTTTTTTTGCAGTACTTTGATCTTCTGACAGGGCTTCAAGGTAGGATGTATAATTTGCTTGAAATGACACTAAGAAAGAAGAATTTCTGACAAATAAAGAGTTTTCACAGGATATTCTTATATCATCACTGAAGAATCACCTATGTGTACTTGGAAGTATCTATGATCAGGCATTATACTTGCCTATGCTGGAGATTTTTGGAGTAGGTTTTAAGTATTCATCACACCGAAAATACTACACCATTAAGGTGAAAGTCCTTCTTTCAGTGATCCCTTGTGGGGATCTTAACATATGTTCTTATAGTCTGTCTGTCTATACAGTGGAGAGCTTTATTTTATTGACCCAAATTTGGCCATCATACTTCAAAGTCTTCAATCCTTTTATACAGCAAGAAACTTTTTTATACACTGTGACAAAAAACTAAGAAAAGTGACAGAATAAAAGGAAAGTAGAATCACTGAGGCTTAACTTCATAGAGAATGGCACAGAAAATGGGTTTGTTCTGACTTTCCATCAGGAACAATTAATCTACCAGATCTATAGTTAATCTGCAAGGAGACAACAGGAACAGTGCAACTAAGTGATGCACTGGATCAGTTTCAAAAATTATATTCAGTCTAATAGCAGAGAGCAAATTATTTTTCCTTCCTCAAATGAGAAGGTAAAACGTATGGGCGTGTTAAAAGAACAGAGGAGATCTGAGACATGGAACAAAGATTATCTCAGAGCTTATCAAGGGATGAAACTAATTTTATTGTGTTATTTAATTCAGAAAGTGTGGAAAAGAATTATATATGTATTTTTCCCAGATTAACTCCACCAGTAAATCATATTAGAAATTTGAAGATAAGCAAATAACGCTAGTGCTGAATGAATGGAAGGCTTGTCTAAGATATTGAATGCAAGCTAATTTATTATTACTTTCCTGTGACAACTGACATGTTTTCAGATTGGAGAGAAGGAAGGAGAATATTTGGCTATTTTACTTTTAGAAGGGCTGCTATGATATATTTTGTCTTTATTTACAGTCATGATTCATGGTTTTCAGGTTCATGATACACCTGCGTAGCACAACTCTGACAGAATAAGAGGTAAAAAAAAAGCTTTCCTCCAAGGTACAAGTAACACTGGGATGTCCTCATCTACTTGTACAGTGAAACAACCATCCTAACTCACTCTTTCAGTGATTATTCCAAATGGTTGCCTATCTTTTGACTATGTAGAAAAACTCTGCACACTTCAATTCTAAAAATAAAAACAAACAAACAAACAAACAAACAAAAGAACAAAGCCAACCACTAATCTGATTCTGATATCTGATTTTTCTCTAGACTCTTCATTGTCTGGAAACAGTACATATGAAATACTGTATTAGAGAGTAACATGGTTTACACAGAAAAATACTTGGTGTCCTTGAAACAACTGATTTTCTTTTCTGGAAGTTAAGTCACATAAGAGAGAATTTTAGATGATCTATTGATAGTTATCAAAATAAACAGCGTATTCTAGCTTTCCTAATCCAGAATGCAGCATCTCACACTTTATTTTCTGGTATGGCCATGAAGAAAACAAATGGGAAACCTTTGCAGCTGGGCATACTGTAATCTAGCAATCTACTGAATCTGATAAACACCTATCTCATTTTCTGTTATTGTTCACAAGAATCTAAAGGTTTCATTAGTTTCCAGACATTTAGTTACCTACCTGAACTTAGAATCCAAGTTAAAAAAAGTAATGATCAGATTTGGCAGACTAGTTTTTGCAAATTTTTTGTATGTGTATGGGGTTTTTTACTCAATTTTCCACAAATACTAAAGATTTTTAGAGATTACTATTATGCATCAGAATTAAAACCAATTAGCCTGTAGGTGGAACAGTCACAAAGAGATGAGATTAACATCTAGGCTCAGGTTTTCTTCAGGTTTATGTTCAGCCTTAATCATAGCTTATTGTCTATTATAGAACAATTTATTTTCTGTTTGTATGTCTGGTCCTCTCTTTTTAAGTATTCACTGGGCAAGAAGCATGGATGTGAGATTTAAAGGGCTAGAAATGCTTTATGGGCTGTACAGTCACGGTCTCACTAAATGTCACTCTTTCTACAATGGGGGAGTGCTGTCAAAGAGAAAGCCAGAGATTTTCTCAGAGACTGTTGCCTCATATTGATGAAATTATAATATTTAGATTACATCAGCAGAGAATTCCTCTTATCAGTAAGTAATATCTGTGTACATAGACAAAGAACAGAAACATCACTGACCAAAGCAATAAGTTAAATCCAGCATTGGCTAGTATTAATTTTCAATGCTGATGAAGTAGATGGAAAGGAACTACCTCCAACCACAAATTAAGGCTGCATTTCTTATTATTTTTGGATCCAAACTCTACTGAGATGGCCTACATGCCCAGAAGTTGTGAGGGCATGGACCTGAGGTGAAAATTACCACAGATGTAAGACAATAAATCATCAGGATTTGGACATCTGTGGATGGCTAGGTGAAGGTAAATTAGTCACCTAATTTATATTTAGGTATTTAAACACACATTAAAGTTCACCTGTTCTAAAGGTGCCAAGACATTTTTCTGTGTTTGATCTGTGGGTATGAAAACTAATTAAACAGTTTAAACGTTATGATCTAATTCAGTAGGAATTAACCACCTAGTTTTCTTGGTGAATCTGTTTTGACATAAAATGTTTCACAGATAAATTCAGTTCCATTGGAAAAAGCCTTTTAAGAAGGCTTTTATACATATTATAAGAATATTATAGTGATGCAGTTGATAGAAAGTCTTATTCAAAAGTCTAAAATTTTCACAAGATTTAATGGAAGGAATGTGATATATAAAGAGGTGCTGGATCAGACATAATTCAATGAGCTGAATGTGGCCTTTGTTGACCATCATATAATATTCCTAGTGTCTTGACATTCCTGTGTTTTCAAAATGATTACATTAATTTTTATGTATCACATTTAAAATTTCTACTGAGTTCTGATTTGAAAAAGAAAAGGAATTAAACTTGATATATTTAAAGCTCACTGAAAGCTGTTAAATAATAAACACACCTCTACCTTCATAATACACCTCTAAATGTGTGACGGAATCTAAAGTGGTTTTTACCTGCATCCCAAAAAAAGAGCAAAAGATTCTAGTCAGAAGAGAAGGAGTGCTTAGAGAAGAAAAATTCTGTGTCATCATACTCATGCAGCTTGTTAAAGGCTAGAAAAAGATTAATAGTTATAGTACAAATTAAAATGTGAACATAATAATGTAATTTTATTCTACTTTCATTGTAATTGAAAAGGTGTAGTGGGAGAGATGGATGTGGTTCGAAGTGTGCATGTAATAAAGTACCTCAAACTGTGAACACATGGGTAATTAAAAGGAAACTAATCTCATCCAGAATAGTATTGGACATTGGCTAATCAAATGATTATGTTAATCTTGCTATCCAAGAATGTAATTTTCTCTTCCAGAGATTTTGTAGTTTTATAATGCACCATGTTATGTTTGTTGCCATGGACTTTAATTGGGAAATGCATAATTCAAAGGATTGCATTTAATGTTATTAAAATTATATTTAGATTTTGTACTTAGGTTTCCTAGAAAATGTCATGTTTTTGCATTTGCTATTGTGCTATTTATTCATTGTATTTACAATTTACCATTGTAAACACTGTAAAACTTCTCTTAAATTTATGTAGCCACATATGTGAACATTTTTCATGGTTAATCTTTGTAAAACCCAGGTTCTCTTATTGTGGGTAATACTTTTAGGATATACAGTAAAGAGAGAAGAATAAAATGCCACAAAGTATTTATTTTTCTTAGAGTTCTGTTTTCTTTTTCATTTGGGCAATCCCCAGGATCAGGTATCATTCATCAGAAAAGTAATGAAAATTGGGCTGAATCTAGGAAGATGACCTATCCCTTCATATGCAAATGAAATTGTCAATAAGCTTAGTCTGCATCACTCACAATGATGACAGCCCATAGAGAGATCACAAAGCCTGGTGTGAAGACTCCTTGAGCATTGTTTTACAAATAAAGGTATTAAAAAGATAGGAGGGAGTCCTATTGAAGAAAGAGATGCAAGAACTACTGATCTAATCTCCATAATCTTCATAACTTAGTTTCAGAAGCCCAAAATGACTGTTTTGTTTCTTTTAAACAAGCTCAGTTGATGAATTTTGTCCTTTGTTCTCTGAATACAAGCCACAAAAACATGTATAGTAACATATATATAGTAACATATACATTCTGTTCAATACATATTATGGCGCAGAAAAAAAAACCAAAACAAAACAAAGAAATTCCCTAAACAACAGCTTCATTTCCCAGCCGTGCTTCTAATCATACTATAATGTTCAGACACACAAATTATGGAGCTAAGTGAAAAAACTTGATGGGAAACTTTTTATACAGTTCTTTCCAATTGTTTCCAAATTCATCAATGCTTAATCCACCTGTCAGTAGAAGTGCATGCCTTGCCAAGTGTTGTTCTATAGTATTTCACATTAAAATTCTCTTTAATTTTCCAGGATGCTGGAAGATATATTAAATAAACATCTTTTCTCCTATAGTTGTCTTAGTGGTGTTTGCATATAACTTACAGTTGTAGCAATTTTTACTGAGCATAAAGTGAATTGAAGGAAGGCAGCATAATTGGTGCTGAGATGAAAGAAAAATCTTATCAAAAGAGTAGTCTGCTGTAGTATCTAGGTAAGATTCACATTAGGAAATGAAATAAAAATGCATTGCTGTAAACTGCTTAGATTTTTAATTTTGCTTTAATCAAAGCAATTTTCACACAGTAATTTGATTTGTGTGACATTAATCAGAAACTGCAAATAAAAATAATGAAAATGGTTCTTGTTAATAGGTAGGCAGATGGATTTTCTCCATAAATATTTCAAGACAGAAGTCAATCCATATTATTATTGATTGAACATGAAATAAAAAGTGTCTATTTTTTGCTTGCTGAATGCACAGGAACTCATGTTCTGCTAATAGGAACTGCACATCCAGCAAGAAACAAATTATATCCATGTGATCTCTTGCTGTGATGATTTCAGATCTCACAAGCTAAGTAGTGTGTCAGGCCAAATCTGAATCTTTCATATAGGAAAACGACAGATGAAGAGTCAAACAGCCAGGTACATATGTTAGTAGTTCAGCAATTGAATTTTTTCCCTCCGGTAAGCTGTGAATGTGAATCCCATCATGGTTCAAGGGGTCATTCTGCAGCTGGAAAAGTGTTCAAAGTCTTGATATAATACTCATTAAAAAGACCATGAAAGTTTTAAAGGAAAGTAGTTGTTTTTATCTGTGGTATTAGAAAAATTTGTCATCCAGAAAATTCTTGTTCATTCATTAACTTGTTTTCTGAAAACAGTCACATACAGGTATCCAAAGATATGTCAGAGAGCAAAAAAAAAAAACAACCAATCAGTATCACAGAATCATTCACTTCTCATCTAGCCGAGCATCCTGTTCATCACAAAGTCAACACTGAAATGATGGGATTAGTCCAGCTGGGTTTTGAAATCCATTAAGCATGGAGACTGTGAAGTCCACCTGGATGACCTGCTCCAATGCTTAATTATACTTGGAATGAATAAATTTCTCTTTATATCTCCTTCAGCCATAACCAGACAACTTATCACCATTTGTTGTGGTTTAATCCCAGCAAACAAATATCATGCAGCTGCTCACTCACTCCCCCACCGATAGTATCAGAGAGAGAATCAGAAGGGTAAAAGCAGGAAAACTCATTGGTGTAGATAAAGACAGTTTAATAGGGAAACAAAAGCAGTGCATGCGAACAAAGTAAACAAGGAATTCATTCACCAGTTCCCAAGGGCAGGCAGGTGTTCAGCCATCCCCAGGAGAGCAGGGCTCCTTCACACATGACAGTTACTTGGGAAGATAAACACCATCTCTGCAAATGTCCCCCCCCTACTTTTTTCCCCACTTTATATACCAAGCATGATGTCACATGATCTGGAATATCCCATTGATCAATTTGTCTCAGCTGTCCTGGCTGTGTCTCCTCCCAGCCTCCCATGCACCCCCAACTTCCTTGCTAGCATGGCAGTGCAAAAACCAGAAAAGACCTTGGATCTGTGTAAAAACTGGTCAGAAATAAGAAAAACATCACTATAGTGCCAACCCTGTGCCAGCACAAATGCAAAGCACAGCCCCATGCTAGATACTGTGAGGAAAGTTAACTCTACCCTAGAAAAAAACAGCATGCCAGTGTCTCTTTTCCCCGTCATGCACATATGTAAAGAACCTGGCTCACTTCTTTATTTAGGCTTTAGGGGATTTACTCAGCTGGCCTCTCCAGGCTGAACAACCTGAACCCCTCACAGGCTTCAACTCTTGACTATTCTGGTGGCCCTTAGCTGAACTTACTTCAGTCTGTTATGTTTTTCATGCAAGGCCAAAACCTGGATATTGTATTCTAGATGCAGTGTAATGATGACTAAGTAAAGGGTAATAGCTACTTTCCAAAATCCAGTGGCTGCACTGCTGTTAATATTGTCTGCATGCTTTTAGCCTTCAGTATTGATTTCTACTGACTGAATTCTTGCACTAATGTGGAAGTGCCTTTTCAAAACTTGCAAAAAATGATTGATTTAATCTGGAACTTAGTATGTAAGATCTTTATAATGATGTCATATGTTGACACTGGCTGGATGCCGGGCACCCACCAAAGCTGGTCACTCACTCCCCTCTGCAAACTGTACAGAGGAGAGAAAATTTAATGAAGGGTTATAAGTTGTGATAAGGATCAGGATAGAGATCACTCATCAAATACCATCACAGGCTAAACAGGCTCAACTTAGAGATATGCATTGGATTTATTATGCTAACAAAATCAGAGCAGGATAATGAGAAGTAAAATAAACCCTTAAAAACACTTTCCCCTCATCCCGCCTTTTTTCCAGCTCTACCTCCTACTCCAGTGGTGCAAGGAGACAAGGAATGGAGGTTACAGTCAGTTTATCGCCTGTGGTTTATCCCACTGCCCAGGGAGCGGACTCTTTCCCCTGCTGCACCTTGGAGTCCCTCCCACGGGAGACAGTTCTCCAAGAACTTCTCCAGCATGAGTCCATCCCACAAGCAACAGCTCCCTGCAAACTGATGCAACGTGAGTACATTCCACAGGCAACAGTCCTCCCCAAACCTCTGCAGCATGGGTCACTCTTCCACAGAGCGCAGTTCTTCAAGGACAGGCTGTTCCAGTGTGGGTCACCCACGGGGTCACAAGTCCTGTCCAGAACCCTGCTCCAGCATGGGTTTCCCATGGGTTTACAGCTCCTCTCAGGGATCCACCCACTCCAGCATGGGGCTCCTCCTGCGGGTAGATCTCTGCATCCCCATGGACCTCCATGGCCTGCAGGGGCACAGCTGCTTCACCATGGTCTTCACCACAGGCTGCAGAAGAATCTAGGTTTCAACATTTGGAGCACCTCCTCTCCCTCCTTCTCCACTGACTTTGGTGTCTGCAGAGTTGTTCCTCTCACATGTTCTCACTCTGCTCTTTTCTGGTTGCAATTACAACTAGGTAACAACTTTTTTTTCTTTCTTCTTAAATCTGTTACCACAGAGGTGTTATCACCATTTCTAATTGGTGCAGCCTTGGCCAGCAGCACATCCATCTTTGGAGTCCCCAGGGATTGGCTCTGCCAGACATGGGGGAAGTTTCTGTCAATTTCTAACAGAAGCCATCCCTGTAGCCCCCTGGCTACCAAAATCAGGCTATGCAAAACCAAAAAAATGAGAAAGTTAATTTTACATGCGCACATATTTTTGCAGAATTTCCTCTCAATCTCAATATACAGGGCATTCATCTGTTTAGTCCATAGTCATGACACCTCAGCTTTGTTTTGAGCTGTAGTTCACCATTTATATATGCTCCTTTGTCTTACCAGTAATCATTAGAAATTAAGAACTGTTTTTTTGGCCTTACACATTCCCATTAACTTGACTAGCTCTGCCCATATGCTAACAGTCTCTGATCATACATTCCATACATACATCAGCTGGACTACATGGTTATTGTGTGAAAGAACTGAACTGGAAAGAAATTAACTCTGCAATCCTAGTAACATACAAGTGGCTTATAAAAAATCTATAGTTTTATTTGAAATTCACCAAAACACCCCATTTTCCCTCAGTTCTACAGAAATCAAGGAATAAACAAGATTGTAGTCCCCAAGAATACTGCAGTCAAAAAAACCCAAGAGGAACTGGAGTCAGATGGGTGGAAATGAGGGTGAATAATAGGGAAGGCTGGAGCAGTAGGAGGGAAGCTGATTCCTCTTTCTCCCAGTAGTGTCAATCTATGAGGTTAACTTTGCTATCTCATGCAACTTCATCATCACAATGGTGTAAGAATCTTGAATTGAACTTGTAGTGGAAATACAAGGAAGAAATTTTCTGTCATAAATTTTCTGTTCATCCTTCTAATTAATGTCAAGTGAACTGGAGGATACACAGAAAGACAGAATCTCTGTCACAAAGACACAAAGAAATTTTCATCTTCTTTTGCTAAAGAGCTTTTGAGCTCATCAGCTCAGCCTCCAGGACTGTAGTCATCAAGGATTACAGCCATGAACACTATCAGTAAAACCTCAGCTCTTAGTATTGAATACCCAAAGGTAGGGTGATTGTTTAGATGACTGTTGAGAACTGACTGTTTTGTGTGTATAGTGTCAGGGATCAGTAATGTATGAGAACTAGCCACTAGTGAATGAACTGAGCAACATTATGTTTTAAAGTTTGAAATTTGCTCAATTTGTCAGTCCTCTAAACAGTGAGCAGCCTCTGATTCCCAGATGCACATGTAAACACTTATGTTCTGTTGCAACTCACTTTTCATCCCCTGATTTCAGTGTGTAGTGAATGAGAGCAACACATGAAAATTAGAAATGCTTTCAATATTACTTCAAAATATTCAAAAGTGAGCAGTTCTACTACTTTAGAGGGTACATAGGCCAACTTAAATGGTGATGACAGTGGCTAGTTATAATCAAATCATAAAATCTCCCTTCATAGAGTTATGTAGGAGTCAGACTGTTCTACATCATTCTTTCTGAATATATGACCCCAGCTTGGAGTACAAAACCTGATCCTCCAGAGTCTGTTAATCAAGAGTTTTGCCTGGGAAGAAAAAAATGCAAGAACTGGAAAATAAAAAACCCTGAAAACTACAAAAGACTTTCTTGCTCCTTCCAAAAGCTAAAAATGCTGCTTTTGCAGCTGCTGCACATTCTACCTACTTGGGAGCCATGGAGTGATCTTGAGCCTCAAAGACTGTCCTATCAGTAATTATGGAACAAAGTGCTACGAGTGCTAAGAGAAGTTTGTTGATTTCACTTTGCAAAATGCTTTTACTAGTTCTGCTGTTTCAGCTTCACCATAATTCCACTGACCATGCTGAAAGACGTATTTTTCCCCATCCCAGCGGTATCACAATGAAAATCTAAACAATTTTACAAAGCATTGTTAAGTTATAAGAAGAAAGAAGAAGGGAGAAATTGGTGGAAAAAATGTGAGAAACTGGAAAAAAGAAAAAATCAACATGGAATTGTGAACTGAATGCTGTGGAAGAGAAATACAAGAGCAAATTGTCAGTAAAAAAACTGAATTGATAATTCACCAGTTAAGACTTAAATTTCATATGTTACATTTGTAAATCCTCGCAAATTCTGGAAATAAGCTCAGATTTCTTGTAAACTCCTAGTACCTCCCCACACAATAATGTAATTGTTTTAGAACCAATTGCTTAACTGGAATTATTAAACACAATAGATGTTTCTTGACATTCCCTTTTTTCAGTGAATGCAGCAAAAGAGAGTACAGTTTTTGGGTCATTTTAGAAAACAATGAAATCAAGATAATTACAAAGCACAGAATTAGTTTAAAATCAAACTATAATAAAAACTGTTCCTTTGATTCTTCAAGAGACACAATGCTGTTGAAATGTTACATTTGCACCTAAGGTTCTTTAAAAAAAAAGAAAATTATTAAAATGCAAACAATAATTTTATAGAAGAATATTTTTGAATATGTTTATTTTTCTCTAAATATATCTTTAAAATATCATCACTTATTCACCATTCAATTTCATAGACAATGTGGGCAGAAATAAGTACTGGATGAAATGAATACTCAGCTGTAACACTTAGGGCCAAATTTATTGATAGATGGGAGGTCAGCTTCATGTTTTGGTGTCATACAGAACTCCTCTGGAAATCTGGCTGTAAATTTATTACTCTAATTCAAACCACAAATGTGTTATTGTGAATTTCCAGCAAATTAGTGATGTGAAAACTGTGTTATTTGATATAACATTATACTCAGTCTCCCAGGGTTGAAAGTGTCATACCAGCCCAAATGGTGCCATGGAAGAGAGGTGTCCCGTTTCCAAAGCAGTGTTGATGAGACAAGGATGTTTTCAGTACTGCTGAACAATGCTTACACAGAGTCAAGGCACTTTCTGCCTCATGTCAACCCACCAGCGAGGAGGCTGAGGTCACACAAGAAGCTGGGAGAGACACAGCTGGGACAGCTGGCCTCAACTGATTGTAAGAGATTCCATGTATATCATCTGATGGAATACTGCGTTCTCCAGGGACAAACAGTTGCACTGTTAATCAGCTTTCTCTCTCTCTTGTTTATAACATATCATACAACAATAAGGACCTGGATAGCATGATGTAAAGATTTGGAGGAAGAGGGTATGTGTCTGTGTCCCACAAATATTCTTCTCTTTCTCTGAGTATGGTTCATAAAGAGGAAAATATGACTTCATTCATTTAAGAAAGTCAAATAATACCCACCCAAATCAGTGTTGATGGATATCAAGATTCCAGAGTGACCAGGTGAACCTTAAAACATTCACCTATTTTGGTTTACCTATGTGTTTTGCAGACACAATCGATGACTACATTCAGTGCATTAGTGGATATAATTTAGAAAATCTGCAAGCCCTTACAGCCTGGTTGTATTTTTCTTCTTATAATGAATATTTGCTGGATTTTATTTGAAATAAGATTTTTTATTTAATATAATTTTTAATATTTCAAAATCAAGTATAATTCTAGAATTCCCATTTACTATTTAGTATCCCAAAATGTTAGGGGATTTGGGCTTGTTTTTTTCTTTTTATCATTATTATTATTATTTTTATTATTATTATTGCTATTATTATTATCTTTAGGGATTTGGGGGTTTGTCTTTTTCAGACATGACCTCCACATTTTTATGCAAATTCTAGATTTGTTTTAAATTTAAATTTCCAAAGCAGCTTTCACTGAAGTCTTAGCCAACAAGTTAAATGACTTTCCTGTGTCATATGACATATCCCATGATATTTTGATATTTGATATTTGAATTACAAAGTGTAATTCACTCATGAAGTCTGGCTAGAGAAAAAAGGATAAGGCAACCACATTCAAGTTTGAAGGTTATGTTCACAGTTCTTACTAGCTTCAAGGTATTTATAGAAAAATGTTCTGAAGTTTTGACTAATGACCATCATTGTTCATTTCCTTGCTGTGATGCAAAGAAACTTTCACTTATTAAGATTATTCATTCTTTGAAGAAAAAAAATGCACATAAAGACTAACATAAAAATAAAACACCAAAAAAACCCAAACAAATAGAAAAATAAAAACAACAACAAAAAATCCCCCACTAATAACAGATATCCTTGCGGTTGCCTGCAGAATGTGGAGCATCTCCACAAGGAACTGAGAAACCTAGTTGTCTTCTGTTCTACAACTCTGCAGGCAAGATCTATTTCTTCATTCTTGCCTTCTTAAATATGGAGTGGGGTTTGATGTGTTCATTATATTTCTAAAATAATCTTTATATTGTTGCTAAGACATGACAAAGAGCATGTCAGTAATATTGTTTAAAAAGTTGATGAAACTAATTATGATACCAAAAATGGTGAAACTAGTACAGGATATTGCAAAAATCATGGTGCACAGTACTAGTGGCAAATCTTCTCCCCAAATATACCAAAGTATTTAGGTGGAATACAAAGGGAAAAAAAAAAAAAAAGAAACCCAAAGACAAACCCCACTTTACACAGCAAACAAAGCTCTTTTTTTTCCATCTAAAATGTCTCCTTTTCTTTAAGGCAAGAGGAAATTAACGGTATTAGTTAAATAGATGACAAAATTTCATTACTATAAATGGGATATGTCAAGCAAACAAAAAGTAAGATCATTATAGCAGCTTGTATCAAATCAGTACATTTCTTTGGGCTGCTAAGTCTGTAAAATCACCATGACTTATCTTTATTTCATATATGCATCATCGTGATTGATTACTTTAAAAATATAGTGACTGCAGTGGTGAAAGCAGATGTAGATTTAGTATTGCAGTATCTAACATTTAAAAGCCATACACAGTGAAATCCTTTTTAATTATTCAATGCTGCAATAAAGTTAATGAATTACAGTTACTTGGGGAATGAACCATCTTTGTCAAGAGATAAAAGATAGTTATATTCTATAGTTTTGAGTTGTAAAATAAAAGGAAAGATGAATTAGGCATTTATCATAGATCTTTCCTGAAACAAATATATCCATATTCCTGCCACAATAGAAAAAAAAAAGGACTGACATGTCTAAAGTGCCAGGAGAGCAAGCTTCCATCTTGGGAAGAACTGGAATTAGGAAGGATATTCCAGAATTGGATAGGTAAAAGACAGAAGTTCTTCTAAGTCTAAGAATATCTTCTCAGATGTGAGGTCAGGTCACTGGGAAATCAAAAGTATTTTCCAGAAATCAAATGGAGAAGGATTGCATACATCAATAATTTCAATATACAGCTACTGATTACCAAATATATTATCAATAACTCTCCTTTACTTAGATTTTGCTGTGATCTGAAACTTGCAATTGTGGGTGAGTAGCTTGAGAATCCAGCAGCATGACATCACCAGTATTAGATATGCTGGTATCTAAAGGATCTTAGTGATGGAAATGTAATCATATCAGTACTTTAAGAGTACCAGGAGCTGCAGATCAGCCCTTTGTTAGAAAGTTAAATCTAATGCCTTAGATCCAGTTAAATTTGTTTGGGGTCTGGTCACAAACTGTGTTCCCCAGGGCTCAGTACTGGGGTCAGTCCAATTCAATATCTTTATCAATAACCTGGATGATGGGATTGAGTGCACTCTTCATCAGTTTGCAGACAACAAGTTTGGAGTGTTGATCTGTTGGAGGGCAGGAAGGCTCTGCAGAGGGATCTGGACAGGCTGGGATAATGGTCCATAGCCACCGGTGTGACATTCAATAACACCAAGTACTGGTTCCTGCGTCACACAAGCATTACAGCCTGGCACCAGAGGGGCTGGAAATCTGCCTGTTGGAAAAGTACCTGGGGGTGCTGATGGACAGCCAGCTGAACATAAACCAGTGTGGGCCCAGGTGGCCAAGGGCAATGGCATCCTGGATTATATCAAGCAACAGTTTTGCCAGCAGAATGAGGGAAATGATGGTTCCCCTGTACTTGACACAGGTAAGGCCACACCTCACATCCTGTGTTCTGTGTTCAGTGTTCAGAAACTTTTTCAATGTGCCTTCTGGTGAACTCCCTTATCAACTGTTACAAAAGTCAAACAAGTAACTATCAAATATTTTTTAACTCACAAAAAACTCCAATCTGAGCTCAAATAGCATAAACCTGCAGCTGTGTATATGCCACTGTAATCGCTATACACTAAAAGTATCATTTGCTTAGGATGGATGAAGAGATGCAGCTATGAACAAAAAAGTCTGTCCTTATTGATCTAATATTATCTTTGCCCCCTCAAGCTTCCTGTCTTAAGTAGCTCCATTTTTACTAAAAAGTGAAATTTATTCGTGTTTGCTTTAATCCACTGAGATAAGAATCATGAGGAGTAGAGTAAATATTTTTTTCTGTTTTGTTGTTGGACTGCATAAAGCATATTGCTTCCTGTGAAACTAAGTGCATCACCTAGATGCTTTCAAAATACTCCTGCTTGGAGAATATTTCTAATAAATACACTTCTTGAAAAATATGACCGTCTATCTTAATGTAAATATTCTGCTTGGTGGCACAGAGATGTTGGTAAGATGTAATGAACAAGAAATCTCTTTCTCCTCTTTGGTGTGTCTCCTTTATTATCATGATTTCACAAAGGAATGACAAGAGGCTTCCTTATTAAAAGAGTACAGAATTTTTTAAGACAGGAAAAACTGGATAAAAAGTAGCAATCTAATGCTGTATTTTAAAACTGAAAAATATTTTTCAATTCTTAAAGTAATTTGCTTAAAGCATGCCCTGAGAATTGCAAACTAATTTCATATGAATATTCTAACAATTCTGCTTTGGCAAAAATAGTTTATTGAAACAGAAAATTTTTCCAACATTAGAAAATATATTGACAGACCATACATAGGATGAATCTATGGAATTAAAGACAATTGTCTAAAACATCTTTTGCAAATTTTGTAGCTCTTTTATACTGTGTACACCTAAGCATAGCAATCCATGGGGCTGAAGAGTTTATGGCACAATCTTTTCTCTAGAATCATCCTCCACTCTCCCATTTGCTTGCCTTCTCTCACATTAAAAAAAAAAAAAAAAAGCTTGTAGGATGGCCACTACATTTTTTTTAACCTGATAACTTAATCCTAGTAAATGGGTTAGAAAGTAATGTTCAGATTTAAGTGGGAACAAGTGATGTAAACTATACATGAAACCTCACTCCACAGTATCAGTAGTCATTTAAAATTACAATTATATTTTGCATGTGGAAGAGCAAAATCCCTGAATTGCTTCAACAGATTTTGAATGTTTTCCTCCACCTGAGAAGTTGCACTCTACTTACAACGAAATTTTGCTCTGATCCAAGAGATCGTTCCCTTATAATGCAAAATTATCACCTGTCAGATTATTATTATTAAATATATTTTATTGGGAATACTGAGGTTTTTTCTTATCTGCTCTTTTCTGACTGGCAGATGAGAGAGATGTTGCCACTACTCATAGAAAGAAAATAGAGAGCTTTTTATTGTGATTGCCAGTAATTATACCAGCCATGAGGAAAAATAGGGTCAAAAATCCTTTAGACTTTAGCAGATTTGTAGTCTGCTTTTTGGGACTTAGATGGTGAATGCAAAATATTAAAGTCTCTGCTCTTGCTTTCACCCCTTTTTATTTTTATAACCGTAACCCTTCTGTATATCTGTGTCCAAATTCAGGAGATATTTAATAGATTCCAGTTTCCTATTAGCTATCTGTATAATTAGTTAGCAAAAAAAGGAGTACATTATCTTGACTTGGGTGATCATTATTATTTTCAGATACTATGGATTCTATTCCTTCTATTTTTCTTGAGACAAAAGTCTTCCGTTTTGTTGGAACAAGGATTGCAGGGTCAAGAAGTCACTATTGCCCCTCTTAATGAAAAAATAGAGAATTAACATACATGTGGACTATCAGCACTGGGAAGTAAACAAAACCTTTTCAATCAATTCTGAAGGCAATCATGAGCTTCCTACAACTCCAACAGATATGTCCTGCTGATCAGTGAAATATTAAGTGCACCATAGATCCAGAATTTCAAACATCAAGAGATACTGAGAACTGGATGCAGATTCTGCATCAGTGCCCAATGTAAATCTCAGATTGATTTAAGTGCAGAAAGTTGATATTTCTTTTTCTTATCACAGCATCAAAGAAGCAGCCATGGCATGGGTGTCAGGAACTCTCAGACATAGTGCTTCAAGATTTCAGATCCTTCATATTTCTTATGATTTGTCAAACACTATGCAAACCACTTCCCAATCTTTTGATTTGTCCAGCAATATCAATATCTCTTTAAAGAATGATTTATTATACAGACTAAAAAATCTTCTGGTTGGGTCTATAATAGAGAGGGAAACCAAGAAACATAAACTGGCTGAAAAATCCGATTTCCGGAATTTTGTCTTAGACAGCTACTTTTCTTTGGTCTGCCAATACAAATTCACTTTGTAGTAGAGACAAATAAAGGCAATAATCATTGGCTAGATTGTAAAATAGTCATGTAGAGATTTACCCTGTAACATCTACTCTATAGTCTCTACTGAAAATACTACTGCTAAGGAGGCTATGATTTTTTCTACTTAAAAAAAATAATTGATCTGTAAAACGTGTTCATTAAATAGGGAATTGATTAGCTTCAAATTAGTTATCTAACTCAATACTATTGTCATAATCTGTTGAATTTCTCAGCACCTCTGTGAGAACAATGAGGTTTAATGTCAGATCCTGTGTGACATAACCTTAGTTCCACTATGTATTAAAAATATGACACTTTAATACCAACATTCACTAGAAATAAACCTCATAAGTGCTAAGTCTCAATAAGCTTTCACCATAGTATTGTCCTGTGTGATCATTAAATTTTAGATGTAACAAGTCAATATTCCCTACGGGACTTAATTACAATTGTTCTGAGGACAAGAACATGCTATAGATATTTGACAATATTATGCAAATAACAGGGAGTATATACATTTCTTCTAAGAAATCCAGAGAACGTATCATTCTGGTGAAACACAAGAAAAAATGAAGAAATGTACTATCTTCATAAATTAGATCACATAATGTACTAATCACTTTAACCAGAAATTTTCCAGTACGGATACACAGGGAACTTAAAGTTGTCTCATATTATGCCATATCAGTCAGACATTCCACCATAATGTAATCATTGTCTGACTTAAGACAGAAATTCTGCAAAATCAGCCATATGCTTGAATATTGATGCACTTAGCTCAGTTGCATTGAGTAGGATTTAAGTGTTAGTCATTTTTGCAACTGTGCATTTATTAGATAGGTGCATTTATTAGATAGGTACTTTCATAAATTGAAGTCTCTGTATTAAAAGGAGATAAGAAAGTATATGTATTCAATACAGTATTACAGAACACATACATTTCACAGATGACCCCAAGAATAACGTTTCTTTCCTGTCAAAGAAAATAGTTTAATGGAAGAACAAGATTCTATATTATGAGACCATCAAAGCAGAACGTAACAAGAAAAATGTGAAGACTAAATAAGAAACCGTTCTTTTTCCTAGAAAAGCTAGTATTTAATGTTTATACCTTAATATATGAAGATTTCATTTTCAAATGTAAATCATCTGAAAGCCAAACAGCTGAAAAAAGTGTTGTTAACCTGCTTGATTGTTTAATTTTCAATACTTACTATTAATTAATTCCATATACCTATTGAATTCAGCAATTGAGTGAATTGGGATACAATGTCCACCAAATATATTTTTCTTTTTTTTAAATTAAATATGCAAAATTCCAAGCTCTACTGACACTTTTGAAACAAGAACATATACATCTTAAAAGCAGTTTCTATTTTATTTTCGTAATTACTTTTCCTCTGCTAACATGAAAAAAAACCCTGGGAACATGATCCTCTCTAGCACAGCTATTTGTATTTCTTATCCTGATTACTTCTTTTCTCATTACTTTTCTGTTATCAAACAATCACAGAATCATCAATCGTTGGAAAAGACCTTCAAGATTATCTAGCCCAGCCTTCAACCCAGCATCACCATAATCAGTCCTAAACCTTATCCCCTGGTGTCACATCCAAATACTTCTTGAACACTTTCACAGGCAGTGATTCCATCACCACCCTGGGCAACTTATTCCAGTGCCCAACCACTCTTTCAGTGATGTATTTTTTTTCTGCTACCTAAACTGAACTTTCTCTGTTTGTGGTAAATATCACCTGTATTTGTTTCTTTGGTCTTTTAATTCTTGAAAAGAACCAAGCCATGAAAATACAATAGAGAAAATACCACATTCTGATTTCCTTCTGTTCTGTTCATTTATTAGAAACAACAATGTGGATATTGTTGCTATTACCCTTACATATATTTGTATTCCACTAAGATTTTTTTTTTTATAGCATAGTGTGATTTAAAAAATGAGTAGGAAAGTTATTCCTGTTTTAAAATATTGAATTTATGAACTATATAGAATGTTTTTAGCTTTTCATTTATATTTTCATTTATGTTCGACCTGTATGCAGTAAATCTCCAAATTAAAGATCATAGTAATAGATAATGTATGTCACATAAAATTTGAATGTGAATCAGCTTTCAAATATTCCTTTTACTCAAAACACTTTTTAATCAGTTTAAATTAAAGAAGAAAAACTGTCTTTTCTATCTTCTCTGCATCTGAATATTAATTACACTTTAGAAATGGTGTGACAAAACAGACTTCTCATGTCTCTGATGGTAACTAATACTACCGGTTGCTGGACACACTGTCTCCTATATCAATAAATATTTCTATAACTTATTTAATTCTGAATTTGCAGGCTGTGAATGTGTTAATGTAATTTCTTCATAATAATTAAACCAATAAAAATTCACACCACAAAATCAGAAAAGAAAGTTTAAATTAGTAAGAACCTTTAAAAATCTTATAATGTAACAAAATAAAATACATCAGAGTTTACTTTTCAAAAATATAACAGATTCTAATTGTCTCTGAATGCTTCTAAATCATTAAAAAGAAAATCCTGTGCCTAAAATACTAGGTAATATACAAATTGTTTGCTGCCATGGAAACTGACAAGTTAAGAGATGCTTGCATTTCTGTGTGTAATTTTACCATATCTTTCTTACACAGATTTAATGCATTTTATTTTTTATATTAAATCTTTTCTATAAAAATAGTTTCTTTCTAATGGCTACTCTCGACTAGTCACCCATAACCTGTAATAAGGATGAATGCTATGGAAATGTCAGAGGCTTTAATTCTTGTAATACTAGTTACTACTAAAAACTGTATATTTTAAAATCCCATGCTCTTGTATAAGAAACTAAAGTACTTTAGATTGCTGAACTTAGAGACATTCAAACAAACTGATAATAATAACTACATTTGAGCACACTTAAATTGACGTTGTCTCTTTTTCGAGTGGTCTAGCAAAAACAGCCCTTTCAGTAGGTTTTCTGTTTAGATTTTTAGACAGTTACTAGCAAAGCTTCATATTTAATTTATATCTTTAACTGAAATAGCACTTCTTACAGGCATGTCAGCATTGTAGACATAGTTTTGACATGCTGACTGTATAATACTCATCTAATACCTATTGCCTATTAATACAAATCACCTAACCATCCAGCAATTACTCATCATCCACGGACTGATGCCCGGCCCACTCCTGCGCAGCAAGCAATCAGCGTCTTCTAGCAGTTTATATACAGAACATAACATTCTATGGTCTAGAATATCCTTTTGGCCAGTTTAGGTCAGTTGCCCTGGCCATGCTGCGTCTCAAGTTCTTTTGCACATACTCACTTGCAGAACATGAGAACTGAGTAGTCCTTGATTAAAGATCTACTTAGCAACAGTTAAAACATCAGTGTGTTACCAACATTATTCTCATGTTGAACCCAAAATACAGCATTGAAACAGCTACTACGAAAAATATTAGTTCTATCCTAGCTTAAACCAGGACTATTATAAATACTTTTCTTAAGAACTTGTGTTTTCTATTAAAAAAAAAAACAAACCACTGTTATTGCATTTGTAGGCAATACAAAGATTGTCTATTTTTGTGCAACCATCATGTTATTGATGCGTAATTTGTACTTCAGTGTCCAGAATGTTGTAAGAACCAAAATTAGGAATGGGTTGAGGAAAGCAGATATGAGAAGGCACCGAGCCCTGGGCATGGCTAGAATAATAAACAAGATCTTCTATATTTACCCTGCTGTCTAAATTAGGCTTTACATGCATTTTGCCCTAAAGAGATAAAACCAAAGTTTAGTACTGCAGGTATCACCTTACAAATCTTAATTATTTTCTTTTTAGTGTCATGAATTTTATATGTACAAATATGACTTCAAAAGGAAAATTAAACTAGCAAAAGAAAAAAAGAAGGGAAAAAGTATTGAGGTGGTCAATGTATTTACTTTTAGCTTTTGACCAAAGATGTAAATTGTCCCATTATCTTGGCAATTACACTATTTCATAAAGCACATATGAGACTATCCTCACCTCTCCTATTAGTTTTAAAATCAGTAAGATGAAGCCAGCTAGAAATCTGCGTGCAAGACAGAAATCTTCAGTGTAGATCCAAAATGAGAAAGTCTTGGAAAGCATAGATGTCTAAGAATCAGACATAGAAGTTTCAGATACACTATTTTCATTATATACATCATTCATGTTTTAAATTATACAAATTTACTTTCAGTAAGTTTAGAGATGCTTCATCACTAAAGGCAGATACAAAATCTAATATTTGATACTTAGCTACGTAAATTGAAGATACCTATATAAGAGGATTGTTTTTTACTATAAATTGCACTCCTATTGAATTGAAATAATATAAACCTGTCTCTACAAATACTATGAATATATGAAACGAGGGAAGGTACACATATACACACAAGAATACATATACCTATGGATGTATACAAAGTCTCAGGTTTTAGTTCTAGCTCTAAGAACGGGGGATCTCAGCCAGAAAATACTGCAATACATTCTTTCCTGTTATTGGAGAGAGGAGAATATCATAAGGAACACTTTTTCAGGAATCGTCTTTGAGAAAACTCACAAATGCACAGCAGGGGAGAATTTCTGAAGGCTGGGATGTAATTTACTCTGATTGTATTGACCTCGCAGAGATCTAAAAACTGCTACTTAGTTTTTATCTTGGATTGAGTCCCTCAATACATGTCTGTCTTCAAGCAGAAAAAAGGCAGCATTTTACATGGAAGATTCAACACTTTACAAAATTGCTTGACTTTTCTTGATTAACCTTATATCCTTCTATGACACGGTGGCCCATCTAGTGGACGTTAGTAAACAATTCTCCTGGAGAAACTGGCTGCATATGGCTTGGATGTATGCACTGTTCACTGGGTGAAAAACCGACTTGACTTTGGCTTCTCCCAAGTAAAAGTGACAACACACAGTAAAATGGCCTCAAGTTGCACCAGGAGAGATTTAGCTTGGATAAGAGGAAAAAATTATTCACTAAAAGGGTGGAGAGGCATTGGAATAGGCTGCCCATGCAAATGGTGCCATCACCATCCCTGGAAGTGCTCAAGAGATGTCTGGATGTGGCACTTGAGGATATGCTTTGGTGGTGAACATGATGGTGCTTGCTTAATGGTTGAACTCTATTTTAGCAGTCTTTTAAAATCTTCATGATTTTATGATTCTATAAAATCTGGTCATTGGTCCTGTTGTCATCTTTACAGAAATAAGCCAATATCAAATAAACATAAATACTGGGAAAAGTAAAAATTAATTAATGTTTCTTATCTACAGGTAATTGTATCTAATTTCAAAATAAAATCTGTTACATTCACATTTAGTAATGAAATGCTATGTTATGCAATTTGTAAAATTTACACTAAAATATCAGATATTCATCAAAAGAACTGATCCCCTAAGTTAAAAATATAGACATTTACTATTAAGATGTAAAGCTTTTCACCTCTTTAATGAACAAGTAACTGCAGAGATATTTGATGTAGAAAAAAAATTAAAAACCCTAAATGTGAACCCCATATAAATAAGGGTATGAGTGCTATAATTACATTCACTTAGAAGTATGCTTAAACAGGAATTAGATAACCGGCTTCTTTCAAAAATTAAAAAAGAGTTCTGATCACAAAAAAATGTCCTTAATTGTGGATATGGTGAATTTTAAATGTCGATGACTAAGGCTCTAACACAAAGCACATTAATTTCAAGCTTTCAGGCTTTAAGCATTATAGATCTAATATTGAATATAAGAGAAGACTGCAAATACTTTCCAGAGAAAATGAACTTAAAAGTTGACATTTGCAAACAAAGAAAGGGATGAAATTCTGTTAAGAAACTGTATTGAAAATGGAAATTACTTAATACAGAGTACAAGAAATGCCAGTGAATACATTAACTATTTTTAAAAGAGATATATATATATGTGCATTAGTATTAATAAATTATGTTTTACAACAAATTCTCTATGAGAACATAGAAACATTGAATGACAGAATAGCTTGGGTTGGAAGGAACCTTAAAGATCATCTAGTTTCAACCCCCCCGTCATAGACAGGGATGTCACCTACTAGATCAGGTTGCTCGGGGCCCCATTAACCTAGCCTTGACCACTTCTAGCTTTCTATCATACTTGGTCCATAGATTCCTTCTTACAGCCATAACATGAAAGGAGTCAAAAAAAAAAACCCAACAGCAGTCTATGCAACAAGAGAAATTTCTTCTTTCTTTATTTCAGTTTTAGTACTCAAAGATCTAATGAAGTTGTCATTACCTGACATCTCTCTATTCCTTAAAATTACCTTAGTTTTAGAGTGTGATTGAGAGTACATCTACATTACAGTTTCATTCTGGATTAGGAGCATGCTTTTAGTGCTGATGTCCTCACATAGCATGCTTTGATTCACTTTGCAGGAGAGTCTCAGAGCACAACTGTTAATTTCAAGTGAAATTAATCTGAAGATGCACAGCAAAGGTACACCCAATGGCCTTCAGTTATTAATGCCATTCAGTTCATGAAAGCAGATTGAAGACAATCTGAAGTAACCCTACATGAAACATGTTAATGGTCGCTGTCCAGTTATTGACAACTGCTTTGATTTACAAGTCCATTTCTACTGTTCTGCTTTACTTGCTAAAGTAGACATAACCTACATGATTCCCCACTTCCACTCTCATGCTGCAGTACAATCAGTGAAAAATACTTATGCTTTTGTCTAGAGAACACACAGGTTCTCTCTCCTTCTCACTACTTTTGAGCACAAGTACCTAGAAAAGGTTTAAGTAGCAGGTAACTTGTACTGTGCCTCTAAGAGACAGCAGTGAATAGCTACAAAATATGAAACAAGATAACCCAAACATGGAGTGCCAATAGTCAGGTAGTGTCCAGGTAAAATGCTAATAAGTGAACATTATGCATCAACCTTTTAACTAACCTTTTAACCTTTTCAGGCTGATCATGCTCAGCCTGAAAAATGGAATTCAAACCACTGAGTTAAGCACTACATATGAGAGAATTAGGTGTTATTGAAATTTGCAGAATTTCTGCAAAGTAATAATAAAACATTTAAAATACCAGTGAAAAATACCGAACATTATGTGCTTGTGAACTTCTATCTTTCTGCAAGGGATAAAAATTTACTAGACAACAAAGAGAAGACTGTTGGCAGTATGAACATACAGGGTAGTAGTTCTTCTATTCATATGCAATCAGAACTGTTTTTTAAATGTGAGTGAAAATCCATGATGGTATCAAATAGCATAGAGAATAGTGTGGAAAAGATCTCTTTAGATGTTGGGTATTCTTAAGAGAGTGTGTGTAAAACGGGCTTCAAGAATTGTAATCCTTTTTTATAAATAACAAGAATATCTATATCTGTCTTTTATAAAAATCACTGGTTTCAAAGATGAACATTTCTGCACACTAGAGAAAGCACCTCATAACACAATGATAGATGTGACTTTTACCCCTTACCAACTTAAGTAAAATTATATATATATATGTGTGTGTGTGGCATTAGAGAATTTGCATTTCCTTTAAATGTAATATAAGACACATGAATTTAAAATAATGGAAGGTTACAATTTATTTTCAGTACACTGTCCCCTTTTCTTCCCCACTGCTGTCTAAATGAAAGTGCAGTTATGGTTTCTCAGTCTTTTCTCATTATCTTTCATCCCTTAATAATTTCTTTCATTAATTCAAATTCAGCTCCCATATCTTTTTGCATCTTTCCAGACTTCTTGGTTTTTGTTCAAATCAAAATTTTACTTTATGTTTCTGAATTTCTACTTTTCATTTTATTGTCTATATAGCTAAAACAGTTCTAAAGTTTTGGTGTGGTCGCCATTGAGGCGTAACATAGGCTTTATTTGCCTGTAGTTTTGAAAGATGTAACCAGCAGTGAAAATAAGGATGTAATAGAAGTTGAACTAGGTTGGCAGAGCCTTCATAATCCCTAGAACTTTTCGTTGTACCAGTTCTAGTCATCAGCAAGTCATAGGGAGAGACGATTGGGTCACAAATTTCTGTTTTTTCATGGTAAATTTAGCATAGATCAAAAGTTGTTTCAACTCACATGTAAGAAATTATGTCAGGTAAAAGAAGTAATATTTTTAAACCAGAGGTATCTTCCATTCAGTTTTTTTTCCTTACTTCCTCTGCCTCTTTTTTTTTTTTTAATATTTTAAAAATAATTTTTATATTTTTTCTGTCATTTCTGTCTCTGTTACAGTCATAAACACATTCTGTATAAACTAATGTTATGTATAGCATATGCATAACTGTTTCTTTTTGTTACAGAAAACTGTGTCAACACCACCTGATACCTTGTAGAATTAGAGTGATTATGTTTTTTATTATAATTTTACTATCTAACATGTATTCCAGAATATAGTATTTCTATTGTTACTGATTGTTATGTTCTAGCAGCATTTTCAACATGCTCTGTATCTATGATGCGTGATACAAACCTAACCACCAATCTCTTATAGAAGGATTTTGTGTTGACCATTCTTTCTGAGATTTTTTTTAATGTAAATATCACTAGTCTTTTCTTATAATTCAGTTTTTTGTTTGTAAGAGAGTGTAGTGAGCACTTCTTTCTTCCTACTTTCTTTTATACTTTATTTTATCAGTTTGGCCAAGTTTTGTGAAAAGTAAAATGACTTTCCTATATTATTGAAGAAAAAAATTTTGTACAGAGGAGTATTATTTTAATTAAGTCTCCTTACAGATGTTTCTGACAGGATTCATAAAGCTTCTGGCCTAGGAGCTATTTCTTTCAATGTACAAAGGAATTGTAACAGAAACACATATACTCAAATGATTAGCAAAACAGGCAAAAATGTCCTCTCAACTCTCTATTTACTTAGCAATGTTAAATGCTATTTATAGAAAAATGTAAATATTCTAGGATTAATCCACCACATTGCCCCACAAACAATGTGAGAAATTGCTAAATGGAAAGAAAAATGTGAAACATGCAAAAATTAATGGAAGCATTGTGGTGATTATGCAAATGTAAACATCATTAACCAGCCTAATTAGAGAAATGTGTTATTTTTGGTTGCACAGAAATGTTTCACAGTTTGTTCCCAAAAGCTCAGGAATCATTTATTGCATACTTGATTTATTCTAAAACACTGAACATAACTTTCATATACTTGACCTTATGACCTATTGGTTATTTGAGCTTTGGAGAAAAAAGGTTCTCTGGAGAGGTAATGAATTTATTAAACTTTCATTTTGAATCAGTGAATCACAAAATAAAGTGTCTATGAAATAGGAAAAAAAAAAGTTCAGTTAGTGTCTCTTAGTCTTGCAATTAAATATTGGGCACATAAGTTCATTTCTTTGTCATATGATTGTATACAAGAAAGTAAAAAATTTCAAATATAAACAGAGAGGTTAGAATTCTCTGTTATGGAATCAACAGTTCTTGGGTCAAACTCTTTACCAAGAATTAGACAATGTAATGAAACAGTTGGACAAAATGTAAAAAGGAAACAACACCTTTTTATTTTGAATTCAGGAAGATCACTTTAGAAGACAACAGCCTTACTGCTTCAAATGGGAATAAAAATGCAATAATATGTGAAATTACATCAAACACTTATTATTTTTAAGAGAAACCAATAATTCATCAAAAATATTCAAACATTTTAAAAAATTGATTAAAATCACTAATGTGAGTAGCAGATGATACTTCACTCATCTCTACACTTTTATACAAGTACAGTTTTTATTTTCAAGTGAATGTCATATTTTAGTCGGATCAGAGACTAATGTTACTGTCTTGCATTAATTCCAGCTCATAATGTCTTCTGAATGTAGTCTTCTCAACTAACCCTGACTTGGAGATGATGCACTGAATATAAAGAATACAAATTTTACAACATTGTCTTCAGATAATGCAGGGATATCTAACAAAGACATTTTTCAGTCCTGTATCATACAGTCCTTCTTTTAGTGTTTGGAATATTTTTACTCTCTGTAAACAACAATATTTAGAGAATTAACACTTGTATCTATATATGCAGAATGACCTTTTCAAAGTCTTATTGATTTTAAACTGAGCTGAGGGATTTTGTTCAGTTTGAGGTCTCTCCACATTCAACATCAAATATACTAGAGAAATATCTTTACTTTCTCTCCAAAGCTATCGATGTGCTTATGTGGAATGTCTACATATTGATTAACTTTGCTATCTTTATTTTAACTTTTATTTTCTTTGCTGACTGATTCTGGCACAGTAAAATCGTCCCCAAGTTTAACACAGGCCCCGTTTCTCAAAAGTTAAATCTAACAGTGTTTTAAATTTCTTCCTGTCAACAATAATCCTCTCAGTTCTTTTTCTTGTGATTTTTACATCAAACCTTTTAGAAATAAATGAAGAATTCTGTTTGAAAAGTAAGAAAGTGGACAGAGAATGGCAAAGCAGTAATATTTTATGTCCATGACTGAATAACAAAAGAGGATCTTAAGTATAAATTTTCATATCACTAAATACGAAATTTGATGCTGTACATTCTTTCCAAAAACACTTAATTGAAGCAAATGAACAAAGAGTAAACTAATAGAAAGTAATAGTCTCTAAGTTTGTTAATATCTCATAGGAAATTTTGACTGACAGCTAAACTGCCTTTTATTTTTTTTATCCTTGGGTTGTTCTGTCACTTCTTTCTCTTATTACCCACCTACATCCCATTTTATTTTCCTATTTCTCTGGCACCTGTCTTACTGTGACTTGACTTTAAAAATGTGTACTAAGTACTTAAACTGTATATGATGTCTTTAGGATTAGCAGTTGAAATTTGATTCGTTATGGTGCCTTTGCTTTGCAATTGTGAAAGGCAGCTGTGACCCTTTGGCTTTCCTAGGAAATTCCATGGTTAATCCTATGTCATATTCATTATATCATTCAGATATTTAACTAACTTGGAAATGATATTGTTTGATTTTATCATGTTTTACAAGGAGTCTAAGGCATCTCTACAGATGTCAAAATTTACCAAAACTGCAATTTGGAAACAATGTAAATGAAAAAACTGCTACTCTCTTCCCTGTACTCAAATGTTTTATTATTTGAATAGACCAATGAATAGGCAGCAGCAAACCCATCAGTGTAGTAGTTTGCAGCAAATTCTTGGTGTTGATTCAGAGAAAATTACAATGGTTATAGAAGAATCAGAAATTATTTTGTTAGGAAGCTAAGTTTCTTCTCATGGGCGTGTGCAACACAGGCATCCCACTGAAACCAGTGCAGTATTCCAATGCACTTTCAGACAGTAAGAAATTCTGCTTGATGTAAAGGCAAAGAAAACATGATTACATGTCATAATTACAAGCAAATCTGAAATCATTTTGACTAAAAGAATGGGGACATCTGGCAAAAAATCTGAGTATATATATCACTTAACTAAGAAGTAGGTGCATTTCCTGGTATTTATATTCACAGGATTCCATGTAGTGGATCAGAAACTTTGTGTCTCTTTTGGCAGACCTCCTCTATGTGCTAATTTTTATAAACAATTCAGTCTGAAGCTGTAATCATACAATCCTGCACTTCACCAAAATCTTCATAATGTGTTGCCTCTGATTCTGAAGAAGAATTAGGTTACACTTCCAAGAATATTCTGGATAAAATAGCATACATGGTTTTCTCAATGATCTATCATTGCACATAAATAAATTGTGATCAGGAAATAGATATGTATGTTTGCATACATTTAACAGATAAAGATACACTTACATATAGTTCTACATAGATTGTTGCAAACTAAAGATGTCTATTTGTTAAAAATCTACTATGCTTGAACATATTATATTTTTATGATTGCATCTAAACACATTATTTATTAATAAAAAATTACTACTTCTTTCATGCCCTTAAAACATCTCTTTCTGCAATCCCTATAGGAATGAATATGTCCATTGTGAATGGTTTTTTGTGAAATTTAGTTATCTCCACAGGGAAAATTTCAGTTTCTTCATGTTTCAAAACCAGTTGAATAAAATAAGCAATACCTCAGCTATGTAGGATCAAACTTTTAAATAAAACTGAAGTAATTCAGGACTATTCAAAGATTGTTTCATCAATATTGAGAGGAAAAACTATTCAGAACTGGAAAATTATAACAGGTATTATTCATTATATTGATGCATTAATGATAAAATTTATCAAAGCATACCAAGTTCCTTTGTTTTGCTTGTTAAAATTTTTCCTTTGATTTATCTTTCTTCCCTGTTTTTCTGCCTCATTCCAAACTGCCTTTTGATTTACTTGATTTTTTTTCTGCTGTTCAGACTTGCTAAAGTGCTTTTGTCAACAGTTCAGTGGTTGAGTGAAGTAAAGTGTTAGTTAATAGTGTGAAAGCTTGGTGTGCTGTCAGAAAAGGGCAGGCCATTAACTTGTGAAATTCTGCTTTCAATGTTCCACAGCCCTGGCAGAACAAATCTCACTGATGATTTGCCATTAAAGTTACAAATGGCATATGAATTTATGACACTTTGTAATTAAGCACCACACTTCTGCCTAGAGCAGTTAAGATGGCAGACTATGAAAGATGGTTTATAACACACACATACATTAAAAAACATTCAGACAACAACAACAAAAACAGAGTAAAAAAAGAAAAGAAAAACCACCGCCACACTTGAGAACAGCTCCCTTTCAGCAGAAGCAGTAACCATGTCAAAGGGCTGCAATCTTAACATTGCAATCCGACCTTTAAATGATCAGATCAGTCAGCATCTGAGTACAACTGTGTTAATTACTATTACAGTTATATGAACAAGAACAGATTATCTTGAATGTAAAATAATAAACATTGTCTGATTCCAGGCCTGACAACAAAAGTAGAGTGATACCTCTGAATTGCAATAGAGAGCCCTGAAATGACAGAGCTTTTAAAATGATAAGTATTATGAAATGACAGAGTATATTACATGCTCTTCTTCTGTCTTAAAAAGTGACATATCTCTGCATGTGAAACTCTGCAAGCCAGTTGATCTCAAGTCTAGTAACTTCAAAATATTTGTGTCACATGTAATTTCTGTCATTACCTGAATTTGCCTTCTAACAGCTATGGGGTTATTTGGTACAAATGAACAATGTTCACTTTAAAACAACTTCCTGTGGACCTGCTGATAATGTTGTGGTTTTCCTTTTTCTGGCTTGCCAAATTTGCTCAGATCAGTTCCATGCTAAAATAAACAATGGTATGTCACCCTACAAACCTTGCATTTCTATTGTACAGGTAGATTTTGAAATATTATGTCATGTAGTTCTGAATACAGCCATAAATTTAATTCTTTTTATTGTTGCTGCCTTTAGGTTTGACAATTCCTAATGCGTCCATCTCCTGTTTAGAATCTGTGATTGTGGTGTTCTATTATAAAGAAAAGGTGAATTAAATTATTCATACTGATCATAATTTATCATTTCACACATGTACCCTTCTTTAAAGCTTCTGTTTCACCTCATGCACCATCTTAAAATTATACAGTGAATTCTTCAGGATGGACCTATGGAGTTTTTGTGGCACAACATGGACAATGATATTTATCAGATTCCTTAGTCTCTGAGAGTATATAAGTTATCTAGACATTAAATAAAGTATTAAGGAAGTGTGAAAGTCACATTTATATAGTAACAAATTTAAGGTTCCAACCTGCAAGGAAAACAAATGACAAAACTTCTATTTCATCCAGCAGTAAAGGAGACAGGTTTTTTTCAGTATATACTATGTATGGAAAGGTACAGAACAAAAAATTTGCTGGAATCAGAGGAATGTTGCAATTAAACATTGTGGAAGTACTTACAAAGATATGGACCTGCACAGTTACATAATTTGCAGACAACACTGAACTTATGTCTTGAGACTCACGGCAAGAAAAAAACTTCTTAATGTTGAACATTAAATAAATGGAGAACACTAGGAAGAATTTAAACCTAAAATTTTAGTGAGGGGTTTTTTTTGGGTTTTTTTTTTGTTTGTTTGTTTGTTTTTTATAATTAAAAGATAAGTACACTCAACTGTAAATTTTTAATTGTAAAAAACAATTTCCAAAACATGGTCAATTTTTACTGTCAACTACAATGTTCATTAACAAACTGTTCTTTGACATTAAAGTGTAGAACCAGCACAGAAGTCACTTACCAATATAGTCTCCAGAGCTGTACAGCTGGAACTGAGGGTGGTATCATTTATATGTTGTTACATTAAAAGAAAGGGGGGAAAGGGTAAGAAGAATATTAAACTGATAGCAAGAAGGTTTTTGAAGAGCTTAGGAATGTACCCTAAATAGTAAAAGAAGAAACATATGGAACCCATTTTTAAAACACAGTCAAAATTGTACCCCCTACAGAGGTGTTGGTGTAGGAATGTGCAATGTGTTCAGACTGTCCTTGAACACTTGGGAGAATAAAAATTGCTATTGTAGTAATGGGCACCTTTTCAAATCACAAAGTGATAGCCAAAAAATCATTCTGGGGAGCTGTTGTAGACCAAAGAGACTATGAATTTTAGTGGAAGTTTATTTCATCTTTAAGCATTGATCTGACACAATAAATGACGCATAAGTATATTACACACACCATAACAAGTTTTTTTGAGGAAGCTTTGTTTAGCTTTTTTGTCATTCATCTGTAAAGAGCTGTTTAAGATGGGGAAAAAAGAAGTTGGAATAGGACAATAGAGAATAGTAAGTATGATTGAGGAGGATGCAGGAAGTTGGTGTAGGTACTTTTATTATGGCATGATGTAATTTTTAAGTATCTCTTGTGGTGTTTTCTAAATATCACTCTACAATGATATATTTTTAAACATCATTGTTCCATTTTTATCACTTTCCTCTCCCAGATTTGAACCTTATTATCATATTTGCTTATTTGGTTTTTTGGTGCTTTTTTTGAACAAAAAACTCAGATGAGTTTTTCTTTATAGTTTGGCAAAAGTTAGGTAACTTCTATTAACTGAAGGTTTTTGTAAAATAATGAATTAAATTAAATTTTCCAATGAAGCTGACTAAAGTTACATAGATATAGGTTCATGCATACATCTCTTTTTGTATGAACAGTTATGTAGCTTTCTGGAATGCAGCAATATTGTATGTTTTTAACATAGCTCTCTAAGCATAGAATAAAGGTGGTTTTAGCTTTTTTTTTGCTCTTACTTTTATCTAGACTCTAAGTGAAACAAGAGCAAAACCAACTAAAATGTACTGAGTCACATTTTATATTCTCAGTAATTGCTGGTCTGTGGTTGAAAGAGTGTCAATTAGTTCAGCCCAGATTTCACATAAGGAAGCAACAGTCAGAAAGGTATTAGAGAGACAACATTTGGCCTCTCATTTTCAAAGTGTTTGGGGGTTTTTTTGCCTTCTCACTTACAATTTTCAGCCTGTATTGAAAGTGCAATTGTTGAAAGACAGAGATCAAGGTTAGCATTTTAAACAGCTGGATTAAGATCTATATTTACTCAGTCATTATAAGGAAATGTAGAAGCTGAAAGTGAACAGATTTCACCAGTGAGAATCAAATATTGGAACAAATGGATCCCTCCAGGACAGAGCATTGGAGAGAAACTACCTACAGCATCATTGCAGTAGACAAAACCAGAGATAATGCTGGAGCTTTGCATTCCTACATCATCCCTGGGGCAGGGATTAGCATCCCCAAACTGGCATTAAATAAGGTCCTGGACTGTAGGAAGAGTAGGGAAAGGCCCCTGGTGGGTGCTGGTGGTGCCCTCAGGACTCTCTCCGGCCTTGAGTTTAATGCCTTCAAAAAATCAACCTTTTTTTTCACCCCCATAAGAAAGACACACTCAATTTTGTAGAATACCCGAGAGTTCAGCTACATCATTTTGCCCATATATTTTACAGGGATACACATTCTATTAAAAAGCAGGAGTTTTGCTCACTAACACTGTGATCTTCTGAGTGGTGTTACCTATAGGAGATCTAATCTACAGATTTAAAGGCAACAAATTTCATCCAATTCTGTAGATCCAACTTAAGGTGAGTAGAACTTGACACTTTCTAAGTATTTAATGTCCAGTTTGAAAATGTATGTCTGAAGGCCAACTCCAAAAGATTCAGTGGCTACTGTAAGAACTCAGAACCAGTGCAGATATTTTTAAAAATTGGTCATGACAGCCATTGCGTAGAAGTTTCTCTGCCCTGTCACTGAATAACACTGTCTATGTTAGGGTGCAAGTACACCTGAAATAAGAACCTAGCTTCCTGGTTTTGGGCTTAGGATTCTTTTGAGTTGAATGAGATATCCTTTTCATTTAGCTCCCCTTGATGAAATTTTCTGCATATATAGCTGTTCTTAATCCAATTTAATTTTCTATAGACATTGTATTTAGTACAAGGTAGCTTCAATGTACAATTCCACATTTTGATTGTAGCTAGTTTTGTTATTTCTCTATTTCTAAATTAATGAACTATTACTTCTTGTTTACTCTATTATTTCACAGACAGCATCATATTCCTTCTAAGGTGTCTTTTTTCTAACTTTAAAGATGTTGCTGCTCAGAAGTTTTTTCCATAACATTGGTCATCACTGTTATCTTGCTGAAACTCTCTTCCAGCCCTGTTGCATCTTTTGTAGTAGACAGATGAACAGAGGCAAATAGTATTCAAAATGAATATCCATACTAACTGGTTTAGTAAATACAGTACTGTTTTTACTCTCTGATTGGCCTCTTTTCTAATCAATTCTAACATTCTATTTACTTTCTTTTGCTGTCAGTTCTAAGGTATTTAATTGTGTGCCCAAAAGACAGAAAAATATGCAATTAGTGCCCAATTCAGAGTTGTTTGGTAAAAAGATTCCTTGGCACTATATAAAAACTCTGTGGCAGAAGGCAGATTTCAAATGCTTTAGCCCTCAAGGCTTTGTGTCCTTTTTGTGTAGTCCTCTTCATCATTCATTCCCAAATGTGAGAATTGTGCCAAATGAAACAGGTTCTCATGGAAAATAGCGTGCTTACAAAAAGCTTCCCTTTTTACAACTCCATCCTACCAAATGATAAAGTATAGGATTAGCTTTAAATATTATTACACTTGGCAATAATTTGGAATACCTCAGTAATAACTTATTGACACAAGGGAAAAAAAACCCAAACTTATGTTCCTTATGTACACATCAACAGTTGATAATGAAGTTTCTAATACATCCCACTGTGATTTTTGTGCATATTTGGCTTACTTAATGTTATCAAGGTATGACACATTGAAAAGCATTTTAAACATAAAGATTTTAGTATGATCTACCAGAGATAATTTATTCATCCTTTCCAGGATTACCTTAGCTCCCTTCACATGTGATGGGGAAGATACTACAAATTTCATGTGTGCAGAATATGTTGTCCCCTCTAGATTCCAGCTGCACGATGCTGCACCAGAAAAGACCAGTGACTGGCCAACTAAATTATTCTTCCTGTTTTTTTGGGTTTTTTTTTTACCATTAAAACTGTGTGGGCATAATAATTTCCCAACATATAGCAATCCATGTATTTTTCATTCAACTCACAAATAGCAAATAGTTGTCAAATTTCCTTACAAATACAATTCAAAATATATAAATCCTGGAAAAAAAACCCCACTCCAACCAACTTAAACGAAAAATAACCTAAATCACTTCATTCATATTGCTGCAAAAGTAGTTCACTAAAGTTAAACAGCAGTTTCAATTATAGAGCCAGCTAATTTCAATACATATATATGCATATTCTTTGATTATGGTATACGCTATGGAATTTAAAAGTAAATATTTACTATGAAAATTTTTCCAATTTATTAATTCATAGATATAATATCTGCTTTATAATATTGTCATGAGACAGAAGCAAGACTTGCATTATCAAAACTACCTGCAGTATTATATAATGTTTTTTCTTCTCCCTAGAGTAGCTATCTCTGGCAAATATAATCTCAGCTATATCATTTCATATACAGAATTTTCAGAATATTCAGAATTTTGTTTCCAACATTCAGGAAAAGCATAAATTAACACAAATGGAAAATTGTTTCTTTTTTGCTGCTTGTCACTATCTAATGCTATACTATAATTCTGAGAATAAAAAACGTAATTCAGTAGTATTGTATCCAACAACTGTACCCTTTTTGTGTATTCTAAATTGTAACTCCATATCAAAGATGGTAAATTTAACTGATCAGTTCAATATTAGAAAATATCTAGAAACATTTATATAGAAGAAAACTACCTCACATTCTATATACAGAAGTGTAGTGAGTGACTTTAATACATACATGTACATTTATGTTCTGCAATCACACAGATTTCAAACATGTAACGATTTTCATTTAGGGTAGTTGGGTAAAATTTGATGTCCTACATACTACACTTTTGGGAATCTCGTTAATCCAAGGAGACTTGGGGAAATGAGAGATATTGAAAAAAACCTATCAACGGAGTTTCACTTAAAAAATATTGCATTGCTGAATAACATGAAGACAGCTGAGATTCGAGTCTCCTTTCTGATCATTGTTGTGCTACCATCTCAATATCATTTATCATTGTTTTTAAGTGCATAACGTATATGCTTTTTTGGTAGCATCTGGAATTTCAAATGAAAAATTACTGGAGACTGGACCCAGATGGGTAAGAATCAAGTTAAATAGCCTGGAAGCTTGACTTATATGAACACTTACGTTGTCAGTATAATTTCAAAGATACATTTCTGTGTTTCAAAAGAGCTGACAGCTTTATGCAGTGGTACAACCAGTCCACTTTTGATTGGCATTTAGTAATCCCAAAGATGGACCTGTAGTCTTGTTTTGTTTACAACAAATTGTTATTTCCTGTTGATTATTTGAGAGAAACTGGGGAAAACATAAGTTGGGTTTTTTTCCCATGTGTAGCCAAATCTTATTATTCATACTGAAGAGTGTTCAGAATCCTTGTTTCTTATTAACAGCAAGATGAGTAGTGCAGCTAATGCTCTCAAGGAAAGGGATCCCATCCAGAGGGATCTTGACAGGCTTGAGAGGTGGGCCAATGTGAACCTCCTGAAACTGAACAAGGCCAAGTGCAATGTCCTGCACTTGGGTTGAGGTAATCACCGATATCCATAGACACTGAGTAATGAAAGCAGCCCTGTGGAGAAGGATTTTGGGATATTGGTAGATGAAATATTGAATATGAACTAGTAATGTGAGCTTATGGCCCAGAAAGTCAATTATATCCTGGGCTGCATCAAAAGAAGTGTGGCCTGCAGGTTGAGGGAGGTGATTCTGCACTTTTATTTCACTTTTGTGAAACCTCACCTGGAGTACAGCATCCAACTTTGGTGATCTCAGCACGAGAAAGTTAGGCACGTTAGAACAGGTCCAAAGGAAGGCCATAAAAACTATCAGAGGGCTGGAACACATTACTTGTGAAGAAATGTAGAGGGAGTTAGAGTTGTTCCACCTGGAGAAGAAAAGCCTTGGAGAGACCTTATTGCAGCCTTTCATTACTTAAAAGGGGTGTGAGAGACTGGAGAAAGTTATTACTGGCTCAAAACATCTGAAGGGGGGGGGGGGGGGGGGGGGGAGGGATATTTGATAAGG
>VZTJ01005334.1:0-164723 GCA_013397795.1 Orthonyx spaldingii | reverse complement strand
GGGTTTATTATATTTATTTATATGTTTTTTTTTTTTTTTTTTTTTTTTTTTTTTTTTTTTTTTTTTTTTTTTTTTTGGTGGGAACTCAGATAAAATGCTCCTTTTTTTTGGTTTTAATATAACTTGATTCATTGGGAAACTGACTTTAGAGGAGGAATAAGTGTGTAAATGGATACCTTTTTTTTTCTTAAGAAAAAGGAACAAAACTGTTTCTTAATAAGGCTTGTTTAATGTGCAAGAGTAATACAGCTCTGTTACCTCTTCAGGTAACTCTCAAGTTATTTGTGTGTAAGGTAGTAACTAACTATTGCAGAAAGCAATTTGGAAGTAAGAAGTGGTTCTGTGATAAGGGAACTGGGTTAATTCTATTTAGTGAGAATAAGTTCAAGAACTGCAGCAAAAAATTTTTCCAGGTCTTCAAGTTTTGAAGTGGTCTGAGAAGCCACTTCTACCAATAAAGGAAGAGGTGATGAAAGCCTACAATATATAATGTAGGCCATAAAAACTGACAGTAAAGACCTGAAGAAACCTATCTAAATACCTTAAAAATTGCTGCCATTAAACAATAGGTCAGAGTTGAATCTACACGTAAAAACATTAAAACAAAGCAGACTCATTAGTATGTTGGCAAAGATGCCATATACCTTACACACACAATGTCAAGATTCATTTCTTTTATTCCCTGCCATGCCACATTTTACATAGGCTGTGGTTTTTTTCCTGCCATGATCTTTTTTTTTTTGCAAAAATAGATCACTTTATTTAACCTTTCAAGGCTTTAAAGCTTGTTCTCTCAACACCTTTCATACATTCTCAATTAATAAGATGGAATTTAAAATTCAGGTTGCATATCCTACCTTCCACAGACTTCTGTAGGCCTAGTTACAGCTTAGATTTCTTTAGCTTTTTTTTCTGTTGATAGAGTTTAAATTTGAGAAAAATGGGAATAATAAGTTATAAAATATTATGTGGAACATATTGTCTAATTTCTTTTTTAAGTTTTGCACAGAGCAAAGTCTTTCTGCCATCAACCTTGCTTTAAATAAGATTTTGCAATTCAACATTTCTAATAGCTACTAATCATATTAATTTCTGATCTTCAGTCTTCTATGTTTATTGTTTAATTTCCTCAATTGCCTTTTGACTATCCCAGTACAGTCCAGCTATCTATAAACAAGCTGATAAAGGGAAATTCCTGCTTATGTCAAGGAGATGAGGCAATACTTTATTATTGGTGGAATTTATGAGATAATGTAGCTTACAAACAGAACCATACACAACACACTCTGACTTTAGGAGCCTGTGTTTTCTTTTATGTACAATACTTGCATAACTAATACCTGCAAAGACTCCCAGTCCAGAAGGATAAAGGGCCCTTCTTTACTTTGCTTGAAATTCCACATATTTTTAAAGGATTTTATTCCTGGCTTTTTATGGCTCGTCATACAGCCCATTTCTCTTCCTTTTCTGATATCTCTCTTTTTCTCCTGTTATTCCTATCTCTACCTGCTATTTTTTATTCAAAATTTGCTCCTTTCCTTATTCCTTAAAAAAATGCACAGCTTTGTGTGTTATGGCATTGTTTCATATATCCTAATTTCTCTTCTTTAGTGAAATTTTCTTGTTCCATTGTCCTAGTTTTAAATGGAACAGAGTCCATTTTCTTCTTAGTAGCTGGTACAGAGCTGTGTTTTGGATTTAGTATGAGAATGTTTATAACACACAGCTGGTTTAGTTGTTGCTAAATAGAGCTTACTCTAAATCAAGGGCTTTCAGTGTCTCTTGCTCTGCCAGTGAGGAGATGCACAAAAAACTGTGAGGGTGCATGGCCAGGACAAATAATCAGAATTGACCAAAGGGATATTCCGTAACACAGAATGCCATTCCCAGTATACAATTACTCAGAAGTGGGTCAATCACTGCTTGGGGACAGACTGGGAATTGGTCAGTGAGTGGTGATCAATTCTAATGTACATCACTTGTTTCTCTTAAATTTTAACTCCCTTTTCCTTTCCTTTTTATTAAAATTATTACAATTGTTATCACTAGTAGTTGTAGTAATAGTATTATTATTACTACTTTCATTGACAATGTCATTACCATCATTAACAATATAATAGCTATCATTATTATATTTATATTTATATCATTTTTATTATTTATATTTATATTTATATTTGTATTTGTATTTATTTCAACTTTGTTTCAATTACTACACTGTCCTTTTCTCAACTGACAATTTTCATTTTCTTTTCTTTGCTGATTCTCCTCCCCATTCAACTGGGACAGATGGGAGGAGGAGTGAATGAGCAGCTGCATGACTTTTAGTTGTCAGCAGGGCAACTAAACCAAGTTCAACTTAACTGATAATCATATCCTCTTCTTTAGAAAAAATTTCCATATTATATAATCAAAGTTTTCTCATGAACCATTTAGAAAGTTGCTGAGCTAGCAGAGAGCTTCTGCTGGGTCCTGAAAGGGCAAAAAAATAATACCCTCTGTTGTGCTACATATGTGAAAGTAATTATTGATAACCTAAGTTCACCCTAGTGAATGCTTAAATAAAAAGAAACTGGTCAACAGAGACCTTTTAAAAATAATCTGCAAATGAAAACAGTAATGTATTTGCTACTAGCACCAGGCCTTAGAGAGAACTTTTTTAACACCAGAAGTTTAATGAGTATCTTGTTCTAAGAAAGTGCTGTGGAGTGATGCCTTTAAATTAGCTTTATAATCAGTCAGAACACATTTGAAGAAGATTTAATTTGCAAGGTTTAACCATCAATCTTGTCTTAAATGTGTCATCTCTGGTGGGTTGGTCATTTCTCCAACAAAGATTTTCAGCACCAGCTGTTCAACCTTTGGCAAAGCTCTGTAAATTGATTGATCTGGCCCAGTTCACGCCCTCAGGACATAGTTGGTCTATTGGCCCCTATAATCCTGAATGACAGTGTGGATTAAAGCATGCTTGGTCTCTGAATTAATTTGTATTTGTGAGTGGAAAGCATACTGAAAGTGTGTTTGAAAATTTTAAATCAATTTTTTTTCTTTTTATTTGCCTTGTGTACTACAAGAATAGTAGTCTACAAACAAACATGTAATTAGCATATCCATATGCAAAGAAGTTTATATGCCTAACAGCACAGACTGGATGCAAACCCATTTTACAGCCCTAAATTCAGTTGAACTCAGTGAAAGGAATCCTAGGGGGCAGAGGAATGGAAGAAATATTTAAGGAATGAAAGCTGTTCTTAATCACTAAGTGTTCATAATGATGAAATTGGAAAAGTCCCTTCTCTGTTTATTCTCTTGGATTTTTAATAATTGATTGCATTAAGATACTTAGTAAATAGTAGAATAATTTCTTAATCAACATTGAAATAAATTTACATATGTTTATTTCTTATCACAGATATGGCATTAATATATTTACTGTCTCTTCTACTCCCTGTGCATAAGAACACAATGGAAGGATACATTTTTACCTTAAACACCTAAATTTATCAGTAAGTGATAAGAGAGTGAAGATTTAAAATAACGATCATGTCTTTTCCAATTTATTATCAATAAAGATAAGGACAGATTAATATAATGTGGAATAGAACGGCTAATCATTTAACAAGTCAGCATGTTCCTACTGACACTGTTTGAAGGTTAAATAAAATCAACAGAGATCTCTTTTTCTGAGTAAGTGTGTGTACACCCTATTTGTGGCTGGTCCCACGAAAGCAGATCATGGGTATATTTTAAACCGCGACTTCAAACACCTGGGTTCAAATCCTGTGCTTCTCTCTCAAAAAAGTTTTCTTGAGGCCACTGGAAGTTCTTACCTTAATAAATGAGGAATAAAGTGAGTACTATGAGATTAAATGGTATTACCAAAAGCAGACATTTATTTTAGTCTTGTAACCTAATCAGGTTAGGGTTTTGTTCTGTTTTGTTTCATTTTGCACACTATTTTTTCTAAATTGGGTCTCATGAAGGCGAAACATTACTTTTTTTGTTTTGGTAGAAAGCTTTCAGATTTAAAAATTTTGTCATTTCTTATTTTACAAAGAAACACATTTTGTTCAGAAGTCTTTGGAAGAGCCAAGCCTCTTTGCTTTCAGGTTAATTTCTTCTGGGAAAATGTGCCATTAAGCAGATGATTTATGACTTGGTTTGACACAACTGGGCATTCCAGCATGCACTGGAAATAGAGCAAACCAAAGAATAAAAATATTAACAATAAAGACCTCTGCAAATCCATTATTTGTGATATCATTTACCATTACAAAAATTCAATCCTCAAAGTCCAAAATAACACATTGGGCAACTTGGAAATCCTGAACTACATAAAAGAATAATGCAATTTCTTACTATTTAACCCTTTTCTTTCCAATAAACTGTGTATTTAGTTAGGAATCCTACATTCTTGGTAGTACAAAAATTTTACTGAGCTAAGGATCTTTTTACATTCTTAAAGCTTTTATTTAAAGTCATCATCAAAGTTAGTAAAATGGTTGAAATTATTTCCCATTGTTATAATCTGTGTGTTAACTGTCATCTACATTAGAGAACTTTATCAATGATCTGTGTTAAAGACCACCATGATTTTTGAGAATGCTTTCTTAATATGCTAGGAAGAGTATTACCCAGAATATTGTTCCAGATCATCTTTCTTAAATAGGACTTTCAGTTTCAGACAAAGTTTTTTTGTAATATAATCTTTTAAGCGTTCTTTTTTTTTCTTTTAATGAATGTTTATATTGAAAAATAACATCAGCATTTTCAACTTCTCTGGAATAAAAATTTAGATGATATATACTTTGTTGTTTCTGAAAAAAGCATAAACCTCTACAGCTTTTCAGAGAACTAACCATTCAGCATAGCAGAAATGAAGGAAGAACTTGTTAGGGAAAACAAAGAATTTTTAACTACTAGAATACATAATGGAAAGTTACCTTTTAATTCATTACTCTTTTAATTTTGCATAATGTATAATAATGACTTCTTTAAAACCTATAGTTCTTCTATATCTGCATCATATTACAAACGTTACATTTCTACACATAGATATGGCCTTCCTGAATTGGTTGATTTAATCTTCTTAAGCTCTGCATGATTTTCTTGAACATTGAAAACTTCTAGAATTTTGGGATTTAAGGACTCAAAATCAGGCTTCTAAAGTTTACTTTTAGGCAAATACTATTAGCTAATTTTATATTCATGGAGTTTAATTTCCATTGTATATGACTAGTTTGACCAGCTGAGCATTTTTTTCATATTAAATCAAAGGCATACATGTTAAATTTTTTACGTATTCAAGAACACATACATACACACGCAGACACATACATTATAAATAAAAAATAAAGAAGCAGCAGCTAAAGAAAAATTTTATGACATTTTAAAAAATTATTTTAAATGTTTGTCCAAATATGTACTAAACAAAGAAATTAAGATAGCAATTATATTCAGTAGATTCATTTTAATCAACTAGGAAATACATTTTTTTTAGTCAGATAGCTGAGATGGTAGAAAAAATGGGGTAAATGCTAAGAACACTTCATTGCACAGAGGTACATTCCTTTGTTACTGGCATAAATAGCCAATTGCAGAGACATTAAAGTCTTCCCTCTTTTTAGGAAATTAAAGTATTTAATTATGAAAAGTGAAGTTCTAGCCAAAAGGTTTTGAAAGACAAAATGGACAGCAGCTGCCTAGAGGTCCTCTCAGATTTCTGCTGTCTTGTAAAGTATCTGTGCCATCCTCATATATATTGTAATTGTATATCAGAGATCTCAGAGGGTAAACATTTTCATTTCCCTTTTCTTTTTACAATAAAGCTTCTCATTTCCCATTCCTTACAGGAATAAATCCTTGAAACAGCAGATATTGCCTTAATCTATTACGCTTCTTTTCATGCAGAGGGGAAAAGGAGTATCAAGAGGGGAAAGGAATAACTTTAATTAAGGAAGATGTTTTTCAAAGTTGACTAAACAGAAAATTTTGTCTTAAAGAATCTTAACTGTTAAAAAATAGATTTACAGTCTCACATTCTTAGGTAAAAATATATTCAATCGGATGAGTTATTTAAGCAGACTGAAGTGTGACCTGAAATTGATGATTGTACTGTCAAAATATACCTCTTATTCAAAGGTTGCTTTTGAAACAGGAGTTTCATTAGGCATACTTTTCATTACAGTTATAGCTTCTTCAGTGTTTCAACACGGACATGAGCATAAGAGCAATGCCCACAGGAGGAAAAAAAGGTATTATAACTAGAGGTGAGCTGTTGGGTTGAAATGGCTACTGATTACACTTGCAAACTGATACACAAGACATCTGAATTAATATTGGTATGTTAGGTATATAAATAATGTTTATTTTATGAAACACTTCATCCTGAAGGTATATATGTGGCTGGGGTTTGAGGTCAATGTGTTTGCTTTAATATGAATACATAGATGCATTCAGAACTCCATTCCAAATATGAAAAGAAGCTGACCTTTAAAACTATGGTTGCACATATTTAATTGCAAGAATATTACACTTTATTTGTGCTAGCATATCCAGCTGTTACAACAGCATTTCAAAAAGCAGGTTTTTCATTTTGGTGCTTCAGAGTCTCTAATTATATCCAAGTTGTCTTAGAAATAATCAACTTAAATGCCTCCTCATATAATTTAATTGCTTCTAAGGAAAGCAAGGTTCTTGGTACATATTTTCAAAATAGCTAGCTTAAAAATTAATAATTGTGATGGTATACCCAACAATAGGTATTTTCAAGTAGAAAACTACAATGATTTCACTTTTCTAAGCATCACTGCATTCTCTCTGTCATGGCAAAAGCTTTGATTCAACCCTGAAAAAGATAAACTTCCTAAATATATTGTTACCCCATCTTTCACTGCAATGAGGAAAGGAAGGATGATGAAAGTATCAGTTTCTGATCCAAACTTTCAGCTCCTCTCCTGTCTTTGTAATAGACAAGTCTTTTCCCATGTAAAGTAGATTCTTCATGTTTTAGAGGCTATTTGTCTGGTGTGAAATAGGGAACAATACTACAGAGATGTGTAAGGTTGTAAAATTGCACCTGTAAGTGAAGGAGAAGAATGGTAGGAGCTAGGAAAGAGACAGAAAACACAGACAAAACTAATGGATGTGAGAAAGAGAATGAATATGAGTCAGCAGTGCCCTGGCAGCCAGGAAGGCCAACTGTGTCCTGGGAGAATCAGGCACAGAATCTCCAGCCTGGCAAGGGAGTGGATTGTCTCGCTCAGTTCTGCACAGGAGCAGCCTCACCTTGAATATTGTGTGCAATTTTGGGCACCACAATATAAAAAAGATAATAAGCTATTAGAAAATATTCAAAGGAGGGCCATGAAGATGGTAAAGGGCCTTAAGGGAAATTTTATCAGGAGTAGCTGAGGTCACTTGGATTGTTTAGCTGGGAGAAGAGGAGCCTGATGGGAGACTGAGGCAGTCTGCAACTTCCTCATGACGGGAAGAGGAGGGGTAGGCACTGATCTCTTCTCTGTGGTGACTCTCTTCAGGACTGAAGTGAATGGCCTGAAGCTGTGTCGGGGGAGGTTTAGGTTCAATATTAGACAACGTTTCTTCACCCAGAGGGTGGCTGGGCACTGGAACAGGCTCCCCAGGGAAGTGCTCACAGCACCAAGCCTGACAGAGTTCAAGCAGCATTTAGACAATACTCCTGGGCACGTGGTGTGACTCTTGGTAGTGGTGTTCTGCAGGGCCAGGAGTTTGACTGGATGATCCATGTGGGGCCTCTTCCAACTCAGCATATTCTGTGATTCTGTGAACTGTGCCTAGAAGTATATCTGTAGAGCTAGAGGAAGATGGACATAATTGTCTAGAAAGATTTAGAACAAGTCTGGGTGGCAGGGAGAATACCTAGTTTTTACTATAAATGATCAATTTTCACTTTCTTTGAGTAATCCCAGAAAACTATTAAAAATCCTTTTCTTCAGAAATATTCCTTATTTGCTTATGAGGTGTATTAGAAGGCAAAAATCAATCAAACTAGCTGTCATGGAGGATCATTAAACAATTTTGCCCTCAAATAAAAAACATGAGGTATAAAACACGAAAGAATACTTTATGTTGTTTAAAATGGCAAATACGGCACAGTCTTAAGACACTTTGCACTGTACCATAAAATGCATTCGTATTTGGAACCCAAGTAAGGAAACAGCATTCAAAGAAGAAAAGATCTGCCAATGTTAATTAATGATTAAGTGAACAGCAAATGCAGGCATCAGTACATTTACAGAAAATGTTCAATGAGCACAGGAAGAACACAGAAACATTACCCAGACATTCAAAAATGTAATACAGGCAGACATCTGCTGAACCTGGAAATAAAGAAGAGGTGGAGAAAGCTAAAACATGGCTTCTACATTTACAGCTGAAGCAAAGCTAAAGCTAAAGTAAATTCTATTCTCATGCAAAAAAAAGCAGAAGAACTCGTGACAATAGACTCAGGAAAAGGTGAGGCAATCAGTGCTGCCTTACCTTTTGTCTTTAGTGGAAACATTGCTTCTGAAGTGTTTCAGGTTCACATTGCTGTCCTGGAGTGATTTTATGCTGTGTATTTCGCTATTGTCTGCTTATTGCCCAGGAATGGATCCTGTAACTTTAAACTGGGTCCAGGGGGCAGGGGGAGCTGGGAACTTCAACGTAGCTTATGTTTTTAAACTCTCACTTTTCCAGGCGCTTGCTATGCAGTTAGTATTCCTCTCTAGCTGGCTTGGCTTCTGTTAACTAGGGAAAAGAGAAGTTTTCTCCCTGGACTATGATAGCAATACTTGGCTGCTTCTCTTTCTTCTTGGACTCTTTTGGCTTGCTTTTTCGTCCAAAAATCAGACCATCTCGGGGGGACACGGTCGGCGGGACCCTGCACGGGAGCGACCCCCCACCCAGCCCAGACGTTGGGAGAAGCTAAGCCAGAGAAAGAAGGGACTCTAAAATCCACCAGCTTCCCCCACAACGAGGGGGTTCAATATCCTTTTTTACCCCGTGCCCTGCGGGCACTTTGTTTGCTAAAACAGTTTTTTTCACTTTCAGTCCTAGAAATTCCTTTTGTGTGGTGGGGGAGGGAGTGCGAAACCCCTATCTCTTTGGAGGGAATGTTCATTCCAGAGAGCTTTCTCCTACCCTTGTCTCCAAACCGGAACAATTGCCTAGTGGCAGAGTCTAAAGGATTACAGTACTATTCATGAGATAGGAAGGTGAATTCAGGGATAATGCAGCAAACTCAACAGATCCATGGGAGGAAAACGCACAGGTCCTTGGCAGTAGATAGCAAGGGCACCAGGGGAACCAAGCAATTTCTGCTAGACTACTCCCTGTCATCTCTGAGAGATCATGGTAGACTTTCCCAAAGGCAAGAAAAGAAATGTTATGCCCATTTTCCAGAGACAGCAAGAAAATAGCTTAGACTTTTAAAAACTGGTCTCTTGTAGCTTCCTTATAGCAAAGGAAATTTGGAAATAGTGACACAAAATTCTTGAACTAGAACAATTTAAGAAGTGTATTGCATAATTACTTCTGGCCATTCACAGATTACTTACTTTAACTCTATTAACTAAAACCTAAACTGATGAGTTTGGGTATATCACACATTAGTGGACTCACTGCTATCTTACCTGCTCTTTAAGCTGAAAAATAATTGAACTCTGAAATGAAATCCTGTTTCACTGTGGCTTAAGTTAATTTTTTTCCTGTTAGTTTCAAGATACTCCTGAGATAAACACTAAAAAGTGCGAAAGCTTTACTATAATCTTGCAGTTTGGGGCTTTTTTCTGATGAATCATAAGTTTGCAGCTAACAAAAACATCCAAGTGGGGCAGCAAGAAAGGCAAAAATAAGAGCTTCTAGAAGCACATAAGTAGCAAAAGGTAGACTAGGAAAATGTGAGCATGCTGCTGTACAGGTTAGAGGCCCTAACCATGCAGGACAAGGAAAAGAATCAGGTATTGAATGTCCTCTTTGCCTCTGCCCCTTACTTTACTAGTAAGATTAAGAAAACATAGCCTTGGTAGAAGAGGATCAGGTCATAAAATACACAAGCCAAGTAGACTTATGTAAGTCTGTGGGTCTTGATAAGAAGCAACCATGAATGCCAAGGGAAGTGGGTGATGTTATTTCAAGGCCACACTCCATAATCCCAGATGGGCCATGGCCAATGAATTATGCCTGAGGACTGAAGAAAAGCAAAAGTTACTCCTGACTTCAAGAATGGCAAGAAAGAGGACTCAGGAAACTAAAGTTCTGTCAGCCTCACCTCAATACCGGGGAAGGTGATGGAGCAGTTAATTCTGGAAACCATTTCCAGGCACATGAAGGTCAAGAAGGTGATGAGGAGTAATTGACACGCACTCATGAAGGGAAAGCCTTGCTTGACCAACCTGATAAACATCAATGATTAAATTACTAGCTTGGTAGACAAGGAAAAAGCAGTGGATATTTTCTACCTGGACTTCAGGAAGACTTTTAACACTGGCTCCTGAGTGTCACAAATTAATATGGCAGAATGACATTTTATTGTGAAATTTATTTACTTTTCTTTTCAAATATTCAGGATTTTTTCCTGATACTATTTTTAAATGATAATACTTCTGAAACTTCTGACATTTATGACAGTGCATGGTTTAACAGGTAAATTGCAATAAAGATTTGATGACAGGTTATTTAGATATAGGGTTTTTTTTTAAATCACAGGCAATTGGGGGGGAAAAAAGAATTCCATTTTATATCATATAATGACTGTCAAATACTTAATTTTTGCAAGAAAAGTCACTAAACTGTGAAAATATATTTCTTATTCTTTTCATCTCAAAGAATTTTCCAAAATATGAAAACACTCTGAAAATTTGAAACTTAACAAAATCTGAGCTTGTATTCCTTTAATTTTAAAAAATGGCAGCTTTCAAAGTTTCTTTATCCTCCTTTATTTTTGATCAAAAGCAGATGTATCTGTATGGCTGATCAAGATAGTCAGCTGGTAAACCAATCCACCTGAAAAATTAACAGTTTTTACTTTCTTTCCTGAGTTAGTTTTCAAACAATTCCCTGATCTAATGCTAAATATGATATGGAAATATCATATATGGAAGCACAATAAGTATTTGAAAGAGTAGCTGAAATGGAAAATAGGGATAAGAGATGTTCAAAACAGCCGAAGCCATAATTTCACAGTTACGGAATAACCTGGAGAACACAGACGAGACAGCACCATGCACTATTCCCTCAATTAGAACAAAATGTAGAAAGGGCAGTTGTGTAGAGAATCTGGTCCAATACCAAGTAGAAACCTCCAGTGTCTAATCCAGAATTTTACTCTACAGAGATCAAAAATCTTTAGGTTTTTATGCAGCAAATTACCCATGGCATTCTTATGTATGCAGTGTTACATACGATGCCTTATTTTTGCAAGGTATTCAGTGTTTCCTATTAGGTGAAAAAAAGTTCTTTTCCCACTGAAATCAGGGATGCAAGGAGGCTCCATACTCTCAGACTCAGGTTCACAGGAATAATTATCTTTTATCTAAACAGTCATGAATATACACACACACACACATACACCCAGGAGTACAAATACAAAACAACATCTGGAAAATGTTCAGAATATTCTACTCTGAAATTTTATTTAGCAATGAATTAAGATAATACCAGTGTACCCCACCGAGGTGCATTCATTGTGTTTTTAATAGGACTTATAAAAAAATTCTGTGTAAGATGTGCAATTACAGTGAAGACTATCAAGGTCGTATAGGTTCTACATATTATAAAAGTCATAGTTCATGACACAAGTCATTAATTAAACTTGCTGGTGTTCTCAGCCTGTACAATATGTCATCAAAGTAAATGGAACAAGATATTTAATTTTTTTTTTCCAAATTACTAGTGGTCTTAAGTGCAAGCTAACAGTAGAGTTTTTTTTCTAGCTGGCTACTGTATAATATTGATAGGAAAATTATCACTAATTTATTTATCCATTTACATTATGCAGTACATGAGTTAGAGAATGCAGATGCATCGTTTAGAATTACATACTAGGGAAGTTCTAGTGACTTTAAAATAACCGTATGAAAGAAGAATAATTTTTAATACTTTTCAAAAATGTCCTTTCTGAGTCCAAATTTTTTAAAAATGCTAGGATCTCATCAAATAAGTATAAACAATTCAGCTGAAACATATGTTATAAATTAATGTAATGCAAATAAAAGATGATGGGAAAAAGCACTTCAAGAATATGTATGCTTTATAAAATAGTAAAAACTAATACAACAATATTTGCATAGAATCAGAGAATAGTTAAGGTTAGAAAAGAGCTCCAAGATCGAGTCCAACTGTTAACCCAACACCACTGTGTTTGCTACTGAGCCATATCTCCACATCCCACATTCACACACCTTTAGAACACTTCCTCCATATGCAGCCATCTCTATACTGTCAGAAGCCAAATTGTCAAATAGTGACAGCAAATAGTGACACTTTTTAACTTTAGCAAATGATCCACATTTATCTCTGTTTATTCAGTGAACCAGCAAATATTGGCTATCACACTAGCTTTTCAGTAACTAGCATTTGATAAATATAAATAACTAAGCTGTATCTATTGTGATGATATTTCTAACACAGAAATCTCCCATTTGAGGACAATGTATAAACAAATATGCAGATAAAACATTAGCAAAACACAACTGTCTGTGTTTCTGGACTCATAAAAAATAGATGCATTAATATGAAAGATTTAATTATATCCACTATGTTACAGATTATCATTTTGTAGAAGATGAAGAAGAGCCCTGTGGCACACATAAATTAGCATTTTGCAGGGGCATATGAGCAGCTTGACCACCAAGAGGGTAAAGGGGTTGTACAGGGGAGGCATCCAAGGAACAGAAAGTTGAAAAACCAAGAACAAGAGAAATGCAAGGAATGCAGATACATATATTCTGACTAATAAATTAGAAGAAATACTGGAAAACACAAGGAAAAGAGTATCAAAATGCAATTTTGAGGTCCTTCTTTTGAGAGAGAAAGAAAGCATTAAAGCATCAAGCATGAAGAAGAAAGATGGAAACACCATGGGGTGTATTGCTGCTTAAAAGTTTAGTAAAGTTTATTTTAAAAGTTTAAAACTGGCCTTAATATTTATCACTATCCAAACAGTTCCATCACAGCAATCTCTAAGATGCCATTTATTTACAAAAGTTGAAAACAGCAGTAAATGATCTTAGTAGTAACAACTTAATAAAATTATTAAATAATTGCTCCTAAAATTAACTGCAAAAAAAGAAAAAACCCAAGTAAATGCCATTCTGAATTTTCCATTCAACTGCATATCTACTGAATATAGCTAATCGCTGAATCACATTACTTCTGAGCCTGAATTATACCAGATTTCTAATGAATAAGGGACATAAGCTATTCTCACAAGTTCTTTAAAACTCTTACACAGTGGACTGATTTTTATTTATTTTTTAGGACTGCAGTTAAAGCATGCAAAATGCCAAACACTGTCCAGATGTATCTTTAGAAACAAAACAAGTGACATTGCAGCAGTCAGTGTAACCAGCAGGATTTAGGGAGGGGATCTCATACTTTTGTTTGCAAGTGACTTTAACTGATTATTTACAACAGCTCCCAGCTCACTTTGCTCCAAATATAACTTAAAATCTTTGTTCTTATCTAACATCTTTATCGTATGACACTACTGACCCTGGTCCTACTATGGACATCAGTTATACCAGTACTCTCACAGGAGAGTGTGATAGTTGTTGCTCCTTTTTCACTCATCTCTTTGGTAATGTCAGCAAACCTTGTACATGCATTATGTGTTAGCCTTGAAAATATGTAGTACCATACAATAATATACTTGCTTATAATATGAGCTTCCTAACTTGAAGGTCTATGAGTTTAACAAAATTCAGGTTATCCATAAGGGTGACAGAATTTGAACACAAAGAACATCAACAGCACAAAGAAAAGCAGTGAAAAATTTTACAAAATAGTCCAGCTACTCATTCATCAACATATCATTAAGTTTTTGTAGTGAGAGCCTATGAAGAATGTGAATTCTCACTATTAGATGTTGAAGGAGACAGAATTCGATTTTGGCATCATTCATTTTCCCTGAAAATAGTCACAGTATATATGAAAGGGTCCATAAAGTGTTGGTGCACCTCTAGCAAGGCACAGTACTTTCCCTAAAATGTAGCACAGATACTAATTTTCAGAATGTTTCTAAATAGCAAGGCTTAAGAAATAAATTAGTCCTTTAAGTAAAGACAATAATAAATTTGCGGTGGATTTTTTATCTTTCTCTTACACTCTTGTAACATTTCTTGGGAAATATTACAGTTTCCTGGGAGTAGACTAAGGTGTTGTTTAAGAATATTTTATTAGCTTTACCATCAGTAGAGTATTTCCAAATTCCTCTAAACAACACTGCTACAACACATAATTTCTTGTTCCAAGGGCAGTCATATTTCGTATACTATACTGACTGTACATGGGATTCTTTCAAGAGTCATAGGTCATTCAAAAGATTGTCTCAGTAACTGGTAATGTGTTTTAACTGATGAACAGACATTCTGAAGGGAAAATAATCAGGTAAAACATTTTATTTCTCTGATAAAACTTTTATAAAATAAAAACTATTTGCTTTGGACCAAGCAAATGATTTTCTTTGAACACAAATGGAAAATTCCTTTTTGAAGTCCATTAACAGAAGAAAAAGAAATAAAGAACAACATAATATGTCTGCAAAAGGAAGAATTTAATTCAAAGGTGCTTTTAGCCAAAAGACATTTCATTAAACCAGGGCATGAAAAACCCCAAACAAACAAGCAAACAAAAAGCCCTCAGTTCCATCTCTTAGCAATTGGAGTATTTTTATATGTGCTTGTGGGGAAAAAGTCTCTGGATTCTAATTCCATGCTTAATGCATATTCAAATATGCCATGCAAAATGTAATAATTTGAACAGTATAAAATTAGAAACTCACAAAACATCCAATATTATAATTGTACCACGTCTCACTTAACAAATAAAACATACAGCTGCGAGTCCTTTGGGGGAGAAATAATTGATACTAGTTGTGGAGTCTAAGCACTTAGCTTTTGGACAAGCCACAAAAAAACCCCCCTAACCTTCCTACAATAAGGAATTTTAGCCTGATCTAGTCTGGTGAAAAGATGTTGTGTTTTATCTGTACTTGTCTGTGTCCTGGCTTCTCACTGATGCCTGATGGCATTGACTGCAGTAGTTTCACCTCCTGTGAGACAGTTTGTTGGCTTTCTAGACTAGACTAACTTTGAACTGTAATTCATCCCTCCTTGTGTTACTCGGTCAACAGGTTGCTCTGGACTGTGAATATTGGCCACCTTGTACTTTGGGATGATCCATCTACTTTTACACTTTCTTCTGCTGACGAGATGAAAAATTAATTAAACTTTACAATTTGTAGTACAACTCCAATGCTTAGGTACTTTTTAAAATTTGCCCTTTTAAGTGCATGAAAACAGTTTATTTAAACACTTGGTAATCTTTATGTTTTTTACTTCATTTCAGGTGAAACAAAAATTTCAGATGATATGGAAGAAATGACACAATTCATAAACACTTCTTGTTGCTACTTAATAGCCTTTTAGTGACTAAAGTGATCTAAAACCCTAAACCAAACCAAAAATAAACCATCCAGTCTTAAATTATTTCAAGTTGCAATATTCAAATATTTAGTACTTTTATGGTTGATATTTTGTGGTAACTCAGTCTTAAAAAAACTGTAGTCCTAGTCTGTCAACAAAAAGAGCTTTCATGGACTCTATCTATTCTAGATCAGTGATCAACCTGTGAGTCATGGCTACAATATTAATTTCTACATGAATTTACCTGCTTTTCTCTCCTTTGCTAGGGAAACTCACTGTAGTAAAATGTTGAGCTGCTGTTGCTGTCATGGTGCTCCATCACCGTTTAACATTGCCAGCTGTTACATACTGCAAATTACTAAATAGAGCAAACAAAGCTGTGAAGCAGGTGGGTGTGTTGAACTCATATATAGTTGGAACCAAATCAATTCAGTGTTATAAGAGTGACAATTAGGTATAAAATGATATGCACTTAGGCAATTTACTTAAATGGAAACTCTTAACACAGCAATTTGTGAACTAGACCATTATAGATGTCTTTTTGATCTCAATTTTATAAAATTATTTTTTAAAATGTATTGTGTCAAGAATGTTCTTAAGAAGATAATTATTATAAAAAGTCATTCTATATAATTACATTAAGATGTAACTGTAAAAGAATAAAGCTGTGTATGCTAAAAAAAATCTTTCTGTGTATAAAATATCTCAGAAATATTGAACAAATAAATGAAATTCAAATATTTCTTCCATAATTTTACCATCAGAGCTCAAAGAAGCCACTTTTGTTCATATGAAATTAACTGTGTGAGAAATCATCTGTAGGTCAAAATGCAATTTATTTAGAAAATACCATTCAATGGAAGGTAACAAAAGCTTTGAAAGGTCATATATATAATGCTGTAGTAATTCTTGCCAACAATGGGCTTCACTATCATTTATCAATTCAGTAGTTTACAGTTTTCTTTATCAATTCAGTACAAAAGAAGTAGAGATGTCTAAAAAACTAGAACTATTTTGAAGAGCAGAAATATTTCATTTTGTAAGGATATTTTAATGAAAATTTCTTACAACTTGCTACTGACTCTTCATTATTGCTATAAACTGAAATTTAACAAAGTAATCAAAAGACTGTTTTGGGTTTTCTTTAAAAATTATTTTATGAGAGCCGAAATAATTAGGAAAGCAAGGCAATTGCAAATTTATCTATTTGTGGAGAGAGTTGTAACATTCAAATAAGTATAGAAAACATGTCAATGTAGCTTTACACAAACATATGCATACCTATGAATCCTTGTTTATGCTAGAACAAATCACTTATTCTATAAGTGAAATGAAAGCTGCATCAACACAAAATAAATATGGTTATTTGGTTTTCTTTAGAAAAACTCTAGAGTTCCAAATTGAAAACAAAACAAAACAAAATTAAGCAAAATTAACAACTGAACTTTGAGGGGAACACCCTCTCTACTCTTGGAGATGAGTAAACACTACAAATGCACTCTCAAAGTGAGAGTTCTTTGTTTCATGTCCTTTGTATCCACACTACAAGGAGTTGCAGATATTAAGTGTGAAACAATTGTCTTTCAAATTTCTCTCCTTGAAAAATCAGTTCTGCAGAAAACATGAAGGATTTGAAAACTGATGGAACTGATAAACTGGCTGTTCATGCTTGGACAAGTGTACTCTTTGCTGGATAAAAAAACTGGCTTGATGGCCAGGTCTAGAGAGTGGTGGTAAATGCCGGTAAATTCAGTTGGTGGTGTTTCCCAGGGCTCAGTACTGAGGCCAATTCTGTTCAAAACTGTTATCAACAGTTTGAAGGCGGGAATGGGATGTATCCTCAGTAAGTTCACAGACACCAGGTTGGGTGGGAGTGTTGTTCTACTGGAAGGTAGGAAGGATCTGTACAGGCTGAATGGATGGGCTGAGGAGAACTGCATGATATTCAACACATGCAGTGTGATGCACTTGTGTCACAATGTCTTTACAGACTCGAGGAAGGGTGGCTTGAGAGCTGCTCAGCAGAAAGAGACTTGGGACAGCCAGCTGGATATGAGCCAGCAGTGTGCCCAGGTGGCCAAGAACGCCAATGGCACCCTGGCTTGTGTCAGTGTTTGTCCCACTGTACTCAGCACTGGTGAGGCCACACCTCAAGTACTGTGTCCAGTTCTGGGCCCTTCACTTCAAAGAGCACTTTGAGGGGCTGGAGCAAGTTCAGAGAAGGGCAACAATGCTGGTGGAAGAGTCTGGAGCACAAGTCTTGTGAGGAGCAGCTGTGGGAGCTGGGGTTGCTTAATCAGGAGGAGTAGGCTCAGGGAGGACTACATTGCTCTCTAGGACTACCTGAAAAGAGGTTCTAGCCACGTGGGGGGCAGTCTCTTTTGACATGTCTCAAGTGACAGGACAAGAGGAAAAGGCCTTAAGTTGCACCAGGTGAGGTTCAGTTTAGATATTAGAAAAAAATTTCACTCACAGAGTGGTTAGGCATTGGAATACAGTGCCAGGGAGATGGTGGAGTCACCATCTCTGTAAGTGTTCAAGAGGTATTTGGATATAGCACTTGATTATATGGTTAAGAGTGTTTATGGTGGTGTTGGGTTGATGATGATCTTGAAGATGACTTACAATCCTGATGATTCTGTGACTCTGTATATATTTTTATTTTTATTTTTATTATTTATATTTATTGGTTAGAGGCATAGAAAGGACTGTAAGCACACCCTTACTCTTAGATTCAGATGATTGTGCCTTGACAGTAATAAGAAAAAAATAATAGTTGAAAAAAAAAGAAAACACAAACCAAACCACAAAGGTCAGGAAAAAAAAAAATCTCTTTTCTATCTCAGGACTTTACAAAAAAAAAACTCCAACCATAGGTAGTGGGCAGACTGGACAATCTAATGCTGCTGTGTGATCACTGAATTTCTGAAGCACAACAAAGCATATCTGTGCAAAGTTAGACATTCAGCTGGAATATCAACCCAGGCTAAAAAAGGGACAAAAACCCAGGACAAAAAGAAAAATTCTTAATTTTGGGGGGAATTCTAGGGCTGTGTATGGGATGTAATGCCACGAATTTGTGTAGGAGCCTCTTACTAGAGTTTTTAACATATTGTCAGTAAGTTTGAGTGCCTCAAATTTTTCTGTTTCAGAGTTCTTTGGCATTTAAATGGCAGTTGCTCTGGATATACTGAAGGGGAAACAAACCAAAAATCAAAGCAAGCAAAATAAGAAAAGAAGAACACTACTCTCCCCACAACAAAAGAAAACAAAACACACCTCACAACTGAGTTTCATCTTTTGTCTTTGGCCAGATTACAAAAAGGTGTAAGGCTGTTCAAATGAATATGATCAAGGCAACGAAAGCATTCAAAACTTGTATTCCCCACAAAGCAACAGGAGAGAAAAATAACCCCTCTCCTATCAAAACAACTACTATAATAAACTTGCAAAAACCAAGAAAAAAAAGGGGATACATTTTATAATAAAAATTAAGCAAGAATCTAAAACTTTCATGTAAATTCTACAACTTGCTGCCTTAACATGACTTTTCATCTACAACAATTTCCAAATTGCAATACCATTCCAGGGTTTTTTGGGGGTGGTTTTCTTTTTGTTTAGTTTTGGTTTTTTTCCCCCTTAGGGACCCTATAACTTGCCATATAGTAATAGTCTTTTTTCCTTCTCTTTTATGTATTTTCTCAGTAAATAGAAAATTTAATCTTAAATGTAAAATTAAATTTTTAAATTCTGTTCCATTAGACTTTTTCAAAGATATGATTCATAGTTTCTGAATATTTGGGACTGTTAATGCTTCAGAATTCCCCATTAGTACTTAGCACTGCACTTTGTACTAATATGCTTAATTTTGTTTCTATTCAAGTCTTTGCGATAATGTCATTCTTCTTAGTTTACATTTCCTTCTGTATAAAACCTTCCAGATCTGTTTCACTAGAAGATTTTCTTAGTGTAACCCCTTTTTTTTCTATTGTGTAAAGACTGATGAAAACATTCAATGAAATTATTCCCATTTATTTCCAAAGCTTCATGAATACCACTTTTCCTCTGTGAACCTACAAAAGTGGACCTTTTGCAATAATTTCATCCCCAAAATCAATCTGATTAGTCTGGAGGAAATTAGGTATTGACTAAAATACAAAAATTGCTGTCTCCATGAAAAGACATCACTGGCCTTGATATGTATATGACATATTATTTATTCTCTTCCTGTGTTCAGTCAGATAACTCTTTATTCTGGATGTCAGAGACTGTTTTCCATGAGGCAGTTTAACTAAAACTGTTTTGTTAAAATGTATTTTCTTCCTAAGATATTGAATACTGAAAATATTATGCATTATTTAAATATAATTTTTATTATTTTTCCACTAAATTTGTGGGTCCACTACATTTTTTTGTTTTCCTTTTAAACTGGAACATGCCACTTTGCAGAAGGATCATTTCTTCAATTTAAATTTTCCAGTTACCCTTTTTGCATTTTATTGTTTCCTCTTCTCCATGGTGATTTTGTTTGTGACAGCTATAATTATATACACATCTGAAAAAAATTGAAAAACTGGGGAAAAAAGATGGGTTACCTTTTGTATGAGACCTCCTTCATGAGACCTCCTTGCAACAGCCAACATACCACAAGACAGTAATTTCTCCCTCTTTGCATCTGCTTTTAGTGAAATATCTATTAGGAACAAACATCTCTTTCAACACAAGCAGAGAGATTCATGAAAAGTCTTGTTTTAGCCACCTGAATGTCAAAATTATGTTTTCAGTTCCAAATGATATCATATTAAGTAGAATTGCCTTTCCTGGATTTTCTGAGTTACTTTTTCAGCTTTATAAGGATGTCACAAATAAATGAGTAGCTTAATTTTGTTAACAATAAATAGTTTCTTATTTGCCAGAGAAAATACGACAGACTAATATGAAACAAATTTTTTTCAAAAGCCATTATGAAGGCCTCTATCTGCAGGTAAAAAAAAAAATAAAAAGAAGAAAACAAAACCTCACCATATCTTGTTATAACCAGTATAGTCATAGTACTAAATTATTTCAGATTATTATATTAATTAATTTTGAATTTCTCACTGCTTGATTTGCTAGAACAGCATTCAAGATGACAACAGCAGTATTCATGGTGTATAGCTAAACAGTTCATAAAATCTATATATTCATCTCCTTTTGAAAGTTCTATTTCTCTCTGAAAACAAAGACCATGTATGACAGTGACTCTGCTTTCTCTCATGTGAACAATCCTTTAAAATGAAATCCTTAATTAAAAAAAAAAAAGCTAAATTATACTAAAAATTAATTCTGGGTAAATTACTTTCTTTATGAAGAAAAAAAACAACTGTAACACATTTTCAGCTAAATCTAAATTTAAAAAAAACCAAACCAAACCAAAACAAGAAATCCCAAAACAAAACAAGAACAAAACAGAAAACCATCTCACCACCTCCCCTCCCCCCCCAAATAATACAGTCATCTCTAAGTAAATGTTGACTATTTTATGGTCACTGAAGAGAATAAAACAGTTTTCAACCTTCTAATCATTGTTAAACTGTAAATGCTATTCTCATGTCATTAGGTTATCAAGCAACAAGCCACTAATACAGTGTAATTTATAATTAATGTTATGTTGTTAGACTAAATGGAAAAGGTTCATCCCATCATTTTGCTGGTTCACTAGTATTGTTAAATTACAGTGCTGTCTATCATGAGGAATTTCTACTTTTCCCTGGACAAATTTTCATTGACAGAGTAAGTTTGGTTGCAGTTTTATGTTCTAGGATTCAGAATGGTACCCATGTTAGAGGGCAAGTTGAAAATCTTATATATAGTACAAGGTTATCTTTCCGTTTCCTTTCATATGCTTGTGGGTATAATAGTAACAGAGAGAGGATATTCACAGCAACTATTTTAGTTTGTTGCCTAAATTAGAGTCTTAGTCTTCCTAAATTTCCTCCCCACAGTCATTGTGGTTAATGTAAGTAAGAAGCACTACCAAAATAAACAAATAAATAAAAGAGATCAAACAAAACATGTGGAAAAATTAGGTTATAAGGACATATACTGTAAGCAAGGGAGGCTATTGGGTAACAGCTGTGGATGCACAGGAAACTTGTACTGGGCCAGCAGCTAGGGCACTGGGAAAGACAATCTCAGGTTAAGCAACCACTCAGATAATTTACCTGCAAGTATTCAGGACTTGGTTTAACTCTTTTAGAAGAGGTGAATTCTTGCTTTCTTCAGTAATCACATGAGGTGTCTGCAAAAAATAGGGCATTCTGTGCATATACCAAACACGTAGACTAAAAAATTGAGATCACTGGGTTTTTTTGGGAGGAAAAAAAGCTGAAAATAATAAACCTCCTAGAAGTTCAGTAAGACTTGCATCATGAGATTTTCATTGTTTTATGGAAACCGTAGTGGCTTCATATAAGAAAATTTATAAAGCTTTGTTAAAAAAAAAAAACAACCTGACAGAGTGGTTTTTTGGTTTGTTTTTTTTTTGTTTGTTTGCTTGAAAGCTGCTTCACTGGGGATCCAGTACTTCTGGTAACAACCACCTAGTAAGGGTAATGGAAAATTCTGTAACAAACTACAGTGTATTCACTGATAATGCTGGTGTTCTTTAAGAATGGTATTTTGAGTACTATCTAAGATTCTGTCAATGTCTAATTAATTCATTGTTCTTTATATTGCTTAGCAGGTTTTTGCTTAGCAGGTTTTTGCAATATTATTCGCAAATTTCCCTAAGTTATTCAGGAATTTATAATGATGTAATTTGATTAATGCTCAGTAAAAGTAAAATCCCATGCATTAGCATCTTCCTTATTTCCTTCTTTTTTCTTCATCTTCTTTAGGTTTTTTTTTAGGGGGATGTGGGTGGGGGGGAAGGAGGAGGGTTTATTTGATGAAATCAGTCAGCTGCATCATGTCTGGTTTCATTGTGCCATGGTTTAACTCCATATGACAATGAAGACCCACACAGCTGCTCACTTATTCCCAAAACCCAGCAGAACAGGGAAAAAATATGCAAGGGTAAAAGTGAGAAAACTCATGGGTTGAGATAAGAACTGTTTAATATTTGCAATAAAATAAAACCTCTTAATTACAAAGAAAGTTAAAAAGGGAGAGAAATAAAACCCAAAAAAGATAAATGATGCAAATGAAAACAATTGCTCTGCACCAAATGACCGAAGTCCAGACAGCCCTCGCCCCAGACAACCTTGCCCCAGCCTTTATGCTGAGCATGGGCTCTGCCTTGGGTCACTTGGGGTCAGCTGTCCCAGCTCTGTCCCCTCTCAACTCCTTGCACACCCTTATCTGGGTGGGGTGAGAGGCAGAAAAGGCCAAAACACCGTGCAAGCACTGCATAGCAATGACTGAAACATCCCTGAGTTATCAACGGTGTTTCAGCACAAATCCAACCACAGCTGAGCAGAAAACTAACTCTACCCCAGCCTAAACCAGCACATATTCTGAAACTGAAAAACTTAGCATTATGAACACAAAACCATGAACTTAAAATTACTTAAAATTAAAAGGCTTGTAGTTTGTACAAAATTAACTTTTACTTATATAACAGTCCAGAAATACACTGAATATTATTGTAGATAGATGAAGCAATTTCTTAGCAATGTATGGTCATAATACTTTGCAAAACAGTGGAAAACATATGGCTACCCTGTGATATAGAGTAAGTTTAACTGTATTAGTGCTTAATTTTGCTTCTTTTACACAAATAGTGATATAATTGAGGAAGAAATAGGAAGTGAGACTAGACCATGAAGTGTGTGAAGTATTCATAAGCCACAGCGTTCTGCTTTTCACTATCACTTGACTAATAAAATGGAATCCACAACTGCAAATTTAAAGATGAGACATCTCAATACCACTGAAATGAGATATTATGAAGTCTAGTTCCAGAAAGAAAATATTCTGCAGGAATGAAATATCATCTGCAAAATCTGTTTTCGTTCAACATTCCCCTTTTGACAATGCTTTAGTAGTTTTTGTGGTGTTCTTGTACTATGACTGCTGACTTCAAAGTGAGAATTCAAACTTGGTGTATCATATTCTTTGTGTGTGTGTATACACAACTGACTTTTAACAAAATACTTAAAGAGTTAAATTCATTATTGATGTTTATCCATGAGAAGCATGTAGTAAAGATCCAGACAACCTAGGAGTCACTGTATAACCCTAACCTTTTGAGTCAATTAAGGCTAGAGGAAACTATTCTTCAGCTTAAAACTTAAGCTGAGAATCAGTGAGCCAGATGCCCATCCTGTAGGAAGGCAGCTGATGTATGCTGACTCTGAATCTGCTCTTAGATGCTATAATGGATATTCTATACACTGTAGGAAGAGATATGTTTCAAATGTTCATGTCATTTTTTGATACAGTATTGACTTGAGTTTTAGTGTCAATTTATGTCTCACAATATAAGAAGGCTTATGAAAAATCAGCAAATCTTAAGCTTGCCTATGATATGCTTAGGGGTTTTCTTGCATAATTATCAGATTTATATCATCTAGCTCCAGAAAAAAATTGCTGTGTTGAGAAAGATTGTTTTGTCACTGAAAGACCAATAATGTGCTTGGATTTTAGATCAGTTCTTCATTCTATTTCAAAGTGACTACATTTATACATAATGCAGAATGATGACCTTTTGCTAAGCAAATGTGAGGCTCTTATATTTTTCTCTAGAGTTTTTAAACAAATATTTGTGATATTGGTTATTCAGATTTGCTTATTTATATGATCTTGTCTGGGTAACCCTGCATTTATTTTTGAGAACTGGGTGTTTGCAAGGAAATGTAGATATTTCTCTGATAAATATAGTTCTTTTAAACACATTTCACATAATAAGCATTCTGTTACTTAGGTTGCCTTATGGTTTTTTTCTGCACCTCAGATAAAACAGATATCACAGGGTTTTTTTCTGTTTAACTTTTACCAGTTAATCATAAGATAAACAGCTAACAGATAATGCCAAGAATTTCAAAGGCTCTAAATTAGAATTTATTTAAATACAGACACACACACACACATAGACTTTTCAATGGAAAGCACTACTTTAAACTAAGATGTTTTAAACTGTCTGCTTTCCCCTGAAAATCTAAATTTGAAAAAACAGGGGCTAAAATATTTTTTTATTTTTGTAGTAAATCTGTTTTTCTTTCGCCTTTTATGAATATCAAAATATTATATTCAGAATTTAATTTTTTCCAACAAATTAAATCATGGTTTGCTTGGAGAATATTAGCCTAATGTATTTTATTCTGTTGGTTTTGTTCAAATACAGGGGAAATAAACTAATCTTTTACTGACTTGATTCAAAGAGAGTTAGCAACTCACAGTAGAGAATCATAGAACCATTTCATTTGGAAAAGAAGCTTAAGGTTATCGAGTACAACTGCCAACCTAGCCCTACCAACACCCCCACTAAACCATGTCCCCAAGTGCCACATGTAGACATGTCTACTTTTTTTATTTTCCTTAGTTCTCTGAAACTGCAGTCTAGAAGTCTGTATTCCTTGAAGTATTTCTTGGTTTCTATCTTTTAGAAGGATCTACTGATTTTGGTTAAGAAAGCAAAAAACTTAGACTTCTTAACCAAAATACCTTAAAATTGACTGCCCTAATGTGATTTAGTGAAATAGAAACATCAGAAATTGTTATCTGAAAGTCCATCCAATTCTAGATACCACTACTGCCATATTACATACACTATCAAAAAGTTCTAGGGAAAACAGACTTTTTAGGAGCTGAGACTCAGTCTGATCTTAAGCCTAAAAATACTTTTTTTAATATTATAAAAGTATTCTCTCAGTATTAAGCCAATCTAAAAATCCATAGTATACTTTTGACAGTGGCCAATATTTGATTTTTAGAGAAAGGATGAGTGAGAACAGTATAGGATGACCTAAAGATACCAGCAAGCTTTAATTCCTTACAGATTTTTAGCATTAAAGTAGTATTTATTTCTCCAAATTCAAATAATTAATCTTTTGGTTTTGTATGGTCTTTTCTTATAAATATGGAGGACAATTTTCATGTGACTGATTTTTTCTTTCCTTTTAAAGGCTCAAGTTTTGCCAGTTTGCTCTTCCGTGCTGAAGGATCAGGCTTGCTTTATTTATTCCAGAAGGGGATATTTGTTAGAAACATGCTTCTGTTTCAATTTGCTCATTTTGACCTTGACTGCACTTTAAAAAGTACTGTCTCTAGTCCAACAACTGTGTATCTGCCCATAATTCATGAAAGGACATAGCAAGCTCAAGCATAGACATGGTCCAGAAAGTTTCATGACAAAATGATAAAATACTGCTTGCTTCAGTAGTTGTACTTGTGAGGACTCAGATTATCAGTGCTGCAATTATCTGGAATGAGCTTGTCTTCTCTTGAAATGTGATACTAGGAATTGTATATGTGGTATTTATATTTTCGTGTAACAGAAAAATGCAATCTCCTTGCAATCACTAATGTTACAATCCTCAAAATACCGAGGAAAGTTTGGGAAATATTGTTATATTGAACAGATAGAAAAGCTCACATGCAAAAAAAATAGATCTCTTAGAAATATTTAGGTACACAAAAAATGTAAAATAGAATAAAGTGGTCTATAAGAGCACAATGTCTTATATGGCCAGGTGTTGAAAGTTAGCAAGGGCTAAGGCAAGTACAGTAAACTGAGAGTGCATAAGCTTGAAGTGCCTATGTGGTTACAGGTGACTGAATTTGTCTGATTTTGTTTGTTTGTTTCTTGGTTTGTTTGTTTGTTTGTTTGAAGAAGACTAGAAACAGGAGAGGAGGAGAGCACTTATATCCACTTTTTCTACGGTCACCTGAGTCAGCAACTCTGGCCTTTCTTTTCAACTGAGCCTTGTTAATCTGCAGAAACATATTCCTGCTACCAGATTACTGTGACAGGGAGTGCAAGGCAGCACTGTGACCTGTACACTAATCCAGATTTTGTATGGAACCTTGGATAAAAGCAGAAATGATTTCAAAATGAGAAGCCATGTTTTGACCCTTCTTACAAAATAATCAAAATATTAAATTTCATAGATATTTGTTGTTCTCTTTCTCCCCGTAAGACACTTATCCCAACTGAAAAGCAGTCTAGTCTTTACAATGGGAAAGGAGACCACCCCTCAATGCTCTCTTCCACCAAAGTAGCAGCAATATCTCCTGGGCCTTCACTGCAACAAGACAGGTGCAAACTTGAAATATCTTCTGACTCTTAGTGCCTAAATGCATTTGAATAACCCTCTCGGTCTCAGATGCCTATTTTGCACTTCAGATACCTAAGTGCATTTTTGGATCTTGCTACTAGTATTTATTGATTTCAACAGTACTTAAATGCTGTGGTGCTTTTGAAATTCTATTTGTCTTCTATCTGTATTTTTAGAGAGTTATTGCTTTTAAAACCCATCACACAGTGCAAAAATATGAACCTGGATTAGCTCAATCACAGGCTGGCCAATCTAATCAATGATGTGGACTTCCTCACTAATCATGCATCTTGTAATGTATATACAGTTAAATAATAAAAGTTTATTCCAATAGTCTGAGTTAGTACATATACTTACTTTAATACAGCCCAGTGAACCAAAAGGTCAATTGATGAAAATAACTATTTTATACTATATATCCCATTTTTATTTACAGATATTTTAATTATTTTGAAGTATGCAATTTTTCTTTTTATATTTTTTTGCCATAGAACAATTAGACATAATTTAGAATTTATGAAATACAGCTAGTGTCTATTCACCCAGTTTTATGTTAGCACACTGCTCCTTTTAGGAAAATGTATTTTAAAAAATCATTTAATATATATTATGGTAAAAACCTTGTATTATTAAAATTTTATTTTTCACTGTACAGGTACTAATAACAACAGCAACAACACGGTGGGTGGCTGGAGTGTCAAAAAGGAGGTATCTTACACGTGTTGAGGTAGCACATAAAATATCCATCTTTTAGTTGTGATGGTTACTTTGGCCAAAAACAAAATCCCAAAACCCACAGAAAGCCCATAAAACTGTGTTATAAAGAAGATTTCAGCTACACTGCATTTCAAAAGAAAAGCAAACAGTAACATATATATCCACAAAACATACAAGAACACTATGTACAGTATGTACTCTTGGAACTACTGTGTTATATTAAAGTTGAAAATGGTTGAAAAAGAACAACAAAAGCCAAAATTGTCCAAGAAAAGTGAAGAAGCTCAAAAAGTTTTATTAGCAAACTTGTCTCTTCTAACTGAGAGATAGAAGAGAAGATCACCAGTTCTGGGTCCAGACCACCTGGCCTTTGTGGGGTTACCTTTTTATAGGTAAGTTTTCCCCACCCTGGGCTTAGATTTCTTACTCTTCATGTAAATGAGTTAGTATGCACAACCCATTCTTCTGGACCTTTCTGGAAACAGGGTCTCTTGTCGGTCGTGTTCTCCCTCTGTGGGTCTTGCCCCATCCTTGATCCCATTCCTGCACTTCCACTGTTCTATGTTATGCAGTCTTCATTGACCAAAACAGAGAAGTTTTCCTCAGAAAAATGCTGCCTTACCTTGCATTTCCAGCCACATTGTGTTCTAACTTACCCACTGGAATGGCCATCATTGTTTGAGGCAGAGCAACACATGAACTGCTCAGTGTCCAAGTCTACTACAGTTGCCCAGAAAGGCTGTGGATGCCCCATCCCTCGAAGTGTTCAAGGCCAGGTTGGATGGGGCTCAGAGAAACCTGGTCTAGTGGAAGGTGTCTCTGCCCATGGAAGGGGGTTGAAACTCAAAGATCTCTAGGGTCCCTACTAACCCAAACTATTCTATGATTCTTTGAATGTTTTGAAAGATATTAAGACAGATATCTTAAGTGATTTATAAAGATTCATAAAGGAGAAAATGGCTGTGACCTCAGCAGTGACATTCACCTGAGACACATTAATTATAGATTTCTTGTCAATCAGTATTATGGTATGTTTAACCATAATATAAAAGGGACAGATTGTACAAAGATAGAAAAAAAGAGTAGTGTTATGCTAAACAAGTAGCAGCATAAGAGACAGCAGAACCTTACTGAGTCAATACTAGCTGCATTATATTTCCCTTTCTCTACAACAAAACACATACTGCCTTTTTTTAAGGTACTTTGAGACAATAGAAAAAGTCAAAGACTACTTAGCCATTTCCAATAATGAAGGCAAAATTAAAGATTAATTTTACAAAAATGTTCTTTTCCTGCTCTTGCTGTCTAGGTCAAGCAACTGGCATGTCAGCATAAGTAGTACTTTATGTCTCATTTAACAAAGAAGACATATACAAACCAAACCACACTTCAGCTTATAACAAGGTAGGAGATCTGTATAGACATTCATTCTGTCCATTCTTCATCTCTGTCTTTCATTGTTGCCTTTTTTTTTTTTCAAGGTCTGGCTTGCTGCAAGATATTTCCATGAAAGGAATTAAAATATAAACAATTTTTCTCTCTGTCTGTGACATAGCCTCTCAAACTGACAAAAGCTAACAGGTTTATCTGTGGGAAAAGAACACTCTTCATAGAAATTACAATTTGTGCCTGCAGGTCAGAGGGAGCCTTTTTCTCCCTGTATAAAATACAAAGATGACACAATGACATTTATCTCTGTGGGGCTTCTCTAACAATATTTCTAATGGAGAACAATATATTATACATCTCTAACAAAACACTGACTGCAAGTCTCAGAAAATGTTTTTCTAAAAGTGTGATACATTGCACAATACATTATAGACATTGAAACTACCCACATTAAGTTTTTGTTCAATTAAATTAGAATAGATTAGATGTCACTCATGAATTTTCTTCTGCTCTTCTACAGTAATTCATTTAATTGGCCTCAATGATCAACTCTGGGGTTTCTCATCTCCAGTGATTTTGTTCTGCCCAGAAGCAGAGTTTACAAGAGATATATCAATTCTGAACACTTTTCTTCAGTTCAGTCCAGGTTCTCAAGTAATTACATGACTAGACATGCATTTCAGCAAAAGTCACAAAAAAACCCGAATCATCCAGACAATTTTAAAAATATTACTTCTTTAAAGTTCCTAATTAATTTCTACCTATTCAGCAAGGCAAATCTTTAAAACTATTTCACATCAGATTATTTTCCATCAAGTAATGTCCACAGTTAAAAGAATACAACCAGCTACAATATTGCAGTTAGCACATGATACTTCTATTTGAAAACAGCGGATATACAGAGTTAACAGCAATAGGATATGACAATATTGCTAAAAGTATGGATCAGTAGAACATGACGATCACAGTGGGGTTTTGGTGGGTTTTCTTTTTAAAACACTATTTAAAGCAGAGCAGGATGGGCAGTAGGAAGCTTTCACAAGAGGGAGAAAAAGGAAGAAAATCATGCCTCTTTAAAGCTAGACCCAGAGAGGTTAAAAAAGGACAGATGGGTTTATATCTCTTTCTATTATATTCCTTCATGACCTCTTAGACTGATCACAAAGTAAAAATGCTGATTACAGAACTCTTACCACCATTTTATAGGAAGGATTGATTGAACTAAATTTTTTGTGAAAATACGAAGTTCAGGTATTTTTATGAAATAATTTTGAGACTGTTTAGGATAACAGTAAACGTGGAGCTTAATATTCGGAGACAGAAACAGTAATCAGAGCTAAGAGATCTGTCAGGAAGGTGAAAGAAATTTTTTTAGTTGAGAGTCTGTTCTCAGGAAGGACTTTAGACTGACATCTGTCAAAGATGCAACACAGCAAGATGCAAGCAATCGAGATTTCTGGTGTGTGTTGGGGTATCTTTCTGATACAGGTACCACGGTGATGCACATGGGCGTGAGCATGCACTGTGAGCAATCTTTAATGTCCTTCTAAACATGTTTTTGTATCCTGTGCATATGCATGTTAGTTTGTTCTCTGTATGAAAATAAGTATAGGAAGTTCTCTTAAGTCTGTGAAAGAAACATATTTCTAAACTTATAACTTTTCAGTTTATACTAAAATACAATTTGTTTTGTGATTGCTGTCAACAGGAACAGAAAAGTCTCCAAGTGCCACCTTTTTCTAACATGAATATTGGTCAACTGGTTTAAAAGTTGATGAAATAGGGCAAGACAATTATTAGATATTTGAGTACTTAGGAATTCTGTTTTTATGTATTGACTGTTATTTCACTTAAAAAATAGACTTGATTCATTTTTTCCTGATTGAGCAATCTGTCAATGAACAAATGTGGAGCTGCACCTGAATTTTCTTAGTACCTCTCAAAATCGAGGTTTCACAGCACTCTGCAGTGAATTGTCAGCTCATTGCAGGGACAAAACAGTAATCATTTCTTTCCTCGTCTAAGCTGTTGAATTTCAGAGTTTTAGCACTTTAATTTATGTCTGAACATTCCTCTGTAGACAAGCAAAGGACCACCTAGAATGGATGGAACTAGAAAAGTCTATCTAGAAAATCCACACATATTTAAGAGCCTGATGATATCTGGATTTAAATTTGGCATCTGTGTATCAGGGGAATATTTTTGAAGTTCTATTTCAAACCTAGATCCAGTATGGGTCACTTCCAAAGTGTGCTGTTCTTCAGGAATAAACTGCTCCAGTGTGTCCCCCATGGGATCGCAAGTCCTGTCATCAAACCTGCTCCAGCAAGGGCTTCTCTTTCCACAGGGCCACAGGTCCTCCCAGCAGCCTGCTCTACTGTGGCCTTCCCATGAAGTCACAGCCTCTTTTGAGCATCCATCTGCTCCAGGATGGGGTCCTCCACAAATTGTTGGTGTATATCTGCTCCACTGTGGGTTTCCATGGGCTGCAGGGGAACCTCTGATACCTGAACCATCCCATTACTCTCCCTCTTAACTCATCTTGCTGTCTGCAGAGTTGTTTCTCACATATTCTCACTTTTCTCTCCAGGTTACATTTGTGCAGGAGATTTTTATCCCCTCCATAACTATGCTGTACCAGAGGCAGTACTATCACCACTGATGGGCTTGACCTTGGCCTGGAGCTGGCTGGCATTGGCTCTGTCGGACATGGGGGAAGCTTCTGGCAGCTTCTCAGATAAGCCACCCCCACAGCATCCCACACCCAAAACCTTGCCATGAAAACCCAATAAATTCCACACTCTCCTCTGTGGTTCACATACTTAAGAATTATCATTAAAATACACATTCATCACACCATCTTATCAAATTACACAAACTTCACTTACATCAAAAAAAAAAAAAAAAGAATTCCCCACACCAAAATCAAAATAACATCATCACAACAGAGAACGAAAGCGGACAATTTACACTCATTCCACCCCTTGTCCCATCACCACAATGTGACAACTGAAATTTCCATGATCATTCCATTCTTATTCTCTAGCTCTGTTCAGTCCATATTTTGCTCATTACCTCTCCTTATCTTAAATTCCTTAAGCCCTACACTGCTCACCAAAAGAATCATTGTGGGTTGATGTGGTAGTGTGCTGGCCACCAGGGACACCCTGGCCTGGCCTGGCCACTCACCGCTCTGCATTCCACTTATCCCTCCCCTGTTCACCCAGGACTGGCCACATGTCACGGGCTCGTCATTTGTCTATTAGCTGGGCTCTCGCCCTGCCCACCAGGAGGAGAGGGATAAAAGAGGGAGGCAAGAAGGGGGCAGGGGAGTTTGGCCACGTTTCCACTACACATCTTGTTTTCCGCCTCTCGCTCGACGAGGGAAGAATAAAGGACGCGGATAAACGCAACTTGTACGTCTGTCTTTGCCTGCCCGGAGCAGCCACCGCCGGCCTGGGATCGGAGCTACCGAGGCAGGGGCTGCAGGGGCTGGACTCGGTGGCCTGGCGGGGCCCGTAGAGGAAATAAGAAAGCTACAGGTTGACCTTGGTTGGATGATAAAGCAATCTGATGCCTGGACCATCCCTCCCTCCAAAATCTTCTCCTCCTTAAGAGATGAAAATATATTTGTGGAGATGTTCCTAAAAAATATAAACATATATTTATGTGAGTTTTAAGCTCAAAGTTTAGCATCAAAAGCCATCATGATGTGAAGTGCTAATCTAGAATAAAGTACCTTTTCTTGTGTAGGTTATTAACAAGATGTTGACATGCTGCTCTTGTATCAGCCTGCCTTATCTTGGATTGCTTACCCACTTTGTCACCCCTCAAACAGTGTCAGAGGAGACATAATTTCTCATCTTACATTCATAGTAAAGCTGACATTAAGGCACTTAACCCAACTATAGCTGAGGACAGTGTGCGGCAGCACATTTACAAACACAGTCCTGTACCAATAACCCACCTAGGTACAGCCATCCTCCTGGGTGTCTGCCTCGTGCACTGGGCAGCTGCTATAGCACACCACTTCAAATAAAAATAGATTAAATATACACTACTGACAATGAAAATTATGTACATCTTCCAGAATAGATTATACTAAAATTCACCTAACAACAGCTGAATCTAGATATATCTGTTATGATAAAATAAACAATTTCATTTTGGATTAATTGAGTGTTCCCTGTACAAAAACATCAGGTGAATCTCTATGGCTGCCTGTATTTAGTCCTTAGTCATTATGGAAATTTTTTAAGGGTGGTAACATTGTATTGCAGTATTCTGCAGATTCAATTTTATACAACTGTTAACTCAGGATAGGGTTTTATTTAAAAAGGAAAGTGGAACAAGGCTTTTCTTTCCTGTTCCTATGTTTTTTATTTTTCAATGGTGGAATGACTACCCTTAAATAAGATTAGGTTTGGGGAAATTATATGTAAAAAAGTAGGTATTGTGGAATTTAAATATTTTAAATAAAAAGCTTTTACAAGTTCTAAAATAAAGACTTCTGTAAGAAAGTTTAGGACTCTAATCCTATTTTCAAGCAATATTTAATTTTATTGAAATGGCATTTGTAATAGGAAAAATAAATACTTTGTGGAATATTTTGAATTTCTTTGTCAGGTTAGACTATTTTAGAAGTCTTTGTTAGATGATAAAGTGTATTCTTCAAATTTTTGTGTAGGATAGATATGTCTGTTTTGCCTTAATGGCAAAATATGTATCTAAAAATTATATGTGAGGCATTGCCTTGTCTGAGTCTATAGCAATAGAGTTTTTTTCCAAATTATAGAGAAGTTTAGCAGAAAAGAGGAGTGAAAAAATCTTGGTGAGGAAAAGTCCACTCAAGAACAATAGCGAAATTTAAAGCTGGGAAGATTCTACTCTTCAGTTCTTGGCAATGAGGATTTTATGCTCTGGTCTAAAGAAGTAAGATCAAAAGACAGCGACCTGGTAAGAGGAGAACCCTACAGTGACATGGGCATGCTGAGAATCAAGATTTACAATAGATGAGAATCTACAGGGTTCTCAAATATCGGTATATACCATATTAGTGTAGAGACTGAAGGGAATGCCAAACATAAGTCAGTTAATAATTGTATTTTTGCTTCAAAACCACCTCCAGCTGGTGTAAATGTTTTAGCAAAATTAATACCACTTCGTTTATAAGTATCTGCTCTACAGTTGCACAATCCTGTTATTTTCCAAGGCTTTCAAAGAAAAATATTCAAGACACCAGGAAAATTACACTATTTCTAACTTTAAAGTTAGAAGTCAAGGTGAATTCAAAGACTATAACAAGAATGATCTGCTCACAGAGAAACAGAGGTGTAAGTCAGCTACTTTGACCAGACACAATGATGGAACTGAGCAACAAAAGTCGAAGCTGACTCAGGGACCCCTTATTGCAAAAGTTGTACTATAGAAATGAGATGTCCTCAGCTCGGGTCCTCAACAGTAAGTGTCTGTGGTAATGAAGAACACTTTAAGTTTCAAAATAAAGGAAAATCCAAATTTTGGAAAGATCTTCTTCTAGATGGCAGAAATCAGGATGAAAGCTTATGTGTGCACAAATTATCTTGATCAGTCCAGCATGTGATCCTCCACTTTTTTCTAGAATATGACCTGGGATCATAAAAAAATTCTTCTGGGCTAGAAATGTCTAATAAAAATTCTTGTAAGATTTAGCAGGATGGTTTAGTATATGTTTATCTAAACAGCATGGTAAAACATAACCTTTTGTCATATAAATACTCGGTACTTTTCTTTCCACTCTTTGATGCTTTTCCCCCAGATTTCCCCCACCCTTTCTGTGTTAACAGCCTACATCTAAATAATCTGTTTAGATATAAATGAATCAAACTTTATTCATACTTGAACATTGCTTTTAACTACCAGAAAAAAAATTATTTTATAATATTAGAAGTTGAAACTAAAAGAGTCCCAATAAGTTTATTGTTCATGTGGTCTACTATAGCTACTATAAAACCTGCACTTCAACTGTTTTAGCTGTTTTAATTTAATTTAGGAAAAAATCCCAAAACTCAGGCTCTTGCAGTTTCCCAAAGGAATCTACTAGATAGTGTAATGGACTTCAGTAGAAAATGGTTTTCAATACAAAAGTTTCATGCTTGGATTCATCCCACTATTTCTAGAATTTCCACTTATTTCTCAGAAACAACAATTTGTTGGTGAGGAGGATTGTGATATTGACACTGTTGAAATACATATACATTGTGATGGTTTTCTCTTAACAGTGTTTTATTCTGTATTCCATTAATCATTGAAGGATAAATGAAGACAGTAAAATACAGGACAGAGTTTCAATTATGTCCATGGTGATGCACATATTCTATGTAAATGTATTTTATGTTTTGTTTTGCTTTACAAAGGCTGTATAGTTTTGATATGCTGCAGTCTGTTTGGAGTGTGTAATGTGTTTGATTTCTCCCTGCCTGTTGGTTCCATAATGTTAAAAAAATGAAGCTTGAGAACTGACAGGAGAAAAACGTGTTCTTAATTTTGGACCACTCAAGTGAAGAATCATGAATGCCCTAGACTGATAATTACTTTTTGTGAATGCAAGCAGCTGAATTCCACCTCTCTTGCATATATAATTTAGGAGTTTTAGTCAGTGAATTTGCAAAGTGCACTGAAAGACCTGGAAGCAAATAAGTAAATGCCATGCTCCCTTTTCCTCCCCTGTAACCTGTAAATTTGTTTTATTTGAACCTATAATTTGTCCATACCTGACTACAACAATCCCACACTTTATAAAGGAAAAATAGCAGTTGACCTCTCTTTTCATTGTATCCCTAGTAAAATTCCATTATGTTTCACTTTTACAGCAAAGTAGAAGTGGTCTTGGTGAAAATGACTAAATCTATTTATTTCACTTCCTTAGCACAAATCAGTACTTGGAGTAAAATATAAGGATGTTGCTTTGCAGATCCTCGTAAAATAGCATCACCGTGTTGTTAGGCTCTGCTTTCAGGAGAGAACTGAGTGGTTTGAAGTCTGTGTTGACATTGCCAAGGTGAAGCCCTAGTTGAAGTGGCTTCTGGTATAGAAACATTTCTAAACTTAGTTTTTTAAATGATCGTCGTTCAGACTGGGGGAAAATGTAACCTAATGACAGGCATATTCATCCATGGGAAAAAGAAAAAAAAGAAACAATATACTTGAATCTTGTGAAATAAGCTTCCTTGCTTTTGGGAAAATATTTCAACCAAAATTTTATGTTTTGCACTTCTCATTGAACAAAAATGTTTGGAGTTGCTAAACGATTTTCACAGATTACAAGTATAGTGCAATTCAATTCTTTCAATGTAAGGTATTTTCCATGTATACCACAAGATCAGATAATTTTGCCTAAGTTTAGATGTGTTTCTAAAAATGTGTAGGCATCCAAATTTAGGTAAGTAGTTCATATTGGAGGCAATCATTCATTTTAGACTGTTCAAGATGAAGCAGTTCTGGAAAATAGGTTCTTAGTGGTTTTTCATGAGATCTACGTACCTTGACTTTCCGAAATGCCTAAATATGTGACTTGGGTTAGTCTAAAGTCTTGTAGATAGTTTTAAGCTTTTAGTCAGCACCTTAAAACATTTCCACATAAGGGTTCCATGAGCTGAAGTAAGCCAGTCTTTCAGAACACAGTATCATTGCATAGGACTTAGGGAAGTGACACTCTATTTCCATAGTCAAACAGCTAATTCATTGTATACCTAGACTGTGAAGAGAAAAGAAATTTTTGCCATGATATTTGAAATTACTTCAACAGCATTACATACTGGAAAGAAAAGTTTTGCATTCACCTTTACTTATAATAAAGCATTTAATACATTGTTTCACCCCAGGCATGATCATCCTCCCAGTGAAACAGTGAAAAAATTTTATTGACTTCACTTACTTTACATAAAAAATACAAAAAATATTACTGAAATCTGTAGAGTCCTAAGAGATTTATTTTTAGGGGATGATGATTATTTATGCTATTTTTATATTTTAAAACATGAAGTACAGCTATTTTCTGATTTTGAATTTGATAGTGACAAGCATCAGTTTATTTTTAATTGCATAAAATTTAAATAAAAATCACCAAATGAAATGAGGATGGCCATGTGTTTAAGACACATCGTTAAAGATATCATGCAGCTGTCAAAACTTACTGTCTTGGGCAGTCAATATTTTGTAAAGCAATCTGTCAGCTTTAAAATGCAATGTTAACTAACTTGTGTATCCTTGTATTTCTGTGCAGAGAGCTACAACAGCTACAGCTCAGTGGCCACTTTGAATTTGACAACATAGCCATTAATGTACAACTCTGCAAAAAGCCACAGCCTCCTCTTGTTTAATGATTACTTCAGATGGACACTTTGAACCTTTTCTAATATCACACCATCACTGTCACAACAGAAACTATATAGACATACTCAGAGTTTTGGGAATAATTTTCTGTATTTTCCTTAAGTTGTCAAAAAAAAAAAAAAGAAAAAGAAAAAAGAAAAAGAAAAAAGAAAAAATCAGCAAGAGTCCTCTGCAACAGTACAGAAATTAATCTAAAATTCCAATAATTTCCTGTGGTCCAAAGAAGGTGATGTACAATGATGAGATGATAACAGTGACAATACATACAAAATAGGATTGAGATTTTTTGCTGGAGTCTTAGTTCCTACTTCTACTATTGACTGAACTTGAAACTTTTCATGTGCATCATTTTGCAAACATGAGATGGACTTAAGATTGCATCTTTAAAATAGGAGTAGCTAAATGAGATGTACTAGGGGACCTGACTTTTCAAAATGAGTTTTAGAATCTCTGTCCCTTGTGATAATTGAGCCTCAAGAGGATTAATGGCATTTGCTCTCTTCAAAAATGTATTATGAACATATAACTACTGTTCACAATTAGCATTTGAACAGAAAATACTATTGAAGACATTGCAAGGAGTAGAAACACTACTTAGAAATTCCTGACTTGACTCTCACAATTATTTCTTTAGGTTCTGTATATTCCTGGTAGTGAACTACAGCCTGAATTTGCTGGTTCTTTTGCATTTTAACAGGTAAAGAGATTTCTAGATATGTCTGAATTGCATCTATTTTTTTTTTTTTTCTATTCTCTGGTCCTCTTTTAATACAAATAACCTGATTAAATGGTTCAAGTTTAAACATACAAGAACGACCATGGTCATCTTTGATCATCTTTCCAACCCCAGAGATGGGGGGGGTTTTTTTGCAGGCATAGCAATTTAATCATAAATCCTAACCTGCAGATTTATAAACTGCATCTGTTTTCAGATATATTTTCTTATGTAGGATAAAGATAAGCCTGTTTGAAATTTCCACTGGTGGTTACAGAATACCAACAGGCAAAACACAGCTCATGTCTGCTAATTAGAGATGCATTATGTAAAAATAATACATTGATGTAAAAGTGGTTTATTTTCCAGTAATAAGAATTGCCTATATCTTAACTATGTTTCACACAGAATGTTTCCTGAAGTTGAAAATTTCAGGGGCCTCTTTTCCACATATATCCAGCTACTATACTATATTTTTCACATCAGGATTAAGTCACACTTTTTATTGACTGTGAGATCTGGACTAGTAGCTGAGAGGCACCTCCCATTACTCCCTTTCCATCCATTCCTGCAACATGTGAACCTTAGCTAAATAAAAGTTACAGTATCAAAGGTTTTTATTCCACAGTTAACCTAGGCACTTGTACAACTCATTATCAATACTAAATAAATCATTCAGCCGTTTTTTGTCACCGTGAGACAGGTAGTGTGTAAGCAACTCTTTGACAGAAATTATAGAATTCCAGTGGTAGTTCTCTCTGTCGTCCAACAGTTCTTTCAAGAATGGGTTCAAAAAACCTTTACTAGGACCAAGGCAGTCCAAATTTTCTTACGTATCTTAAATACTGTAGAAATACAGACTCCTTCAAATGCAAAAAATCATGAAAACATAAAGAGAATGTTATACAGCATATATTAATAGTTACAGACTTTTCTAGATGTTTCATAGAACTCTGTATAAAAGAAGGTTACTAATTTAAATTAAACCATAAGATATTTCAAAAAAAAGAAGAATCAAAGGCTAAGTGCAAGATCCTGCACGTGGGTCGGGGCAATCCCAAGCACAAATTCAGGCTGGGTAGAGAACAGATTAAGAGTAGATGTGAGGAGAAGGACTTGGGGGTGCTGGCTGATAAGAAGCTCAGCATGACCTAGGAATGTCTGCTTGCAGCCCAGAAAAACGTGTCCTGGTCTACATCAAAAGAAGTGTGACCAGCAGGTTGAGGGAGGTGATTCTCTCCCTCTGTTCTTGTGAGACCCCACCTTGAGTACTGCATCCATCTCTGGGGCCCCCAACATGAAAAGGACACACGCATGCTGAAGTGAGTCCAGAGGGCCATGAAGCAGATCAGAGGGCTGGAGCACCTCCCCTATAAAGGCAGGCTAAGAGAGTTGGGTATGTTCAGCTTGGAGAAGAAAAGGCTCAAGGGTCACCTTTTTTCAGTCTTCCAGTACCTAAAAGGGGCCCAAAAGAAAGATGGAGGGACACATCTTAAAAGAGCATGCAGTTACAGGACAAGGGGTGATGGCTTAAAATTTAAAGAGTGCAGATTTAGATGAGATATTAGGAAGAAATTCTTTTACTGACAGGGTTGTGAGACACTGGAATAGGCTTTCCAGAGAAGCTGTGAATGCCTCATTCCTGGATATGCAAGGCCAGGTTGCATAGGGCTTGGAGCAACCTGGTGTAGTGAGAGGTGTCCCTGTCCATGGCAGGGGCTTGGAACTTGAGAATGTTTACAATCCCTTCCAACCCAAACAATTCTATGATTCTGTGAAATGAAATAATGCAAAAGATTGGAAAACCTCAGTTTTTCCCTAGCCAATTTACAACAGCCACAGAACAAGCTGTTTTAAATAACCACAGATTATAAAGGTTATGCTGGAGGTTAACTCATGTCTGCCTGAAGTTAACACAATGAAACAAATATCTTCACATCCCACAAGCTTCATTGTAATGGTTATACAATAAAAATAAACTCTATCCTGGAGTTTTGTGTCTTTTGTGTGTTTATGAAGCTTCTACCTACATTAGCAATGAGATATTCATTTCATCACAACAAAACAGATTGAGAAAGATGAGTCCCAACATACCAGCCACTTGAGAACTTTTATTAATTTAAATCAGTAATTCTTTGGAAATGAAGATATTTCTCTTCAGTTTTATAAATTTAACATTTATGCATTGATTTCAAACACTGTTTCTATTATATTATTTTGAATCTATTAAATAATGTTAATTTTTTTTTAAGTAAAGTTCTTTTAAAATGAATTATCTTCCGTTTAGAGTGGGCTCTTTTGGTTCTCAGCTCATTCTATAGCTTTCAATACAATTACTGTTTCTTACTCCTCTAGGATAAGCATTATGCAAGCAAAATAGCATTATTCTTCAATTAGGACAAACCTGTTCTTATTTATATCCCAATATCCCAAGATGGTAAAATCACTTTAGCATGACAATGTCCTCCTTAAATGAAATGGCTGATTGTTTGGATCTCCATAGTTTTTTGTCATTTATATATGTAGTTTTAATGCTTTTAAATATTCTTAGCAGCTTGAAAATTTCATCCTATGATTTTCAGGTGAAGGTCAAAGGTACCTTGCTTGAAGATAACTCCATTAAAAAACAAAACAAAACAAAACAAAGAAGTTATCACATGCTATTAATTTAGGAGGCTAACATGGTCAAAAAGAAAATACTTGTCAACACACCCTAAGAACACTGAACTTTGACACGTCTAAAGAGTATATGACACATTTGCCTTCAGGTTTAACTCAAGTGACTTCTCTCTACAGTTACACTCCTGGTTGTCTTCTGAAAAACCATCATCAAATATATCCATAGGAATTAATAAGTTTATTTTAAAATGAAATTTAAATTACAATTTCCCCTGTGTTTTAGCTTATTTGATAAGCTTTGTTCAAGCACCTCTATTTTATTTGGTAATAAACAAATTTCAGTAAAACATATACTAGTACCCTGATTTTTCTTCAATAATATATAATTACTGAATCCAATTTATACTATACTGGATAATAAAATTTGAAAAAAAAAATGTTTGGGGGAAAGCCAGTTCTATTCAAGTCAGTGTTAGTTCTATCTCAATAAAAATGGAGCAATACCTTTTATCTTTGAATGTTTAAAATTATTTCAAGTTCTTACATCTATGTACAGAAATGTCTGATTATGTCAGTTTCTATATGCAGTATACAAAGTACTGAAGTAAAACAAAAGCAAAGGCTATTGAAGTTCCCTCACCTCATTTTGTCAGTAACTGACTTCACCTTTTCTCTGTCAGTTCTTAACCACAGAAACACAGAATCCTGTAGGTTGGAAAATATCTTTAAGTTCATGGAGTGCAACTGTAAACTGTAAAACACTACCATGTTGTCAGTCTTTCCATGCTTCTGTGGTGGGCTGACCATGACTGGATGCCAGGTGCCCACCAAAGCCCTGTCACTCCTCCTCAACAGGACAGGGGAGAAAAAATATCATGAAAAGCTCACGGGTCCAGATAAGGACAAGGGGAAATTGCTCACCATTTACCATCATAGGCAAAACAGATGCAACTTAGGGAAATTAGTTTAATGTATTACCAATTAAATCATAGTAAGATAATGAGAAATAAAACACCTTCGCCAATGTTCTTCCCAGGCTTAACTTCACTCTCCACCTCCTCCCTCCAGCAGTGTAGAGGAACAGGGAATGGGGGCTGCAGTCAGTTCATCACATGTTGTCCCTGACTGTCCTTCCTCCTCATAGGAAGGACGACTCACGCTCGTTCCCTGCTCCAGCATGGGGTCTCTCCCACAGGGGAGATTCCTCCATTAACTTCTCTAACATGAGGCCTTCCCATGGGCTGCAGTTCTTCATGAATTGCTTCAGACTGAGTCCCTTTCACAGAGCGCAGTCCTTCAGGAACAGGCTGCTCTGGTGTGGGTTCCCTGTGGGGTCACATGCCCTGCCATCAAACTTGCTCCACCATGGGTTCTTCTCTCCACAAGCACCACAGGTTCTGCCAGAAATCTGCTCCAGTGCAGACTTTCCAAGGGTCACAGCCTACTTCAGGCATCTACCTGCTCTGACACAGGGTCCTCCATGGTCTCTAGGTGGATCTCTATTCCTCCATGGAACTCCTTAGGCTTCAGGGGGACAGCCTGCCTCACCATGGTCTTCACCACAGCTGCTGGGGAATCTGCTTCAGCACATGAAGCACTTTCTTCCCCTCCTTCTGCATTGGCCTTAGTATTCCCAGAGTTTTTCTTGCATATCCTCGCTCCTCTTTTTTCTGGCTGCTCGTTCTCCTGCACAGTAACTTTTCTTAAATCCATTACTTAAATCTGTTACTCCAGAGACACCGCCACTGATGGGCTTGGTCTTGGCCAGCTGTGGATCTGTCTTGGTGCTGGTTGGTGTAGACTTTCACATAAATATAATTACCATTGAGTGCAGCCTCAGAAACCTTTCTTCCTACACTTCTTTTTTTGCCTGATTGTAGGGGACTGTAATTGATTTCTCACCTTCAGAAAAATTCAGAGACAAACTATGTTTGCTAGTACCAGTGTCATAATTTTACAATTTCAGGGTAGTGTGACATGGTAAAGAATCAGAAATTGTTTCTTAAATAGAATAGTCCATTTAAAACTTCTGCTCCCTTGAGCAATAAGCTTCAGAAGCAAAGCCAAGAGGACAGTATATTCACTGGAAACTTGATATTCACCAGGGTTTGGTTTTGTTTATTTTTTTTGGGAATCACAATCAAACATGATGCATCACTTTACCTGAAAAAAAATTTGGTAAATATCAGTGAATGAAGGAGGCCTTTTAATTAAAATAATTTACCTGGGAAATGCTAAATATTTTCTTGGAATATTTTTTTTAAACCCTGCTTTAAAATGGTAGATCTAATATTCTTAAAGCAATTTTAAAAGTCCAAGTGACACAATAAAGAAAACACTCTTTCCCATACTAAAAAAAGGTTTTATGCTCAGCTAAGAAAAACTTGAATGCTTTTAGTTCAAGCTAGCTCCTCTCACCATTTTGCTTTTTTTGTTTTAGAGAACCTAAAAATCCTTCATTTCTCTCTAATAACATTTGTTTCCACTGAAAGACTGTAACAGCACAGAGCTTTATTTCTCACGGGAATTCTACTGAATGTTTATAAAATATAAGTTTCATGTTTGTAAGAATAGGTTTTGGAAAACAGACGATCAGAGTTCTGTCCAATCAGTCCCAGGGGGGTGGACTGGTTTCAACCAATCAAAACAGTATTCTTGCGTGTATATAAATCTGTTAATTAATTAATTAAAGTTACTTAGCATTCTCTCACTGAAGTTTGCTGTGCATCTTTGCTCTGCTTTAGGTCCAACAGCAACAAAAGACAACACAAGGAAATTTGAGAGATAAAAATAAATAGGCTGTGAGGATGCCTCATTTCAAGACATGAGGAAGAAGATACTAAAAAGACTGTCCACAAATACGGAAATTGTATGAACTTCACTTTCTCTACTCTCAAGATAAAGGAAAAAAAAATCAATTTTAAGAGCAAATCTGCAAAAGTCTTATACCTATTCACTGTCTACATACACATGATTAATGGTTGTGGTGAATAGGTTGTGAAAGACGGTGCTCTGCTTAATGGAGATGAGTAGACACATACTCTGCACACTTATGGAATTATGTGTGTTTTGCTGAGTAAGGGTTGAGACCAAAAGCGTATCTAAACTTCAGAAGAATAAAAAGCAATCTGGTTAATTAATTAATTTCCAGGGAATTGCTTAAATAAAATGATATTAGTCAATACAAAATTATTTTAATAAATTAATATTTTAGTCCAGATGAGGTCAAAACTTTTTTAAAATGGAATGCATGCAAATGATCTAATACTGAATTATATCAAGTATGTTGAAGAGTTTCTGTAACAGTATATGTAACTGGACAGCTGTGCACAAATGCAAGCATATATTTATGTCTTTTAACTCAATTCTATTTGGAGTGTAATGTGATACTGTTTGCATCACACTATAAGCAGTAAAACTGCCTCTTTTAAGAACTTATTCCCATAAAATGCCAGTTACAACAGATGGAGGTAGAAATAATGCATTAAATAAGGAACAAATATTTACAGCTCTCGGCATATCATGGGCATCCATTAAAATTCAGCCTGCAGCAGGACTAGAATATATTCTTACTGATGTGATATTTTGGTGTTTGAAGAAAGCATGTCTTCTCTACTGTTACTCTCATCATTTGGCATATGATGTCAATTTTTTCCAATACTAATAAAAATTGCTTTTCCGTCATTTCAGCTAAATACAGATTCTTAATAAGATTATAAAGGTAAAGATTTGACCAATTCTGTAGTCCACCTTTTATAACTGCAGAATATTTTTCCTAAAGTGTGTGGTTTTATAAATAATACAGGACATTTTGCACAGATCCTTGAAGGACTGGGTTTTAAAGGTAGCAAAATATAAGTCTATGTTTTTCCTAAAAATCTATGTCAACTATTTAGGGGGACAGTCCAGACTTTGTTTTAACTTTTTTTATGTTCATCAGAGTTGGCTATCTGAACAGTAAACTATGTTTCAGAAGCTAAATTATGTATTTTGGGGTAAAATTATTTTAAATGTTTGTGATTGACTCATGAAAGAGAAAAAGTTCTTGGAAATGGTCAGTAAGATCAACTAGGGATGAACCATCAGTCTAATCAACTTTTCTACTCAAATGTCCAGATCTTCACATGAAGAGAAGGCAATCCAAGAATCTCCCAATACCTATGCAGATTATATTAAGAATATGGATTCAGACTTTCCACAGTAGTGCATGAGAGGAGAATTAGAAGCAATAGACATTAATTGAGAGAGGCTCTATCTGAAGTTAAAGAAAACTTTTCCACCATTAAGAATTGAAAGAGGTTGCCTAAAGACATTAGAAAGCCTCCAACTCTGAAGGTTTTCAAGATCTGACTGAACCAAATGCTGAGAAACCCAGTCCAATATCATAGATATACCTGTTTTCAGCAGGAAGTTTGATCAACAACCTCCTCAGGTGCCTTCCAATCTTAAAAATTCTATGATTCTAATCTGTGATAATTAGGAGATGGACCTAAAAAGTATGTCCTGATCTAAACTAAGGTACTGATATAGTTGCATCGCCTAGACATATACTGTATACTGAATTAGTGTTGATACAAGAAATAAAGGAAATAATGCATCATAAATTCAGGTTCTTTGAAACTGTCAAAAAGCAATCAGATGAAGATGATAATGCTGCAATTGCACTCATGAATTTAAAAAAGAAATTTGGACACTGACCTTCACCAGACGTTGATAGAAACAGATGAGAAGAGGCATGATCTCTTCATGGTTAATGTATTTTGAAGGTAAGAAACTAAGATAGAAATAAGTAATTGATTTTTTAATAGAAGAAGTTCAACAGCATACATTTGTGCTATGGACTCTAATGTAAAGGTATTATGATCTCACAAAAGAAATGGAAAAATAATTGACAAAATTCAATACTCCTACCAAATTATTCAAGTTAAACAGGGTAATGCTGGCTTTAAAATATAATTGGATAATGGAATAACAGGGGAAATTCAGTATTAATAAAAATAACATAAGGAGTATTTAGAACAGCAGTTCTAATTATGCATGCATAGCGATAAGTCTTAGTCATTAAAAGTCAGGAAATAAACCTTAGAAAGACTTTTGAACATGTTCTGAAATTGTCAGTGACAGCTGGAAGTGGTACTAGAATGTTAGGAAGCAAACCCCAACATAATTATATCATTATGTTAATCTTTGATGCACCTGGATCTTCAATATTGTGATCAAGTCTAGTCTCTCTGTTTCCAAATGAACCGAAAAGATACAGAACACATTGACAAAATTATTACTGAAGTGGAAATCAATTTCTGAGATTCCGTGAAATGGGAAAGAAAAAAGGGAAATAATGACATATTAGGGGATAATAAACAGGTCATGCAAGACTATCAGGAACAGATATAGTCAAAAGAAGCTGTAATAAAGGCCTATAAATGTCATGCGTGGTATAAAAAGGCTGAATAGCAGAAGTCCACCTGTTACACATCATAACTCAAGAAGTAGGCAGCAATGAATGTAATAATGAAGAAGTTGAAATGAAACAATAAGAAATACTTTTTCACCTGCTAGAAAATTACATCACAGAGTTTAGAATACAGTGGGGGCCTCCAGTATAAATATCTTTAAGGGCAATTAAACACACTTGTGTAAGAGATTTCCATCAAGACCTATGAAATCAGAAGGTCTTAATGGAAATATTCAGCTCTGCAAACTGCTAAACTTGCCAAAGATTAGGAAACTATTTCAAGGAAATGGCATCTTCTATACATTAATCATCCCTGGGTTTTTTTTTCATTAAGACTTTAAATTGTTATCTGAGACTTGCATAACAGATTATATTTTTTTAATGACAAATGCCTATTTTGCCTAAGTTTTATATACTATAGAACTGCATTTCAAGTCCAATATATAGATAAGGATTAAATTGCACATTTAGATTTAAACACGCCTTTAATGAGGTAAAACCCACAGCACATAAGTGTGTCTTTGAGTGTCTTGTCAAATTATTATTTCTCATTTTAACTGTGACATGGGTCCTTATTTTAGAAGATGATAAGCATACTACCCATCTTCCACAGACTGTTATAGAGGCTGGCAACCCAAAACTCCCCCATTTTTTAGAATGCTTGAGACAATCCATGCTCATGTAAATCTTGTACTTCATTATTACATGAGCAAAATAACTTCCACTAAAGATAGCTTCCTTTTCTATTGCTCCCCTGTAATAACCCTCATATGAGAGAGCCTGCTGATAGCTATCTGTGCTAAATGACTGATCAGTACAAAGATGTTAGTGACTTTGTAGCCCTGCAGGATAGCAATCCATCTCTGTATCTAACACCTGCTTAATGGACCACAGGACATCTCTAAATCTCTCTACTGACATATTTGGGAAGGCCACCCTAGTGTTAAGCAGCAATGAAGCTGGTTTTACTGAGACAGGACTTTTCATTTGCCTACTGGAAAACGAAATTTGGTGCATGTAAAACCTATTTGAAGCAACTGTTGATGTTTTTCAGTACCTGCAGTGAAGATTAAATTAGGGACATGGGATGTGTTTGGTTTTTCCTCTGCTGGAAACAAAATACACAAACAGTTTTTCCTGCAAACAAAATATCTCAATGATTCTCCTTTCTCTTGGGAATATTTAGTAATGGATGTATTTATAAACTGACTATGTATTTCTTACTGGTACATGCATATCTAATATGCACAGCAACCTTGACAACATCAAAATTTTAAAATACCAACAATTTTTATAATTACTTTCATATTACATCCTCTATTTTATGCATATTGGTGTATTTGTTTGTTTTCATAAGTCCTGGGGAACCTCCTATTTCAAAGGTTTAGACAGCAGTCTTTCCAAAATCCTAAACTCAGAAAATCCCTCTTTATTCCGCATGATGTACATTACTTTGGAAATATAAGCCATTCCTATACTTTCATCTTCCCAAGTAAATGTCAAAGTTTACATGTTAATAATATGATAATTTTCTCTTATTCTCTGTTCATTAATTTCCTTTTGGCTCCTTTTTCTTTATCAACTCCTTTTTTGTTGAGAAGGTGTCAGCAGCACTTAGAAACATTCCAAATAAAACACACACTTTAAAGTGCATAATGGCTGTGAATCACATATAACCCACCAAAAAAACCAAATCATAATCTGCCAAAATAATGTAGTCATGTTCCTGTGTCTTCCTAGTAGTCTCTTTGTCCTCTCCTATTTTAAAATCTGTGGGTTTTTGTGTACCTATTTCAAATGGTGCCATTGTTTTTTGTCATCATACAGTTTTCTGACTAAATTGGGATTAAATCCTAAAATAGGTGGTATTTGGAATAATACTAAATTGGAAGGTTGTTAGTAGGCAGAATAAAGGAGGCAGCAATACACTAAGTTATTTGAGTAAGAAAATTTTTCTTTGCTTATCTGAAAGTGCCTCACAAAGAATGTAGATAAATATAATTATTTTGTTAGCTAATAGTAAATATGGAAACATAGAAGATATGAATGTATTAAATATTGAGTTTCATAGCATATAGAAATAAGTGACATATCCTAAAATTACAGGTATACAAAATAAAAGTAAGGCACCACAAAGCAAGAAAAGACACTTATGTTCTAAAAAGGAAGGAGATGGAGGGGGAGGGATGGCAGGGAGGAGCATTTCAGACAGAAAAAGAAAGATTTGGGAATACAGAATAATAGCACGAGGGGAAAAGATAAACATTGACTTATTTGACCAAGGCCTATCTCTGAGAAAAGCAAAACCACAAATTCAACAGAAGACTCAGAAAGATGTAAGGCAGGTGAAATAAGCATAACCTGTGTAAAGGTAGGAAGTGGTTATACTCAGTCCAAAGAAGGGTCCTGTGATACATACAGAGCTCCATGTTCCAGAAAGAAAATAGTACCATGGACAATGGAATGGGGAATGAGGTATCAAATACGGAAATGACACTTAAAAATAGGAAAATGTTATCAGAAGAAAAGGAAATGGATGTTTTCACATGGAGTAGAAGGAAGAAAAAGTTTTAAAAAACCTCAAAAAACTACTAGGAAAAGCTGTATAAAAATGTAAATGCCAGCAGTACCTCAGGGCTCCAACAACAGTTGCCACTAGAAACACCAGAGAGATTATGACAAAATTGAAAAACCAGTCCATTTGACTGGAATGGAAATCAATATTTGCTGACAATAGACAGCTACACACAACACTTAATAAAACATCATGATAATTAGGGCTAAATCATCATGCATTCTTTAGAATTGTTCTGGATTGTAGTCCTGAAACAAGAACAGAATATTGGCCACAGTTTAGTGATGAAAATTTCCACAGCCTTATAAAGATTTAGCAAATAAACATCAGCCATTTAGCAGATTTCATCAGCCAATTACTCAGTGGAAAAGAATTATATTAAAAAGAAATGGTTGTGAATATATTGAGGAATACAGGGGTAAGTAGTGTTACTTAACACAAAATAATGAGATGTGAAATATATGTCTTAAGGCAAAACTGAATGAAATACAGGATGATAAGTTTACAAAAAGTAGATAATAGAAAAAAATTCTTTTTTTTCAACAACGTTACTTTTATTTGAAGTAAACATCTAATCTCTCTGCAATTTGGCAAAATATTATATTTGGAATCATTAATGGAATTCTTAGCTAAACTATGTCAGATAAATATAATTATTATCTAATTAAAGAACTGGCTATATAAATATGGGAGAATATATTTTCCTGTTAGAACTGCTGTGTTTAATGATATTGCTGTGTGTTTCTGATCTTTAAGTTAGTATGTATATACAAGCACTTATATTTAAATGTTTAGCTACTGTCACATTCACAATGGTTAACATTACTCATGCAGTTACACTCATTTAATTGAGATTGTGTATGTAAAATGTTTTCACATGTAAATAGACTTTTCCCACTTTTAGAGGCATTTATTTTCAATTGCTATTCCTTTCAATCAATGTTTATTACAATAACAGGAGATAGAATTAGATTTTCAGATAAAACACTTCCATCTTCTTCTGCATATTATCCAATATATAACCTTGTGCACAATCTCTAAAAAACATAATTCCTAAATAAAATTAATATTTCTCTCTCCTGTTCTACAGATCAAATGAGGGCACTTTGTGCAGCCTGATTTAAAATTCGATCATGAGGGTTTAGGAAACTCTCACCAACTTCATATTTATTCTGAAAAAATATGAATGTGCATTAGTGGTGTCAATACAAGGAGGAGGAAAGAGAGAAAAAGATAATGTGAAAGACATGGAAAAAAAGCAGATAGTTCAAACTGTGTATTTTCCCTATAAATCATCTTGGTTTCTTCTAAGTAAACCAGTGAGTCACACTGTCAATCTTTTCAGTTTCTTGAAATGAACAAGTTTTTAAGTTTGAATCTGTCTTATAAGTTAACACTGAATGCCCTCTAAAATGTGATTATGAAGGGGACAAAAAGAACATGAAAGACAGATGAGAACATATGAGCATACAACTTTTCCATATTATTCTTTGTCCTGTGATTTTGTTTTTCCACTAAGACTTCTTTTTAATTTTTTTTCTTTTGATATTATCTTAACCATTGGACTTGACATGTTCAGTGTAAAGCCAATATCCATACCCTGAGCTTACAAATAAATTTTTGATCCTGGGCATGAGTATTCAAATAATTCCACTTGCATTACTTTTCCTCTATTAGCCGTGATTTTTCTCCATGGTTCTTATTAATCTCTATCTTCTCAGTTGTTCATCTTCTCAATGCCTTTTTTTTTTGTATTTTTTCAGTATCACTGTTTCTGCCTTTTCCAGCTCATCAGTGAATACAACACTGCATAATACTGTTTTTTGCTCTAAGCCACAAGCATCTTCTTCCCATTGAGAACAAAATAATTACTCTTGTGGGACTTTTTTGTTTCATTTTAGTATGCTTTTAATTTATGATAACATTTGTCTTTTGCATAGCAATAATTTAATTTCAGAATCATACAGAACCACAGAATAAGCTAGGTTGGAAAAGACTTTGAGATCTTCGAGTCCAACCTGAGAAATAGCTATTTGTGAAGATTTTGCTAAAAGTATCTGAAAAACATCTGAAAATGTTGTATCATCTAGCTCTCTGCTGTTCAGTATTATCTGCAACTCCAGCAATTTCATTTTTGGTAAGGAACAAAGAGAAACAGAAACTAAGCTTAAGAATAAGGATGCAAAGCTGAATGTCTATAAACACATAGTAAAATCAGACACCTAGAAAGAAAGAAAAGGCAGCATTAGAAGCAGAATTCAACGTATTATATTCAATATATATTATATTACATTACATTACATTATATTGTTAAATGGAAGCACTAAAATTAAGACTTTTGTTTTTGTGTTTGTGTGTGTTAGCTCCACCCATTGGTGATTCATTGTCATAAATTTAATGGAAAAAAGTACATTTTCTTTCAAATTGTTTGCAAACCATTAGTTCTAACTGTCCAGGAATTTACTCTCTCTTTAAAGCAATGCCTTAGTCATCTATATATATATATATTTAGCTCTTTCTTTTTTCACTGTTAAGAAGCTAACAGAACAGACTGGAACGCGTGAATCTGAATATTTTATTTTAAAGTATTTTGTATTTCCATACTATTAAAATTTGTTTGTAAATCATTCTCCAACTTTTAAGCTGTTGTCACATCTTGTCAGAGATATGGTTGCTTAGTACTAGGAGGCCTCTATTGTCTATAGCTGGTGATCCGCAGTAGCATTATAGTTTAGCTTCAGTAGTTCACTAAATATTTTAAAAGCATTCTCTGAAACATTGGACAGTTGACAAGAAAGAGTTATCACATGTTCATAAACTCTTTCAGCTCACAAAATAGATTTAATACAAAATTTCTATCAGGCTGCTGAAAGTAAGTCCTGGATCTCCCTGTATGTTGAACTCTGCCCAGCAATTCTTGGAGAAAAGACTAGTTGGTCTATGACAAATTCAGAAAACATTCTAACATTTCTACTATAGATGATCACATCCCATTGCCTGAGCATATTCACATGGTGTTTAGTTTAATTAAACCCTCATTATATCATAATTTAACTCATAATATTGATTTATGGACATATAAATTTTCATTTTTAACATATTACTTTGTTCAATGTCCCACTTCTTTCCCCTACGTGCACTTAGCTTTCAAAAAGTAAGTTTTCCAATTTTTCACTATTTCTTTTAGAATTCCCATCTTTTGCCTCATTTAATGTTCCTGTAGACTGTAATATCTATCAACACTTGTACTTTCATTGACACAGAAAGCATCTTTATATCTAAATTCGTCATGCTCCAGTGATTTTTTTTACACTTCACTAAAACTGTATCTGTGGTTTTTTCCACTTGTTTTTCCCTTTTTTTTCCCCTTTTATGAAAACATACCTGTTTTCAGGTATTGCAGCTGACTTTTGCGTAAGTCCTGTATATACACACTGTTTACACGTCTACAAGTGGAAACAGAGTGACTGTTCTGTCATCATTTTTCTGGCTTGGTTATATGGCATGATGCACTACATTAAATTTAACATTTAATGTTTAAATTTTGTGATAAGCTATGTCACTATGATCATGGAAAATCTATTGATACCGTGTTTATTGATGTGTCAGAACTCTTGGTTTGGTTGATTTCATGAGAAATTAAGAATTTAGGGGTTTGTGATCAAGTGGTAAATTGGTTTTCCAGTTACTTAATTTTCAGAAAACAAATTGTGAAGGTTCAAGGTACCTTTTTGTAGACTCTTTATGTTAACTGCCAGGGCCTGACCAGAACCCCAGTGTGTTTTGCACAGCATTCTGTAAATGACCTGTCAGCATTGCTTGCATTCACACGGTTATTCACTTACATATAGTACACATCTGACTACAGCCCATTGTTGAAGGAAAATTAGCAACTACAACATAGCTATGATTTATACAAAAACCTCTTTTAAATAGACTATTTTTAAGGCTGCCAGGCTGGGGATAGGGCAGAGGCTCTCCATGGAAGTTGCAGGAGAGGAACTTGCAACCAGGAAACAGGATAGGCTGGGGACAGCCAGAGGCAGCCTCAACCCTGGGCTTTGGACACCTCTAAGGGTCCAGGGTTGTGCCAAGGCCAGGCCAAGACAACTGGCCACAGGTCAGGCCCACATATAGCAAATGGGTAGTTTACAAGATTTATCATAACTTTTTTGGCAGTAGATCACATAGAAGTACATGAAAAATATAATCATTTGAGAAATTTAATTTGCTTTTGTTTTTCATTAGCAGCTGATTATTAAAAGGAGCTAGTGAAAAAAAAATTTGTCTTCAATAAAAAATATTGCTTACTGATATTTTATCATTTATGAATATATACATTAAAATAGATTCAAATATTAAGAAAGATTAACACCAAAAAATCAGGTAATTAAATTAAATTACGCATTTGATAACTCCACACAATATTTAAAATAAATGAAATAAAATATTTTAAAAAATAAAATAAAAAACCAAAAAAACAACAAAACCTTAACATAAACAAAACCAATAGTTGATTAAAACTAAAAATATTTTTTTTTTCATTAATCAACTTCCTTCATTAACATGCATTAACAGCATTAGTTTCAGTTATGTCTTAATTTGTAGACAAATTTTAAAATTGTCAGGGAAGAAATCAAATCTCCTTAAATTTTATGATTACCCCATGCATCAGCTTGTATTACACTCGTAATAACAATACCATCAGTGTCCTATATGCCCTCTGCATCAGTAGCTTTAAGATTGATACCTGGATTGGTTTTCATGAATTCTACATGGAAATTACCATATTTCCTTGGCATGAATCTTAGGCACTGAAGTTGATGGAACTTTCTGTACACCCAAAATGAAATCTGTTCTTAAATATTGTGTTAAAAGAGGAGTTTGTGGACTTGAGAAGAAACCTGTACTCAAGCCTCCTAATTATCTGGGGTATTTTTAATGGCTATCCTTCCAAATGATAGATAAATTAATTTTTTCAGTCAATATACAGCAAGTTTGTAGACCAAGAAATAAGGCAAAATATTTTAATATATAATCCTCGGAAAATATTATAGGGAGAATAAAATATGCAATATTATTCTCTAAATCAGTGCAAAATATAGATTTAGGAAATATAGAACAAATTTTATTAATTAATGATAGCTTTTTTTTTTTTACTTAGAGAACTAATCTTAAATATACTAAAGCCAATGAGGAGTAATTCAGTATTTCTAAGCTAAGTGTTTGATTACTTAAAATTAATAGCACACTTGGAATAAATTTAACATTTCACAAGCAAAACAGAATATAGTAGATCACGTGTTTTAAAAAAAGGAATACTACAGCTAGAAAAGTTTCAGAGAAGGTGACATATATGACAAAACATCTGGAACATCCTCCATAATGAAGGCAGTGAAATTATGGAATAGTAGAAATACTTGTTGGATGACACTTGTGGAGGTTACCTATCCCAACATTCTACTAAAAGCAGTGTTATTGCCAGTTCTAGATCTGGGTAGCCTTTGTTTAGAAAAATCCTGAAAATTCCAAGGGTAGAAATTCCACAGTCTGATTTGGTAGCCTGCTTTGGACAGTTCCTGTGCTGCCTTACCGTCTCACAGGAAGGAGGGAAAGTCTCAACTTTCCAAGCCACAAGTTCTGACAGCATAACAATGGGCAGCAATCTGCTAATACAGAGGGCTTTGGTTTCATTAGTTCTGTAACTCAGAGAATCAAGTGACTGTGAACTGCTTCTTTGTGTGTCTCTTCATCCTAGAAACGACTGCACAAGGACCATTTCAGCCACGAGCTCTGACTGGCAAGGTCCCGGTCTTGATGGATGCATTATTGTGCTTGACTTCCAGCAGCCTCTTGTTTAGAGAACATCTGGCCTTATTGCATACTGGGTTGTTTTTTAAATTAGTCAATCCTTTTCTGCTAAGCTCTTACTCAATCAGCCTCTTTCCAGACTGTTTTGATCTATATGATTGTTCTTGATGAGCTTCATAAAGGTTCTGTTGACCAATATGAACTCCAGGGATGCTCCACTTATTATCAGCTACCAGACATCAAGACATAAACCATCAGCCTTTGAAAATTATAGACTACCCAGTTTTAAATCTGTCTAACAGCCCACACATTCAGTGTACATTTCCACTGTAAATTTTCTAGAATAATATTCTTCAGCATGGAAGACAACTGGAGATGAACATGATAGAGGTCTTTAAAGACTGACGTGGAGGAATTGAATAGATGACTATTCACTGGGTCAGCTGAAAGGAGCAGGTGGCAAATTCAAAACAAAAAAGAGAAACAGCTTCATGTTAGATTGAATGGAAGATATTCACAGCAGTTCACAATAATTTAAAAAATCCCCACTGGAATAAATAAAAAACATAAATTTAATTATGCAAAATTTATCAAAATGAGACCTACCATTTCTACTCAGCAGAGTGCTTGTACTACAAACCACTGTAAAATTGAAAAGTGTATCAGAAAAGAATGACCAATCCAGTTTTTATACTCTTAACATGTGCTATTGACCATCAGATAGTAAGTGAGAAAGATAATTCTTCTAACACACAATGACATTCATGTCTGATAAAGACATCTGCTTTAGTAAGAAAAGGTATGTATCTACTTTAAATATGTATCTACTTAAATACAATATCATACTATGCTCTGACAGCCAAAAGTATTTTTCATGCTCTTCCATCTGGATCATCTGATCTGCTCATAATAAAAAATCCAGTGAAATTGTCAAGACAGATTATTTGCTGTGTGGACTAAAGCTGTTGAGGGAAGATAAATATGCGAAACATGATTTTGAAGCTTAGTTTCTTTTATCCTTTCCATCATTTAATGACTAGAACTTCATCAGGAAAGACAAAGATGAGATTGTCTTTGAAAACAAGAATTAACTTGCTAGAAGTTGCTATTTTAAGTGTAGCCTGTTGTTAGGGTAACTAAAGTTCTAAAAATACTTTAAATAAAAAGGACATCACCTTAAGAGATACACAAGTAGTCATAGCAACAGTGTTTTTTAGAATAAAAGCAGTTCATAAGTCCTCCTGTCCTGAAGTTTTACAGTAATATATAGCCAACTTCTTTTTATAAAATACATTTTTTTATCCAAATTCAGGTAAAATCCGAATTAAGAATATGCTGGAATATCCCAAAGAATTTTATGTATGTACAGGCTACTAACCAACTCAAACACACTTTAAAATTTATATCACTCTTTTCTGTAATTCCAGAAAGCACGTTTCTATTACAGTTTTACAGGGACTCATACCGAAAAAAACCTCTTTCTCATCTTCATGGTCTATAATAGATACATAATTTATTTAAACATTCATATACGTTCTATATTTATCAGACAGATAATTTTCTCCATTGTTTTATTTCAATAATATGTCCTAATGAAATTTTACTCTCTTGTTAGTAATAAAGACATCTATTCCTATGATGAAGAAATGTTCTATTGAAACCTAACATACAATTTTACTACGTCCTGTGATTATTTAAAAGCAGCACTTTTTTTTACTAACCTTAACTATAATTACTTTTATGGGTAAATTTATTTTCATGTCTGAATTCAGATAGTTGTTTAAAATTTCCCTTCTTAAAAAAGCACCAGTAATGCTTTTGATTGTTGCTACTAACTAACATGGCTAAGAGAATGAGAAGAGTATTAATCCTTCTTGCACTTCATTAACAGAGCTGTTAAATAAAGGCCTTATTTAAAGCTTATTGAAGTCAGTATGAAGACATATTGTTTCCAATAACCTTTGAATCAGGCTTAAAATTTATTTAGTTACAGGTGTACCACCAAAGTGAAGTTTATAAAATTAAGGAGTTATCACTGAGGACATAATATGAATGTAATAGAATTTAATCTGTAACCAAGGGCTTAATTTGGCATGCAAATCCTTATTAGCAGTGACGACAGATACAAAGAGAAGAACACAGCTTGAGCCTGCAGCTCAGGTTATGATTTCAGGAGTGAAATTAAAAATAAATAAATTAACATTGTAAATACACACATTTGATATCATTAAGAGGCATCAGGCATAGAAATCATGAGAGAGTGACTCTTCAGACCAAAGATGTAATAAAAGTTCCTTACCATTTCAGAACAGAATAATGCCTCTTCTAAGCCAATAAAATTTTAATACAAAAGAAATAGTATCCATATTTGGATAAAACCAGAATTTTGTATTCAAAAGTCTCATTTCTGCATGGATAATATTTTAAGCTTCTGAGAATTTTGAATATAAACAACATTCATGAGGAATTAAGGGGAACTATAGGGTGAACATGTACGTGGCTTGTTCATTGCCTCCCACAAAAATTTTTGCCATATACCTCAAAAGCTTATCAAAATCTTTTTATCACCACTTACATGGTCAATAGCTTAATATATGCTTATGGAACCATCTTAGAGAAATTAAATGGATGCTCTACTATGTGGATGCCACATTAAATGTAAATATACAAAAAGTAGCATTATAAAACCATAATCATTACTAAAATACAACGGCAAAAAAACTCAGCTTTGTGAAAAAGCTACAGATAAAAAAGTTTAGGTGGATGAAAGCAAATAGTAAGTGTCAAAATAAATGGAATAAGAGAGAGAATAGTTTACCTTTCCATTGTTGATAAATATATTACTAACAGTAAATCAAATCAGAAATATAGGCTGAAAAAGCATAGTTTGCCACAAATTCTAGTCAGGAATTGTGAAAGTAATTGAAATTTGTCAGAGAATTTTCTTTCTCAATAGTATTCATATGGTGGTTCAGACATTTCCTGTTGTTACTTTTCTCAAAAGGTTGCTACCGAGGTTTGCAAGCTTCAGTACATGTCTGTATTTCTTCCTCTTAAGTACAGAAACTCTTAAAGATTAAATTTTGTGAAAATATCATATGTTCCAGGCTGACAGCACTCTGCTGAAGACTTCCACTAGAAAACTCCAAGGAGTAGAAATTCATGCTATGAGTCTGTTTCAGAAGCAGCAGAGTTTAAGTCTTATTAACCAATTTATTCTGAAATGCTAAGTCAATGCTCACATCTGGTTTGCCAAAAGAGAATAATCCTTATAGTCTGCCATAGGCTTACTATTATTAGAATACTTCTTCAGTCTCCTTTGCAAAATGCTTTCATGAGGCTACCAAACCAGGGAGGACTGAGAGACCAAGGAATGAGTTTTCTCATCCCTTGTGAATGCTTATTTTGTGCTGGATTGAGCACAGAATAGGCAAACACAATCCTGCCTAATGAAATGATTAAGTGTTTAAAATGATGTTTTAATTCAATCAATTAAAAGCATAAACAGCATGAGTTTGATTGAATCAGTTTAAAGAATTACACAGAAGTCAATGTGCCTGTCAGCAGGGGTGAAAAATTCATGTATCACCTACACACAGCTTGAATTCTGCATTTCTCAATTAGATATTACAAACAACCTACTCTGTCATAGAACAGTTCTTGAGTGAGAGAAAAAAAAAAAACATAGCAAAGCTTTCAGAACATGTGCAGTTAATTAAAATTTAGGCACTCTGCAACCACTGTCAAACATTTAATAAATATGACAGCTTGATTACTCTTTATTTTTTCTGTGTCTTCCATAGACAATTTCGAGAAAATGTTTGATAAATTTAAGATTAAAGTATGATTTTAAGAGGAAAAAAAGGTTTAGTATTTAATAAAACGTCAGCCTTTTAGGAATATGTCATTTTTCTATTCAACAGATGCATTCTTAAAGCACAATACATTAGAAAAAAAATATATTTAACTGCTATTAATTGTACTAACTACTTAAGATGTAGCAACATGAAAAAAACCAAAAACATCCAATTGAAATTGTAATATAAAATTGCTTTTATCCTACAATACACTCATTTATATGGTAATTTAATTATTTTAATATTGGGTCAAGATTTTCCAGAAGTGCTCAATTTTGGCCTAATTAAGTGTTTACTTCAATGACAAAACTCATTGGCTCTAAGATAATTTTGATTAGAAGGAAAGATGGGAGGCAATCTGCTTTTGAAAAGATATGTTCCAAAAATTAACACAGATATATTGCCATCAAATTTCTTACTTGAATGTATGATTTTAAATCCCTTCATAGTTAGGTAAGGACAATCTGATTATTCAAGTAAACTGATGTAGTTCCTTTCATTTCTATGCTTTAGTTTATGTGCCTCTGCTTAGGAATTTTGTCCTATTAGCTTTAGGTTTCATTGTAATCAATATACGATATTTCACTTTATCTATATTTTTCAGTATAACTTTTTCAGATGACTAATTTTTCTTTAAAATCTTATCGTCATAATAATTTGTTCACAGGAGAACTTTGCCATGAGGAGAACTTTGCTATGATAAGAACTTAAAATAATATAATTTTTAAGAATAATATAAAGAAATATACACATGAAAGCAAATAACACATTCAAAATTAGTATTCTCTCCTTTGATTCTTCTCACCGTATACTTAGTGTATCAGCTTGGCTCCCATAGTCCATCAAGGTTTAGAAGAAAAGAAAGACTATTTATTGGACTGAGTGTTTTCACATCATTCATACACCAATGAATATTTTGAAATTAGCTTATGTTGGTATTTTAATAATGATATTTAGTTATTCATCTGCAAAAAGTATTAAATTATTAAACTTCTTCAACTAATATAAAATACATAATCAAAAACCCCTCAAAATATCTTGTACGCCAGCACAAGAGTTTTGCAAGCAAGGAATTGTGAGAATAGGTTTCGGTTATATGTTACAAAAGAGTTCTTTACTGTGTGGGTGGTGAGACACCGGAACAGGTTGCCCAGAAAAGTTGTGGATGCCCCATCCCTGGAAGTGTTCAAGGCCAGGCTGGATGGGGCTATGAGCAACCTGGTCTAGTGGAAGGTGTCTCTGTTTTCTATTATGCCAATGTGCTCCTTTACACAGCCGGCTCAGTTGTAAATCTTCCCCCAGGGAAGGTATTGGGGTATTCATATCCACACAGGACATTCACATGTAGGCCAGAAGGTATTCATTCCTTTTGACGGGCCATAACTGGCTCAACTATGCTGACTTGACAGGCAGCTGTCATGTATGAGAAGGTGTCACAAACCATCAAAGACCCCCAAAGTACCCCCTGACTCATTTCTGGGGCCTTCCACCAGAGGACCGTGTATGATCCCGAGCATTGCAATATCTCCAGTGTTGCAACAGACAATGTAAAACTCCTCTCCCACAAGAGGAAGTATAAGGGTATTCTACCCAAACCTAAATGTATATTAACCCATTGAACTTTATCTACCATGGGCTTCCCTCACCCCAGCAGATCAAGACTGAGACTATCACTTCCACCAATAGACATCAAAATAGCAGCAATCAAGTATTGTCACTGAAAACACAAGTGGTGACACCTTTCCACAATCTACTCTTATAGGTTCTTTTTCTTTCTCTTCCTTATACATTTTCTTGTGTTATTTTTAAGCTTTTATAATGTTATATTACTAGAGATAATATGCAAAATGACTACATAGCTGTTTTCCATTGCAACCAAATTGTTCTAAAATAAACCTTACACATACATGTTTATATAACAAATACCAGTCATTCAATGTCGTTTCACTCTGATCTGCCCCAAGGGCTCTATTAACAAGAACTTGAGTTGCCCTTACTTTCAGGGGTCATAACAGTGCTCTTAAGCATGATGGAATCCTATAAATCCATTGGATACAGTATTACCTGAAAATAAGCTATGGGACAGCATACTATGCCCAAAATTTGCCTCAACCATTAATGAGATTATGTTTTTGAGAGAAAAGGATCGTACACACTGTCTCATATTGTATAAATACTAATTCACAAGTCAGGTCACATGACAAAATGAGTAAAATGTTACTGCATATGTAATATTAAAGGAAACAAGTGTAGTAAAATACTTTGAGAACTTTAGATAGCTTTAAATATAGTAAATATAGTCAGTCACATAGCAAAAACTAGAAGCTATACTGGCAAAAACTTTAGAAAAGTGAATTGTTCATATTTTTTCTTAGTGGAGGTCTACAAGAAGTAATTTCAGGTAAAAAAAAAAAAAGAAAAGGAATGTCTTGCTTTATTATGTTTTTGCTATCCTAGGAATAACATAATTTTTTTTCTTAAAGCAGCCATAAATAATCCATGAAAATGAAGCAATATTTTCAATCTCTTTGGTTGTCAATTGTGCAACTCATGTGATGACACTCTTTCATCAGAAACAAATCTATCTGTGTTTCTATTATTCCAATTGGGTAAAGAATGGCCTAAGTGATTTCACAGTTTATTCAATAAGCTTTCCTATATCCATACTTAAACAGTTAAACATTTAATATTTCATTGTAAAACATTTTATATCCAGGTATGAACTGGGAGTCCATGTGCACGTCACCACTCATTGACATTGCACTAAAAGAAGAAATTTCATAAGTTGCCTCAGCTCTTAAGTTTCTTTTTACATTCCTCTTTTTGTTTCTAGCATATTCTACCTTTGCTTCTTTCTCCAATACTACATGAGATTGTTGAGTCCTACACCAGTATCCTGTTCTAATTCTTGTGTCTGATGTTGAAACTTAATGGCTTGATCACCCTGCCAAAGAATGGAATCTTACCATATCCTACCAAACATGATTCAGAGATTTCATATATTTAATACAGGCTCAAATGACATCATTTCTATGCCCAGCCTACAGAAATCCAGACATTACATCCTGTGTTCCAGTTCAGTGCAGCTACTTCCATGTTTCCACAAGTCTTAATGCACTGAACTGTCCTGGTCTTGTTACTTTAACATAGACTCTTAGTACTTTGAAATTGTCTTACTAAATGCTGTTTCCTTCTGGTACAACCTTCTGCTTATGCTTTGATTATGATTTATATTCAAATTTTACCTCCTACATTATACCTGATGCTAACCCAAGTGGAAGTTGAAACAGATAAGGAGCCTTTTTTTTAGTATTTCTGTTTGATTTTTCTCCTTCCCTGTCTCACTGTTTCAGCAGAAATGACACTCGTTCAGTAAATTCTTAGAGCAGAAGACCCAAAAACTCCAGAAAAATAGAAAATGTCAACTGTTGTCATCTTAGACAATGAACATGGAATTTGAAACGTTCCGATTAATGGAATGTCTTTGACAGGAAGGAGAGAACAAAACATCTTTGGAAATTAGACTTTGGGTGCAAGTATACAGCTTGGTAAAATTAATCAGGTGATAAATAGAAAACCACTTTTTTACTGTGACATTGGGATTTTTCTGATTATATTATAGCATAGTTGGATGAAATCCTTATTTTCTCAGAGAACACAGATCATCTTAAAGACCATTTAATAACATTTTGGAGGGCTTGTGTTATCATCATCTCTATATAAAATTAGAAAAATCCCACTTCTTATCTGCAATAGAATTTCTGTGTCACAGCACTTTTCTGGGAAGCTGAAAACAGACTCAAAGAAGAGAGGACTGTATGTACAGTCTTTTGGAAACTCAGCACATCCCTCCTATTGCTCAATTTAACTGCTGCTTCACTAAATATTTCTGTCAAATAAACCCTCTCATATTTGTTAAAGAACAATATGATTCATATTCAGCATCAGCTCCACCCAAACTAGCACCTGGAAAAGGCAAAGTCTAAACATAGTGTTTCTGTATAAATTTCCAAGCTTTACAGGGACAAAAGACCTCACTTGCTGTCAGTCACCTGCTGATACCTCGGAACTAAAAAGCTTCTCAGCTGCTCAGACATTCACAGTTTCTGCTCTGATTAAGCCCATTAGCTGTTGTCTTGCACAATTACCCTTTCATATTTCCCTTTCAAATTCCTTCATACAAAAGGGAATTGTAGGTGAATAAGGAAAAAGACAAGAGTGACCATGAGGTGCTTCACTGACTTAATGATCCATGATTAGATGTCCTAGATCAATAGTGAGGCGGTATCGACAAATTTCTGAAAATGAATCCTCTTTTTATCCTTCCTCACATTTTAGGTTTTTACTCCATTTGAGATACCTTCTTCTTCTATCCAAATATCAGGTCATTGTGGCAGTAAAGAATATATTGTCCAAAAAGAAAGAGATAAGTAGTTGGATAACAGCTGCATGACACAGTGCTCTTGCACTATAAATACAGTACATGATACAATTGTAAATAAAATTAAAAGTCGAAAAAGAATGAATGAAGACACTTTAGTGGTAAACATTTACTGATTTTTAACTTTGTATATATTATTACTACCATATCTCTAAATACATTGTCATTTTGCAACGTATATTACAGAAGTTTGCTGTTGTTCAAAACATGTCCAAGAAAACTTCCAGTTAAATGGAAAAAAAATTATTTTTGAGAGCTCAATGCCCTTTTTTCTGTTTTCTATTTCTGGTGGCAGGTGTCTACTTCCATTAACATTTGCTGGTTTTTTGGTAAAAAAGCAAAGTAGGCAGATTGTTTTCACTTATTAAGACCTTCTCAAAGGGAGAGAGCTGCTGATTTTAAAAAGTTCTGGTTATAAATGGAACTGTAAGATAAAAAGTTAACAGAGTTACAATAAAAATTTGTGTGCACTACTTCCAAAGGAATTGACTCAATTTCACATTATTATTGAAAGAATGCTATATTTTCCAGGATCAATAAATAAAATACTGACATTTTAATCCAAAGTTATAAAAACCCCCTTGATTTTAAATATTTCAGTGTAATTTTTTGTTTTTTAACTAAAAAACCCATATAATAGAAGTATTCTTCACATTTTGATTCATTTTGTAATTGTTATTTTCACCGGTGAAAAGTTTTGAAAGAACATATATGCATTATCCGTAGGTAATTCTGAAGTATGTCAAGATTTAATGTGTTAAATACATCAGAACATCTCATACTTTAATATGCACTAGTGCACACTGTGAAGCTCATGGAAAACAATTTTAATTGCATAAAAGTCAGTCTAAGCATCGATGGTTTTATCCAGACAACAATTAAGTACCTTAAGGGATTAGCTGATGAGGTGTTATTGCTGATAAGTACTCAAAATAAGTAATTATAATTTAAAAAAAAATCTATTTTAAACGTTCAGCATAACATGTAAAAAAGTATAAGGTATTGTTGCTTGATGTTCAGAAAAATAAACAGTAAGATAATTTAGGTGACTTTCCCATCTAGCTTAGCTGAGGCCTAACTACTAACCTGGCATTTATTTTGTTCTGTGTTTCTTTTTATAGAAATGTTTATCTAGTACATGAGATACTGAACAATTAGTTGTAAATATGTACAAAAATCCCTCCAAGCACAAAGAAACACAAAGGGAGTCTGAGCCAGTAAAGCAAGCTAGAGACTGTTTCTATCATCTCCAACTTCTTTCCTTTATTAATTAATGATAGTAATAATCAAATTCAGACACCAAATTCTGATTTGTTCAGCTATTCAGAATCAACATAGATAGTTACTTTAAAATTATACTTAGGAGACTGAATACAGAATCATACATGTGATGTATGGTCAGGTATGATTTTAAAGATTAGCCTAAAAGTATTTGCCCATTCATTTCATGCAATAGTTCAGATTTTAGTAAATCATAATCTTTCATGCTAATGATTGTACTGATGCTAGGGACTGCTTCATTTCTCAGCTATCATAAGTCTTATTCTATCAAAAAAAGGGAGCGAAGCAGGAATGCAAAGGGAAGAGGAAAGAGGGAAATTTGGACCTAAATACAGAAATTTAAAAGCACAGAGACAATAGCAGGAAAATAGCAGAATATCCCTACTACTAGGAATAATTTTCAAAGTGCTTCAGTACATGCTTCGCATGAGTAAATTAATCTAACAAACATAAAAATTCTAAAAATTTCCCTGCCTTTTCAAAAATCTTATGCAGTTTAGAGGATTAAATTTATTTCTACATGTAAATGTGAAGAAAGGTCTTTATGAGGTTAAGATTGAAACACTCAGCTCTGATTTTTGCCTTTAGCATACTAGATAAAATCTAGGCTCAAAAAATCCTTAATAGTCTTCAAATGTCAACATTTCTACAGCCCACTCACGATTTTAAAAAGAAGCAAATGATCATTTGATCATTCATAGAGTGAAAAGAAATTCAGAATAAACAATAAAAAAAGCATGAGATTTTTCATAATGGCAACATAAATGTTATTGCAGTTAGTTAGAACACATTGAAGTATATTATTTCCAGCAGATTTTACAGAACCTTGTTCAAGTTCTATTCTCAACATAGACCACAGTACAAAAAAGATTAGGAAAGAAAGTTTAAAATATAACACTCATGAAGACGAGGAGTTGGAGGTTTGGGGTATTGTCATGTTCCTTAGGAAAAGTATTCCTTGCACCAATTTTTTTTTGTCTAACAATTACACAGGTGAAGAGAGATTGTAAACCTAGGGACAAGGAGTAGAATTAGCTCATTTCAATGTTGATATGTACATTTTGCAGGTTTAGAACAGCAGCCATCTGTTACAAGACTTACAAGAAGGAATTATTTATGTAACTGGGCATAGACAGACTCATAACATGTCTGTCATTTTCATATATGCAGACATGTGCTCAAGAACATGTCTGCATATATGAAAATCCTTTTGAAAAAGCTGGCATTTACTTAGTGTGAAACACAACATTCATTAGTAATTCTGTCTTCTGTAGTAAGACTCACTAAATTCCTGTTGATGCAACTTTGTCACAATCCAGAAGAAACATTTTTAGAATATTTTGCAAAATCATTAAAATGCTTCACTACTTACACTACTCCATATGCCATGACTATTATGTATATACATGTACTTAATATATGTTTATGGTATTTTAAAAGTACATGTTTTAAAGTGAAATGTTAGTCCTTTTCTGGATACTTATAACTATCAGAAAGCATGGGATATCTTAGTTCCAAAAGTATAATATATTAATCTTCAATGCAGAAGGTTGGATTTAACTGATTTATAGGCACAGTATGACTCCCCAGCTGTGGTACTGCATGCAGGTCTGGGGCACCCAGCACAAGAAAAAAACTGGATTTGTTGAAACAAGTCAAGAAGAGAGACACCAAGTTGATCAGAAGGCTGGAGCACCTGTCCTATGCAGACAGGCTGAGAGAATTGGGGTTGTTCAGCCTGAAGAAGAGACTTCAGGGAGACCTTATAGCAGCCTTCCAGTGCCTAAAGAGGGTCCATGAGAAGCCTGGAGAGGGGCTTTTGTCAAGGACATGGAGAGATATGACAAGAGAGAATTGCCTTAAACTCAAGGATGGCAGGATGAGATTAGATATTAGGAAGAAATTCTTTGCTGTGTGGGTGGTGAGGCACTGGAACAGGTTGCCCAGAGAGGCTGTGGACTCCCCATCCCTGCAAGTGTTCAAGACCAGGCTGGATGGAGCTTTGACCATCTAGTGAAAAGTTCCCTGGTCATGGCAGAGGGGTTGGAGATAGATGGTCTTTATAGTCCCTTCAAGCCTAAACCATTCTATGATCCTGTGATTCTTGAGTTTTTTGATCTGGGTATATATGCAGTTTGGGGGAAGGAAGAAGTGATTCTCTGGAAAAGAGCTCCAACTTTAGCATTATGTCTCCAGGAACCTCAGATTAGGAATTTTCGCAGGGGAATTCAGGTTGCTGGAATGGTCTCAAGGCCGTTAGGAGATTGGTGAGAAGAAACTTTGGTTTACCCTTTGCTCATGGCCTGTTGTGCACTCTACTGCCAGAACATCTGTTCTTCATGTAGTTGTATTAAATGTATATAGAGTCAGAGTCTGTCATGCTACCTAGCTCTGTGCCAGTACATACATCAATTTTTTATTTTTTTTTTTAGTTTTTCTTGTCTTGTAGGCAGCTAGACATGTTTCTTACAACTTTTTTTATGATATTTTTGCTAAAATTGCTTTAAATGCTTCACTGAATTTTGTCAGCTTATTGTTTCACAAACTGCAGAGCAAAAAAGTACGGATTTATTTTTACAGTTACATTTCTTGATTGAGACTTGTAAATTTTCTCCAGATTAATCATAACACTTAAGTTTGTTTTAACCTCAGATTTTTGGCCATACATACCTTTGTACAAAGCCTTTTCCTTCAGTACTTAACAGCCTTTGCTTCAGCTAATCATTTCCTCTATTGATATAATAATTGTTTCCCATGTAGATGTTAACATTCTAGGTTAATTGCTCTGTAAAAGCAGGGGAAATAGCGGAAACAAAGGATCTTGTCATGCACCTGACTGGACAGAAAACCAGCTAGGTGATTAATAAGCATATAATCAGAGAGGTGCATGGCTGATGTACCTCAGCAATTACTTGTTTTTTCAGGCATGGGGTTAGTTAAAGAGAAATGTATCTCACCCCAGAGCCTATGTAGGAGTCCATTATCAGCAATTGCTACCTGATAACAAGTAAACACGATCACAGGAGCTGCAAAGGGAACCCTGCTGTTGCAGTGGCTTACTGCATAAAATCCTGCCAAGAGCCAGAAATATTTCGTGTACTGAAGATTTACCTGTAGGTATCTTTTCTCTTTGAATAAGTGACTATATCTGACCCTTAATACATTAAAACTCTCTAAAATATTACCATAAAGAGTGCAGAATATATTGTCAATAATGACAATCTTCAAGCCGCTATAATGATACTTACCACACTTTAAGGCATGTTCTCCAGACATGTATAGTGATCTGATATTCTACTACAAACCATACACAATTCTTTTGCTGAACATAATCTGGTACTGTTGTAAATTATTTTACGAAAAACATAAAAATGTGGAAAAAATTGTGACAGAATGATTATAAATTGCAAAATACTTTACTCACTCTGTCATTTCAGTGCACAGTAATGGTATTAATAATGCCTAACTGACACCTTACAGCACCTAATACTAAATATTGGCTTGGCTACCATTGCAAACAAATCAAAAAGGACTGGAAAATGTCATAAAATGTTGGCTAAGTGTTTATTTGGGGATGTCTCAGGGTCTTGTGGGTTCCTGAGAGGAAATCAAAAGTGTTAAAATCTCAATTTCTTCAATGGCACTGCAGCATGCAAGCACAGGCTTCTGCCAGCACTGAGAAGGGTCCTGACTCACATAAGGTCCAAGGTATTAATTTCAAAATCTGCTAAGAGGAATCTATTCCATATAATTTCCTTCCTGTATTTTTCTTGCATTCACAGAATTGTTTTTCTTGAGGTCCCAATCAGTTATGTAGGAGAAACTTGTGGAAGAGAAAAGTCTAAAGAAACAACAAAAACCTGGATTGAGCTCACTTCATTTTCAGCAAGCAGGAAGGTTGTTTATTGCCTAGATTATAAAAAATCTGAATCCTTTTCTTGCTTAATCATACTTTCCTTACATGGCCTTGCATGAGTAATTCAGCTATTGCATGACTCCTCCATCTGTTCAAGATACAGAATATTTACCCACAAATAAGGAATATAGCAAAGTTAAAATAATTCCCACAGGTTTCAGAATTCTGAAAACCTTTCTATACAATTTTTTAAATGGGTTACTTAAAACTCTGTGTTAGTAATTGCAATTCCTTTCTTTCACACTAAGTTAGTCATCATCTGTCTCTTTTCTGCATAACAAAGTATAACTTTATTGTAGAAATCCTGATATCAAATAAAACTTTTATGCAAGATTACAAAGGAAATGTTTTTCAATAAATGTTTCTCCCTACACATGTTCCTAACCCCTGGAGGGATGTTCTTACTTTATTTTAGAAGCTCAGAGTGGTTTTATCAGACAGCTATAAGCAGGGGTTCAATGTTAGTATATTAAGGCTAGCAAAACTTCCATAAAACTTGATTACTATTCATAAATATATATGTAGATGAAAAATTATTCTTTTAATGGCTTTTTAGAATCTACTAGAAAAATAAAAATAGTTTTCTGAAATGGTTATTTATACAACAGCTTACATAATTTTTCCCTTTCTCTCCTCTTTCCTGATTCTAGCAAGTGTAAGAGACCTGCCTCATCATTGCCCCACAAATCAGAGTAAATGTTTTTAACCCATTTTACAATGTTTTAAATGATTACACAAGAAAACGCAATGATTAATCTGGCCCCAAGTGATATTTGCTTCAGTTGCAACAAGGCTCTAAGATTATTGTAAGAAATGTTGATGCAACTAAAATTCTCCATGGGAGTCTCAGAGACAGAAGCCAATGAGTTACACAGACATACCTGAGAACAGAATGGTGTCTGCATGCTTTGGCAAACAATCCAAGGAAAAGGCTAGAAACTATTGCCCTGTATAATCTGCTTGCTATTGTTAAACTTTTTACTGGCTAGACTTCATTGCTCTTTTACCACTTTGATTTCTGTTGACTTTTTTTAATATAACTAATTTCCTCTGTCTTTTAGTTCACTTGCTTTTATCACTGCTTATAGTATTAAAAATTGTCATTAATCGGAACATAAACATATTCTAAACCACACTCCAAATAGTTTTGGTGTTATCAAGACATTTTGGGTTTTCTTTTTTTTTAAATTGTTTGCACGAAACAGGTAGAAAACTGTGTACTTAAGTTTTAAAAGCCATTCCTTTTTCAATTCTCAGCCATCTCTCATGGGTAGAAATTCACTTTCATAGTTTTCTGTAATAGTTTTTCCTGCAATAAGACTACTTAAAGGGGAAAATGGAACACTTATTTTCTTAGAAGAAAGATCTTTAAAAGAGATTTAAATCATTTGGTGTTTCTAGTATGCTTGAAGCCTAAGTATCCTTACACAGAGACCCTTTTCCCTACTCTGAAGGATGACGGATTCTAAACAGTCCAGAAGAAATCTATACAGGCACAAAAGGCTTTCTGAGAAGAAAAGGTAATTATTCAGCTTTGAACTTTCCAAATAAGATAAAATATTTTGATTTGGTCTTGTGCTAATAATCAGGGTGTGACTATGACAGAGAAATGTACCCTTGTTTCCAAGGATATACAAGGCAGTAAATGAATCAGAGAAAGCGCTAATGGTGTTTCAGACTTAATCTGAGTCTAAAATAGAATATGGGTGGTCCTAGAATCTGTCAGTCTAGTTACATCTGATTATAGCTAATATTACACTTCCTTTTCTCCCCTCTTCTTTATATCGTCAGTAAATCAAATGATAGGGATTTTTTTAATGTAGTGAGGGGAGGGGTAATATCTTGAAACAAATCCTTCACTGCTTGTATAAGTATTACTTATTTACTAGTGTACTACAGTGTATTACAACTATTATACAACAATATAAAAGTGAAAACTCAATTCTTCAAGAAATGGATCATCTTTAAGAATAGGATCAAAATTACATTACCTTAAATTAATCATGGGGGTTTTTTTGTATGCAAACAACCTTGCCCAGGCTACTGTCTACTCAAACCAGAATTTTTTCAATAGAATAGATTTTAAAATTGAAATGGTTAAAATCACTGGCAGAAAAATTATCAAAAATATTGACTTAAAGTTGTGATTTATGTGAGAATTTTTTTCTATATTTAAAAGCTTAAATTAGGTCTTGTCATTTCAATTTTCTTTGCCTGCATTTGGTTAGATTTTGATTTCATTTGGTTTTTGCTAAAGACTTTTTTTTCTATAAATATCTCTCTTTATTCCCACTTTTCCTTTTTTTATTTCATTTTGTTTTGGCTTCACCATACTTTCATTTTCTCCTTTTTAGTTCAACTAATGTCTTTCAGTCATTATTTGGGTTTGCTTTTGTTATCTACTTAGTTTTTCCTCACAATACCTGTTAGGATGATTTTTGTCTGTGTGTTAGAGAACAGCAAGAGTAGGGCTGCTCCACAGAGTATGAGCCATGAGCAGAAGGTGACCACAGCACAGGCACTGCTCTCACTAGGAGGGCACAGCTCTACAGGATCTGACTACAGCACACAGAGCAAGCTACTGATCACAAGATCCATCAAGACACCTGGTTTATCTGAGTTCTTAGTTTTCAGCAAATACAAAATCACTCGTATGCTAATAGCAGTTCATTACGTTATCATTTATAACTGTTAAGTGTTAACTGACCCTCCTGCCTGTTCACATGTGTGACCAGGAACATAACAATATGCTCCAGCACCACAAAGCATATCACCTGATACCCACAAACAGGTACAAAAATATTTGTGTAAAGCTTAGTTCCATTAGCCTTCTCTCCTGAATTAAGCTGTAATGCTCAGGTGGCAGCTACCACCTTATTCAGTACATATTGAAATTACAAGAGAGGATTGACCTGTATATATTCCCACAATATACACTTATTTGTATATATGCTTTTCTAGTGCACTTGAGAAATATAGTTCCTACCAGTTGTCATGGTTGCTGCCTGCAATCTTAATAAACTTCTTAAAGTGTTTTGAAGAGTGCACAGAAATACTATCCTAGGCAGTCTGCCAGCTGGAAGGATATTATAAAATACTGCACTTGCTCACCAGGGGTTTCCCACAATATCTCTCCAGCTGGCAGCCTGATCTGCTAGACAGAAGCCTCTAGAAGAGCAACACTGTACCTGTTGCTGGCAGATTTGTTCACACAGTAGGGATGGGAGTGTCCCAGGAAGAGCTTTTAACAATTTCTTCAAGCCTGGACATTTATGTGTTTTTACTTCCGCTACACCTCTGTGCTTGACAGAAATCTGCATGTTATAAAAATAGCAATAACATATGAACTAAGAAATTCCCCAGTTTACAGAAATATTCACATAATATTAAAATTTCTAAAGATTGTCACACTAGATTTGGGAATAGTGAATCTTAAATCGTTAGAATAAAAAGACTAGTCTTGTACCTCAACAGAGATCTGTTGGGCAGATCACTCAGATTTCATTGTTGACTAAATTAATATGTATTGTATGGTGATTTAGCATAAGCAAGAGTTTCGACTTTCTAAGTAGTTTAGAACCCTAATTTTGACTGGAAAAACAAAGACAAAAAGTCACACAAACTCATTTTCAAAATCTCATTGAAAGATCAGAAGACTACCTCTATTTTTTAAAACAATCTCAGGTTTCTCACTGTCTTCAGGAGGATCATAAAAGAGGCTTCTTGTGAATGAATATCCCACTTCCTGACTAGCTTAACACATATTAATTGATTGAATGAAAATTCAGCAGCTAATAACTACATTAAAAAGCAAAGGTGCATCTGAGAAAAAATCTTTTAAAATATAAATCAGAACCAGTAAATGTAATTCATATCAATCCAAACTTTCCACCTCTGCCTGCTGAGAAGCACAAATCTTGATAGAGGAAGAACACAGCATAACTGCTAAACTATTCATTTTCAGACATAATTGTACAGGATTGCTTCTTGATGGTTCTTGAATATCTCTGGCGAGGGTGATTCCACCTATTTTGGCAACTTGTTCCAGAGTGCAGTCACCTTCACAGTAAAAATTTTCTTCCTCATACTCAGCTGCAACTTCCTGTGCATCAGTTTCTGCCCGTTGTCTCTTGCCCTATTGCTTGGCACCACTGGGAAGAGCCTGGCTCCATCCTCCTGACACCCTCCCCTCAGATACTGACAGACATTGATGAGGTTCCCTCTCAGTAGCCTCTTCTCAAGGTTGAACAGGTCCAACTCTCCCATTCTATCCCCAAAAGAGTCATGCTCCTGTCCCTTAATCCCCTTTGTCTTCCTCCACTGCACCTGTTCCAGGAGCTCCATGTCTGTCTTGTACTGCGGAGCCCAGAACTGGACCCAGCACTCCAGATGCACCTCACCACGGCTGAGTAGGGGGCAGGATCACTTCCCTCAACCTGGTGGCAATGCTCTCCCTAATGCACCCCAGGGTACCATTGGCCCTCTTGGCCACAAGGCAGATTGGTGGCTCGTGGACAGCTTGTTGTCTACCAGGACGCCCAGGTACTTGTCTGCAGAGTTACTCTCCAGCAGGTCAGCCCCCAGGCTGTGCTGATGCATGGGGTTGCTCTTCCCCAGGTGCAGGACCCTGTATTTTCCTTTGTTGAATTTCAGATGGTTCTTCTCTGACCATCTCTCTCCTGTTGAGGTCCTTCTGAAGGGCTGCACTCCGCTGCACTCTGCACATCCTGCCAGTGCATTCAGGGCCCTCACAATAGCTGCAAAAACAAAATCTTACACCTCATTCTGATAGGTTAAGTCAGAAGTCTTGGAATCAAGTTTTCATGTAAGTATATCCATTGCAAAGTCTACAGAAACACAAAAAGTTTCAGACAAATAATGAATAATTAAAAAAAAAAAAATCAGTGATTGTTTTGTATCAAATGACATTAATTTGTTCATTGAATTGCATAGGATTGTGTCAACAAATGAACAGTGGGCTTTGCTAGAGATTCATTTTCAGACTTGCACTCTTTATCATACTATAAGCTGAAGTCAGACATATTGCACCAGTCAGCTCTTGGTGCAAGGGCTCTCAATTTCATTTATTTTCAAATGAACTGTGCTGATACGATCTTTATACTGTGTGATATAGCCAACCTTTCACTTCCTAGTGTGTAGTGCCTTTCAGATAGGTCTAATTAACCAGATAAAAAAAAAATTACCAGCTCTCAGTGTTACACAGTCACAAGACTTTCACTTCAGTATGAAGAAAGCCAGTGCTTTCAGTATCAATAAAATTCAATTTTCTCCTGAAAAGAGGCCATGAATAGTTTTCTATCTGAAGGAGAAAAACATTATTGATGCCACATCACTTGAGTTTTCAAAAATGTATAATCTGATTCAAATCAGTACAAGAAAAGTGTTAGATATAAATGTGGAAGTCTCAAAGATGCAAATTTTGACTGGGACAAAATTACAGCTTAGCTTCTTGGACCTTGTGCTAGAGTGTGACTTGATCAGACACATCCAAGAATCACTTTGGACAGAGTAGTCCATAAGTTCTGTTGTTGGTTGAGGAGCATCATGTTGTAATAGTTAATATGAGAAATACATAGAATATAAATCTCTTTTTGGACCCAATAAGCTGCATCCAAAGATGCCAAGAAAACCAACTGATGTTTTTGCAAAGGTGATTACTCTGAAAGGCAATAGAAGAAACTGAATGATGCTTTCAGAATGAAGTTTCTCACTCAAATGTTATAAGTTCAGGTATGTGTGTAGGTTCCCTTTTGGGATAAGCTCTTTGCAATGAAGATACAGGCTATGTTGATCAAATACTAGAACTATCAGCACTCTGCTGGTCAGTGATTTCCCCACAATTTGCTGTAAAAGAATTCAGTTTTCTTATGAGTGAAAGACCACCGAATGAGCCTCAGGAATTTGTCTTACTGCAGAGAGTTTGTAGAATGGTCATGAGGCTTTTTATTCTCTTAAGTTAGAACAAAAATGTATTTTATAAGTATGAATAAGCCATAACTTTCATAATTCTATTATTAACACTCTTACTGTTGCAATCTATGCCACATTTTAAATTTGTACCTTTCAGCACACCTGATTTTATTCTAGATTGCAAACCATGAAACAAATACTGTGTTTACCATTGCCAAAATTTATGTTTACTAGAGGTATGTACTGTGTATGATGTTAACTGTAGTCTCTGTAGTCTCCCATTAACAGCCATTTTTCAATATCTATTATGCAGGAAAAAATTAAATTAAGCTTTAAGCTTTGCTTTCACCTAAATACTCCGTTTAATTCAGAGAGCTCAATTAAATTATTCTTGTGTCAAGTATATTAATCAAGATGACATCCTTAAACCCGCAAATAGTTATATTGCTGCTCATAGCTGACTAATATGGAATATCTGGAGAATTTATTTTGGGTGCTTTTGCTACTTTGAAAATTCTGCATGATTACATGAGTGAAAGGAGGATATATATTTGCAAAAAGTAGTTGAAGAATGGCATCATTTGATGACTTCTGGGTATACTTCATTTATACAAATTACTTTAAAAGGACACCTCAGTGGAGTTCTTTTAGGTGCCACAGAGCAAAGTAGGAGAAAGGAACACAGAGGTAGAAAGAGACTAGTTAGTCAGATGGTTAATTTTAGTGTTCTAAACTTGCTGCACCTTAGGGCAAGCAAAAAAATTTATCATCAAAATGTTAAAGAAGTCCCACATTTACAGAGGACACTTCCTGAGTTAATCTTTTGAATGGTCTTGTGGGGAATGTGATTAGATTTCATAAAATTCTGATGCAGATTGACACAAGATGATTTTATTTACAAAAGGCATTACAAAGAATAGTGCTTTTCACTCAAAAAATCTAAAGAAATTGTCCCTAAAAATGTTGGACAAATCAAAGAATACTACCTTCAAACTGCACAAATTAATATTTATAAGATAGCAATTGCAATTGAAGCATTTACCTTGATCATATCCACTAAAAAAGAGAAGACAAAACACCTACCTTTGCACAGCCATTTTCTGTCATGATTAACCTAACCTGATTGGAAATTCTTTAGAATTTTTCAGTGTCATTTAACTGCATAACTGTACTGTAATCACAGAAAGATTGGTTTAATGTAAGTAAGCTTAAATTTAATAAATATCTTAATGATAACATACTCCTTCAGAGTACCACCCATTCTATCTATATAAGGACTGAAATGATGCACTTAATTTACTGTAACATCCTTAGTTATTAATGTATATGTTCTTACACTTACATTTTTCCCTAATATGAGCTCTACTTTGTACTTGTTAGAATTTTCTGAGTTCAGACATCCTCATAAGCTTGATAACATTGCTAGTGTACAACCACTATTGATATATAGCCAAATAACTAAAATTTTCCTATAAGCAAAACAGAAAATACTTGAAAAATGGTTTTCATACAATTTTCTTTTTTTTTTTTTCTTTTTTACAACTTTCTGAATAGGAAGTATTTGAGTATAATACATTGAAGTTTAAATTCAGTTCTACCAAATTCTGGAGAAGCAATTAGAAAGGCATCAACAAGTGTTTTAAATAAATCTGTAAGGTTATTCTGGATATGATTTTGCTTTGCAAAAACTGCTAGTACTGAGAAATAGCTGAGTCATCTAACAAAAGAATCATAATTATATGGCTTCCTTAAAGGAAAAAAGAACTCAAACACTACAGTCTTTCAGTTATTAGACAAAAATTTAAAATACTACACATGAAGTAAGTTACAGTCTTATCAGGAAAAAACCCAAACAAATATACAAGGAAATAATCCCTTAATTTGTGTGCAATTATGTAACTAAAACTACCATCCTACTTCAACCATACAGGAGGATCAAATTAAGGCTGCAGAGGCATTAGGCCTGTCCTTATCACATGCAAAGTGAAGATGCCTAGCTATCATGAACAGTATTGCCTTGATAGTCTCCAAATCAGCAGTATCTCTAATATCATAATCTTCCCTAATTGACTGGCTATTCCTGTAGCTATTTTTTTCTCCCAAATTACACAGTTATTTAAAAGCTAATAAAAAGTGTGACTATTACGTCATAGTGGCCCCAGAATTTTGGTTTATAAATATGTCATGAGCTATAATTTTTAAAATTATGAAGTACACTTAAAAATACTTCCATACAGTAATTGTGGTTTATGTAAAGTTTGATGTATGTGATAAAAAAGGATGTATATCTTTCAAGTGGCAAAATCAGATTCTAATGCAATACAATATCATAATGTAAATATAAAACGGGAACAAAGGATGTTTCAGAGCACCGTATCCATTCAGATGTAGTTAAGATGTGGTTTAAGTCTATGGTAAAGACAATATTTTTTGTTGGGAATATAAATTATAAATAGATATATAAAAATGAACACATACGATACATTCCAAAAATATAGTGTGCTTGTTTTTAGCAGCTTCACAATGTTGAGAGAATATTATTAAATTGATAGACTATCTATTACTGTTTTACCAATGACAACCATTTCTAGGAAAACTATAAAAATGCACTGAAAACTATATTTAATTGTTCCAAAAATATGTTCTAGAGATTAACTTTAGGATCTTAACAGACCTTTAATTCAGAAACTGCTTGGGTCTGAGGAGTTATTCCTAAATTCTGCCATATTAAAGTAACAATTGATACCGAGAAATCTTGGCAAAAAAATCGCAATATATTAACTCACTGAAGATACCTAAGTATATCTAAGATCTTGCCAACCTTTGTTGAAACAGAGAGCAATGCTTGTTTACTTTTCTGCTTTTGATAAATGTATAAATGTTCCAAGTCCATAACACTCTCTAGCGATCTCACTTTTCAAATATATAGTTTAAGTGATTAGGATCAGTCGAACATTTCCTGCCAACAGCTTTTCAATTAGAAAAATGTTCATTTGTTTGAAAAAAAGATGTGAGAGAGAAAGCATTTTAGCTATTGCTATTTTTTAGTGCAAATGGTTCTATGCTGCTGCAGGATGCAGTTTTAAGTAAAAACAGGAAAATATTTCTATACAGAACAGCAGCCAGATTCAAAAAGTACACAAACAGGTAAGAAGCCCAACATTAAATCTCCTTATTTAGGAAGTTGAGGGTTTAAACGGTCTATGAACACTTTATGAATATATGAATATATTCTATATGAATACTTTAACCACCAGACTTACAAAGTGTTTAATAAAATGTGTCTCTCAAGCTCTCTTTCAGAGAAAATATTCTCCATGTGTAAAAATAAATACTATTTTAATGGTTAAAGAATTCAGATTTTTTTTTAAATATATATATTATTCCATTTTTAAGCCTGAAGTCTCTGGAGAGTTCAGTTACACATAGAAAATTACATCTGCACTAGGAAACTGAGAGAGTGAAAACAGAATAACCAGTAGTTGCTGGACAAATCATAGGAACAGTGATAACAGCAGGCCCCCAGTTTAAAACCCCTCCCTTAAAAATACCAGACACTTAGTGTGAATCTTGATTTTCTTTTTCACATAGCAGAACAATCTCCCTGGTACAAGCAGGAAATACTAAAGACAGTTTAGCCCTCAGCTGGTGCATCGATCTCTTACTTTTTCAGGCAAGGTGAGGTTTACCGGTTCTTTACACACCAAGATTTTTGTATTCTCTTATCCAATACATAATGTTTTTGGTTTTGGCTTGGTTAGTTTGTTTGGTTTTTTACCATTACCACCCCTCCTTCTCACTGTTTAGAATCACCACACTGTAGCAATACAGGGAAGCACAAAGAGCAGGGGCACTCCACAAGGACGAGCAACAAAAAGTGTTCAGAGCACTCACAGGGCAGTTCCCTTCCCAACCAAAGTGAACTGGTCAGTGAGCTGATAACAGGGTCCAGCATCAGTCCCAGACAAAGCAAGGAGGTGAACCAGGCACAAAGTTTATCCAGGGATGCAGTTAGAAGCCGCAGAAGACAGGACCAAATACAAGACTGGAAGCAAGATATAACTGCCATATGAGAGGTCCATTCAGGAGACAAGTTACCCTCAGTGTAGACCCAAGGTCCATCCAAGTGACATGATCATAAAGAGGACAAGTATATTTCAGTCACAGCCCAAGATAGGGGGAATTGAACCCAATGCAGATGGTGTGATTGGAAGCCCCACATGAGGCTGGTCAGGGTTGTTAAGACCTATGAGCATCTTAAGAGCCCTGATAATCACGGCCTTTAAACTTTTTCATGATACCAAAACTTAGGAATGCAGCCAAACAAGTTTCCAGTCAAGCTTGACTCAGAAACAACATCAGCCTAACTGTGCTATTGGATTTCTTTGCTCAGGCATCAATATAACATTGTGTGGATGCAAGCATGACTTTTTTTAGATCAGCTGTGAAACTCCAAATGTATTGTCTACTACACAAAATTCTGTTTTTGATAATACTGAGAACTCTTCAAGTCCAAGGAATGTTGAACAACAAAGGACTGAGCTTAGGTCCAAAGTTTATTAGTGTCCACAAGATACTTTTATGCCCCACTTCCACTGGAATTCTCATGGGTAAAATTAACTTATTGGCCTCACTTCATAGCTTGTCCAAATAACAGGGAGAGGAATTATGAGTAACATAAATATTTATGAGGTTTTTTAAAGCAAGTTGCAGCTGTCTATTTGGACAGTAGGCAAAAAGAAAGGCTATGGGGAAAGTAGCAAAATCATTTTCAGTGTTTGCTTGTACAGCAAATTCTTAGATGGCCATAATGTCAGCTCTCCTCTTGTGAAAGATGTACAGGATGAAATGCAATGTTACTTAGAAATGCCATACAAAGAGGTTACTCCTTCTCATGCCCAGCTGAAGAGTTTATACAGCAGAGAATTAATTCCCTTTTGAATTATCTGCTGTTTTATTCCATCCTGGGATAGTGAAAGTTGTCAGGAAAACACTTTGCTGAAAGCAATACAGAAAAAAAAAGAATAAAAATCTGCTGTTGATTTTTCAACACAGGGCCTGTCCATTCCTCTGTCACTAAGTCTAATTCTTACCTCTACCACTTAATATTTAGAACAGTGGACTAAATATTGGTTTAAGAAATATGTCAAAAGCTACCAAGTCACTACTACAACTAATAGCTTCATACCTAAGACAGAGATACTTCATACACAAAAAATATTGAGGGGTGTCATTTTTCTTTTTCTAAAACAGACTACTCTATTTTTCACCATACAACCAAAAAATATTTACGTAAAAGACAGAGGTTTACATAAAAAGAACTCAAGAAAAATAGTTAGCATCATTTTTTATGAAAATAAACATTTTTAAAAAGCAACATTTTCCCACCAAGTTTTTATTCCTTTTAGACTAAAATATATAGCTTTCCGACATGACAGAAAAAAAAAGATTACCAGATGAAAAAACATTAGTTGTGCCTAAGTATGACTTCAATTAATGACGTTACTCCTATTTTTGCTATGCAGTTCAAGAGCCCTGTTATGTTATCTATATGTCAAATGTATTTACATTTACACCAACCGTAAAATTATAAGACTATAACACAAAATAACCTCATAAATATTTTATCAAATTCTTTTGCGACTAGAGTAACTTCATTAATAGTTTGTAAAAATAGATAAATATCAAAAACACCTTCTCAAAAGTTGCCAAAATGAATCTATTGCAAGTCCTTAGTGTTTTATGTTTCATTAACTGAAATTAAATTTTTACATTTCATTCAAATAGTACAACTGTTGCTTTCATCATCATAAAGGCAACTTTTTTTCTATTGTGGGTATATATAAAGTTTTCAGCAAGACAACTTTCTCATGAGTTCTTTTAAATCACAAAAATTACCCCAAAATTTAATGTGGTCAAAACTTTTCCCTTATGCTTTTTAAACTAGAAACTGAAATTAATTTTAAGTAAATATATCATGATCTCTGCATCTTCACCTTCCCAGAAAAATCTCACATTTTTAGACCATACAACAATCAGTTCAGCATTTGGCACTAGTGAGGGCAACAAGTATCTGAAGGGGGACCAAGGATTTCCAACAGCAAATCTTTAACTAAAATAGTAGGTTTCAATGCCATTAGTCACAAAACCTCTTTAAAAGGCTCTATTCTATTGCTGTAATGCTTCATCCGTACATCTACAAGTAGGGCTGGCACATTTATCAACTATGCATGGGGCCATGCCCTACAGGGATGAAAATTTCTTCCCTGAGCTATCAATAGAAGTGTTCAAGAATAAACCTGAGAAGAGGTTAAAACAATTATAAAAGGAAAACCTATGATTCCTTTATGGTCATTTTAAGGTGATCATCACTTAGAAGGCTAAGGTTTGACTTTTTTTTTGGTGACAAACAGAGGAAAACAGTAATTCCAGAAGAGCAGTGAGGTATGTCTATAAGGGGCAAATTGCTCTGTCAGTAACTTGAAAGCACCAGTGTCCTCTTCAAAAACTAGAGGTAAGAAAAAGAGATTAATTTAGCAATTTATTTAGAAGATCAAAGGGCTCATTTCTATTTAGTTTGATTTTTATTCATCTTGAATTATATACATCAAAAGCATATATCTCAGGCTTATAAGAAAAAGAGAATAAGAAAGCCAAAGCACTGAAATTAACATCGGGGAACAGATCAGGAAACAACTTCAAGACCAATAAGTAGCTATGACTTTTTCTGTTATAAACATTTTGACCTTTTTAAAATATGACTTCTGGAACTGCAAGGGCAACATAATCAGGTCTTTTTCAAAGGACTTTGATTCAATGCAATAAATTGAAGAGTTCTCAAAGAGCTGGAAAAAATCAGAATTAATAAAATGTTAAAGCATGATTTACTTGTTTTATTAATCTTGGCCATTTTAAATTCAAGTATTTGAACACTGACAGGTTTCTGTACATTCCACAGCAAATTTCAAAACTTATTTGAATTATCAGTGCTGTGGAAACTTTTTCAAGGACTTCTAACTCGTAATTTTTAAACAATGGCATTGCAAATATAAATGCATTGCTAAGTACATATATCTTATGGATGTGTACATATATCTTATGTATATGAATGAAAACATTGTAATTTTAAGTAATGCAGTTCCAAGAAGTCCTCACAAGTTTACAGAAAACATGTTAGCAGAAAATATGATGCCGCTCTGGAAAAAAGCACAGAAAACTTTAACTTGTCATAGAAAAAAATAGCATGCAATGTGTCACCTATCTAAAAGAGAGAGCTGTCTGTGAAGCTGAGGTGAATAACAGCTTGAGAATATTTTTCTTTTCCCTGAGGCAAATGACTTATGGTTCAGAAGACTCCTTTCTCACCCACTTACAAGTTGCTCTCTTGAGTATACTCTATATTATGGAGAAGTGTGAGCTAGCAGTTCCGTGTGGGCTGGGAACTGGGAGCCCTGGGAGCCAGGGCCTGCCAAGCCAGAAGGGGAGCAGTGCCCCTGGGGGAAGCCCCAGCTGCCCCACTGAGCACTTTGCTGGGGAGGGGGAGGGCCTGACTCTGGGCCAGGGCATGGACTAGCAGGTGGGCTTGGTCCAGGGATGGTGACACCTGTGGGGACCTGGGAACAAGCCCTGGGACAGGGACTGAAGGCCCCAGCAGGCTGTAAGGGGGTCCAGAGCCCCACACAGGGGCACAGAGAAGTCCCAGGTGAGGCTGGACAAGGACAGTAAGGCCTGATACTGTCCTTAGGGCCCTGAGAGTATTAACCTGTACCTTTACATCCAAATGATCTATTCACACAGCTTCTATTCTCCCTCTTCATATTTCAAAACTTTTCCTATCATTCTTTACTAAGTGGCAATTTACTAAAGAAAAAAATCCAAACAAAGGAACTAACTTACTGAAAAGCATAAAGAGAAAGGAACACTTCCCTCGTCCTGCTGCCAACACTCCACATAACACAGTTCAGGACGATCTATTGGATTATAAAATAAAACACTATCACCAAAAATCTTCATTTCTGACTCAGTGTTGTCATATATCTCCATGATATTTTTAATATAAATGGTTAAAGATCAACCTTAGTAGTGTAACAACTGCTATTGTGTTGTAAATTTGATCCAAATGGAAGGTCAACACAGCTACTCTGCAATGGTTGTCTTGGCATTCAATTTACAGTTTATCTTCCTTAATTTAATGCCAATATTCTAGTTACATCATCTTGTCCTGCACTAAATTATTCTCTCTGACTTAATACTTCAATCCAGTGGCTATTTGTAGCATGCTAATACTCCCTGCCCCTTTTCATTGCCGAGTCAAGCTGTACATACTTTTTTCTTTTATCTTTCCTCAGAAATCAATCCCTCCATCTCCTTGATCTAGGGTTTGGGGGTTTTTTGGTTTTGGTTTGTTGGGAGGATTTTTGTTGCTTTTGTTCCTTGCCCTCAGAACTTCATTCAGTTTGTCAATATCTCCTTTGGAATATAGCTTCTAATATCAAATGCAATATTCAAGATATATTCACTGCAAAACACCACAAAGAAAGAGTTGTTTCCTTGGTTGCTGAAACAGTACTAAACTCTTTACTACTTTCTTACCACTTTATGCTCATTATGCCACCATTATGCAGAACCATAAGAAACATTTAATTCCTTCATGACAGATGTGTGTCTCTATCTAACCTGTCTTTCCAGGCTTATACATGGTAAACTTACTTGGAATGTCAATGAACAAATCTCTCAGAACTAAACAACACCAATAATAATGGCAAAGTACAACAGAAAGAAGTCATGTAAACACATTACCTCTCTTATGTTATCTGTACATTGAAAATTTATATCTGACTTTTTAAGTTTTGCAATTCTCTTCAAAATCTTACAAGTTACTTGCAGTTGTTAGTAACCTAAGATTACTAAGGACCCAACAGGTCAAGTTTATTTCCCCTGCTACCATAAATTATATTGTAAGTTGTTTATGAGTTTATCAAGCTCCATCTCAAAAGTTTCCAACTTTTCTGTACTACATTGTAAATTGCTCATAATTATAAACTACAGACAGGGATAAAAACTCCTACCTCTGTTTTGCAGACATGGAAATAAAATGTAAAGATTCTAAGAGATTTTTTCTGGTGGACACAAGTAGAATAGAGATTGTCAACTCTGAGGTATACAACAAGTATTGCTTAAATTGTTGACACTAGAGTTGCTATGCAAAAAATAAATTATAAAGAGTATCAAAATTAAGTAATTAACCATGACGTTCTTATTTTCCAACACCAGTTTACTTGTTAAAAAAGACATATGCACCAATATTAACAGAGGTAACATGCACAAACATTAATAGAGATATTAACAAGAAAATGAAAAATATCTCTAGACTACAAAATTATATTTTTTTTCTGTTAAAACTACTCTCATTAGAACTGCACAGTGACAGTAAGCAGTGTTCTCATAGCTGTCTACTCAATGAGATTAGAAGATTCTCTATACACATGTAGTCAGAAAGTGACAATATATAATATGATCTGGCTATTCTTAGCCTCAATTTCTTCCATGTATTTAAAGTTATTGTAAAGAAGACGGAAGTCTATAGTGTCATTCTAATTAATCTGTATACCTCAAAGTACCACACACTTGCTGGCAGGACTGGTAAGAATTTAAGATTTTGTCATAGTTAATAAAATTGCTTCATTCCTGTAATTAGAAAAGAAAGAAAACAAAAGTTTTTGCAAACATCTGAAGACCTAAAAATATTTTTTTTTGTTTTCAGTCTCATTAGAAATTTCAAAGTATAAACCATAAAAATGTTCTTTTTAGTTTAAGAACTCTGTGATCTTTTTCATATCTTTTTCAGTCAGTTGTAGTCCATCAGAAGGCTATTTTCTTATGTCAAAAGTGCACTTGTCATTTCTTGTTCTACAGGAGCTTCTTTTTTCTTCATTTATCTGCTATGATGATAACACGTAATCCCTACATACCTCTAGGATTACGATTGCCTTCTGTTTGCTTTCCTTTATTTGTCCTACACAAGTAAGATATTTTCAACTCTTACATAGCCTGTGACATGCTAAGACCACTCCACATAACCACTATGATCATTTTTCTCATCATTTTTATATCACTCCCTCATCTTTTCTCTCCATTTTCCCAAGCACATTCAACTGCATCAAGATGGGTTTCTTAGGATATACATTTCTTTTCTTATACAATTCCATTTCTTTTTACTTATGTTCTCTGTGTTGTATCACATCATTCATTTCTAATAATATTTGTCTCTACCAGTGATAAGAAAATTTTGGTTCTTTTAGTTGCTGTTCATTTCTTTCAGAAACCTGATTTTTGAGCTCTGTTAAGCTATTCCAAGTTGTTTGGCTTACCTGTTCTAGTGTTATACTGCTTTCTTAGTGAAAATGTCATTTTTTTCTAACGTCCAGACTGAACTCCATGCAATCATTTAAAGATGCTGCCTTTACCATCTTCTACTTTACTCCATCGTGTCTTTAACTCTTTGTCAAAAACTTGTGATCTGCCATTTGGTTCGTACCTTTGTCATTGTACTAAACAAACCCAATTCTCTCAGTCTCTCCCTGCAGAATTCTGTCGATCAGTCTTAGAGTTTGTCAAGACCTGTTTGGACTGAAACTTGAGAGTTTGCTGTGTTAGGTGTACCAATTTTAGCATCACCCACAAATTTGCTGAAGATGTATTTTAACCTTGATATTGGTGATATAGTATAATATTATATTGATTGGTTGATATTGATGATATAGTATAATATTATCACAGTAATCAACACAGAAATACCTTACTTGCTACCAACCACGAAATGGCTATCAAGGCATTGATTATTAACCTTAGATGCTTGTGATGCATCCTAATCTCTATCCATCCAATTCTTCAGTCCACAATCCCTCTACTTTTGAGTGTGCTGCAAGAGAAAATCTCAACAATCTTACTGCAAGGAATATTCTATTCATTGCTCTTTAATTCTATCCATTGCCCTTTCATTCTATCCATTGCCACTCAATGCACTGTTGAAAGCAACCAGGTTAGTTACCAGGTTTTGTCTTACCTGGTTACCTGGTTATCTTCTTTTATTTTTCATGTGGAAGTGTTTTTCAAAAGGAACTTCTCCATGGTCCTTTCAGGGACTGAGGTTGGACAGATCTGTCTAAATTGACAGGCTTTTGTTGTTGTCTTAAAGATGTTTATAAAACTTTTTCCAGTTGCCAGGAACACTTTTCGCCCATCACCATGATAGGCAGCACACTCAGAGTAATAGCCTAGTCTTTTCAATGAGTCTCTAATTCATTTTTCCCCATTGTTAATTGTACCTTACCTGTCATTTATATCATTATTGTTAATCCAAACACAATAATGTCACTACATGAAGAATATAAAAGAAGAGTAAAAGAGTCCTTTTCCTGTAAAATAATACATTTTATTTAAAAACCCTATAGAATTGGTTTATGTGGATATTTGACATTATTTTGTGACAGAAATTTAATTTACCCAATATTTTCTGGAAAATTGAATTCCAATGCACACATGCTGGCCAGACTTGCTCAAGAGAGGCTCCAAGTGCTTTTTTCCAACATTATACATTCTGTTGAGTCTAAAGAGAAATTCCAAGTTTTAGATTTTACAATTCTAGACATCACAAGATTCGCCGTAGTTCATTAACAGACTGGTAATTTTCATGAGAGTGGTGCTATTCAGAAATGAATTATTGAAGCAGGAAGATAGTCCAAATTATCACAAATGACTCACCATAACTGATTATAATCAACAGAATGCAGTGAAGAATCAAATTAAACACATTTTATATGCTTCTTGCGGTAATTTTCAGTGAAAAATTATTTATTAATGAAAGCCATTTACTTTCCACAGTTTGTTTTAACAAATCTAAACAAAGGCCTAGAAAAGCTTGTGAAGAACTTCTCAATACACAATTTCCTAATTTTCCCTTGTGATAATGGAAAAAGAAACTGCAGTGAAATACAAAATGGTCTGTTGGTAGCATCAATACTGTTGCAGCCTTTCAGTATTAAATTTATTCCGCTAGTTGCTAAGTGTGCTGGTTTTGTCTTGGATTGAATTTATTTTCTTTGTGGTAGCCAGTATGGCTGTGTTTTGGATTTGCACTGGAAACAGGGTTGATGACACAGGGATGCTTTCATTACTGCACTGAGCTTTTCTGTTCCTTATATCACCCCATCAGTGAGGAGGTGGGGTGCAGAAGAGTTTGAAAGGGGACACAGCCAGAACAACTGACCTCGGATAACCCGAGGGATATCCCATACCATATGGGATCATGCTCAGTATATAGAGCTGGGGGAAAAAGAAGGAAGGAGGAGAGATTCGAAGTGACAGTGTTTGTCTTCCCAAGCCACCATTACATGTGATGGAGCCCTGCTTTCCTGAAGATGGCTGAACATCTGCCTGCTCATGGGAAGGTGTGAATAAATTTGTTATTTGGCTTTGCATGAGCATGTAGCTGTTGTTTTACCTGTTGAAAAGTACTTAACTCAATCCACAAGTTTTCTTACTTCTACCCTTCCAATTCTCTCTCCCACCAGGAGAAAGTGAGAGAACAGTTGTGGGATGTTTAGTTGCTTTCTGGGGTTCAACCATGTGACTAAGTAACTAAACCTTTAAAACCACAGAACTTAATTCCAAAACAAAACCAAGTAAGTATAATGTGAAGGAAAATTTCCAAGACAAGGAAAATACTGCTGTTTTTCTCACAATGTCTTTCCTCTATCCTTCAGTTGATTTTTTTTCTTCCCAATAAACACTGATTCTTAAAATACTGTAATAAACGTCACAGTTCATATGTTTGGACATGTGGAATTTTCACACTTATTAAAGCAGATGTATAAAGCTTCCTGGTCTAAATTAATTTTAAAAGAATAGTTATTTTTTACTATGACAGAAGGCTATTAACTTTTTTGGTTTAAACAATTTGAAAGCTGAAGCAAATACAGAAGCAAAACTGTTACAGTCAAATAATTCTACCTTATTATATAAAAAAAAGGGAAAAGGCAATTTTTATAAATTTGTCTCTATGAGGGTTTTAAGTGAATTAGAGGTATTACTACTGTGGCCGACCTTTACCACAGTATGAAGAAGTTAAGGGTATGATTTGCCAGGATCTGTAGGAGGCATCTTTTCTGTAAGTGAGGATTTGTTGATAATATTAATGCAACTTGGAAATGCAGCTTGAAAGTAATTTGAACTAATTAATGAACTTTGTATAAACAAGCGTACAACTGGAAAGAGGAGAGCAGAACACGGGCTCAGGAAGATGCATTTCTAGTAAGCATTAGGAGTGTCTGCTTAGCTGCATTGCAACAGGTTTCTTGTATTAAAAGGCCATGCTACCTAGATGGCATAATGACAATGAAGTCATCTAGTGATTTTACATCAGAGGATTCGACTTTTGTGTCGTCTAAAGAAAGAAATTACTTCAGTTCTGTCTGGCAGGCAAGGGATTGTAATGGCCACAGATAGATTCACTACATCTGCTTTCCTCTAGTGTTCTGCAGGTCAGCAATCCTGTTCTGCTCGTGAGATTTGACAGTATCAGTACATTGTTATCTGCTACAGCAGATGGTCTTTAGCTGTGACTTCCTATATTGTGGAATTAAAGCCATACAACAGAAAATTTTCTGGGCATATCATTGTGAATATTAACTGGACAGAATTTCAGCCACTTACAGTATTTTTCCAGGCATAAGAAAGAGTCTATCCACAACAGGTTCTCCAAAATTCATGCTTAGCACTCAAAGTACCCTGACTAAACCTACAGGATCAATGATTCTGTGCTAAGTGGTTAACAAAATTAATTATAACATAATATAGCTATAGCAGGTGCATGAATGTGACCACATTACGTCTCCAAGTACCTTGGATGACGTAAAAAGTTTCAAACAGCTCAAGTCAGATACCTATTTCTGTAATAAAAGCATTCCTTTTTCTTGCCTAGTAAACTTAACTTCCAATTCTTTATTAAGAATTAAAAAAGCTACATGCTCTGTTTTTTTTAATCAAGTTAGAACTAATAACTGGGTAAATGCAGTTGTCTGCAGTTCTCTTTAAGCTGTTGCCTGAAGGTCCTAGCAGTCCTATGCTTCAAGGATTCAAGTAGTTTCTTGACATAAGGACAGATACTATAGTGAAAAGTACTAAAAGAATTTACAGAGATTAAAAGAGTATGGAAAATTAGCCTAGTCTTTACTTCACAATATCCTAAGTCTCATTTAATGCACTGACAATCCATCCAAGGGATGCACATGTGAGAAAAATCTCAATTTCTTCATCAAGTGGGTTGAAAATGGAACCTCTTTTTGGTGTAATCTATAAAAAAATCCTAATCAGGTGGCATGACAAAACAGTCCCTGACAAGTCATACTGACAGATATAATGAGAACAACTTTAAATTGAAGCATGGTGAAGTAAGGAGCATAGGTTGGGGAAATAATAAAGAAGAGAGAATGATAATCAGCTGAAGATAAAGTTACTTTAATGGACTTTAAGACTCCTGAAATGTACAATGAGATGGTGTCTGAATATATTGTTATTTTTTTATCAACTGAAGCAAAAGACCCTGCAGTATTATATCATTCTAAGGTAGCTAAGTGAAACCAAACAAGTGAGAGCAAATTATTTAAGTGTGGGGGAAAAGGAAAATAATTCTGTCCTACCTTTTTTTAAATTTCTCTTTCTCTTCCTTATGCAAACTGTCTACTTAAACCTAAAGAATTTTAAAGTAGCAGCTTATATTCTTGCATGACTGTAAAGCTTCTAACACACTTCTGTGGACCCTACACAGATGTCCTAAAAAGGGACTTTCATGACATTATTTAGACTGATTAAGATAACAATATAAAATATGAAAATTAGCTCCTAGCACCTTTGATGACAATGAAAAGATTTTGACCTTGTTTGAGGCAAACTTTCTATCCAAATATGAAAACATCTCTGCATGTGAACATATATGCCTTATAATATGCACACCTCAAAATGTATTTTATATTTTATTCCTGTATGTAAATCTCCACAAAAACTTTTTGGTTTTTTCTCCTGAGAAATAGTATAAATTCTTTGAAGAATAAATTCAAACGGAAGAACTTCAGTCCTCAAGACTTAAATTCCAAAGGATTCACCTTTAGGGAAAGATTCTGTCCTGTCAACCTAAAATACTGTCTCTGAGCAGCCCCAGTAAAGCTACTGGGTTTGTAAGAGAGATGAATTTGTATTTTCTTTTCTGTGAAATCCATTGTGAAGTGCTTCTTTTCCTTTCAGTGTACATGGAGTGTAGGTGTTCAATTCAACATTCAGGAAAGATCAGTCTGTTTTTGGATTCAATCTTGAGCACTGATATATTCATAATGAAAACAAATACAAACCTTTTTCATATTAGTCCAGGCTTTCCATTAATTGAACTAGGGAAAGCCAGAAAACCTTTTTACCTCAGTATCTTCATGTTTAAAACACATTGATATTATTCATTAAACACAGAGAAATATTGTGAAAATTAGTTCCTCCTGGATTTTGAACACATCAGAGGTTATGAAATGTTACTATTATTGTTTGTTCCATTACTGCTCATTCTGTACTTGTTGGCTATTGAAAATAATTGATCCTTTCACCTTTATTTTGTTCCTTCACATTTGCACAGGTAGTCATTACAACTATCCCTACCATTCTTTTCTTCAGACTGAAAAACCCAGCTCTGTTTTAACTATTCTTTCCAGTTTCAATTGTCAAAACTTTTCATCATGTTTGGTTTTCTTTCTTTTCTGAGCTATGTTCAATTTCTACTGTTAATTTTGAGTTGCCCCATTCCTTACTGATTGAAGGGCTGTGACTGAGATTTACCATTGCTGAAGTTGTCCAAATGCACTTTGTTAGACCTCCACGAGCTACTGTTTATGTTCTGATTGTTAAACCAACATAATGACAGATTAATTTTTAGCTACATCAGTTTGCTTAACCCTCTTACTGCACAGACACAAGGTCATGGAGTGTTGACACAAGAGGTCCAGAGGCAAACATGGGGAGTGGGGAAGGCATAACTGTCCCTTTAATAAGTGCTGTTTCCTTGTGAGAAAGTCATCAGTTTTATCTTAATGACCCTTTCTCCCTTCTTTCTAACCCTGATTCATCCTCATTGTATTTCTTTTCACTTTATTTTTAATAGCTGAAACTTTTCATGATTCATTTCACTTTGATGTTTTCATGCCCAATTTTTTTTTTTTTTTACAAACTCTTCCTAGGATTTTCTGCAATCTTTATGGTAATAGCTCAGAAAACCCAAAAGGAGTCCTCTCTATGTGGAATGAAAGTGTTATTAAATGAGAACAAAGACAGAGGTAAATATGAAAGAAACCATAGCTCCTGGCTCTATGTTCCTGCTGAGTTTGAAAGTCAGTGGAATGTGGGAGTCCTTCCTTTTCTCAAAGGTAAGATATTTCTAATCAGCACTATCATGCTCTAAGGCAATATCTTACAACACCTATTAGTTGTAAACTCAGCAGGAACTGCAACCCCCTGCCTCTCAAAGAAAAAAAATATTTTTCCTCTATGTGATGCAGATTATCCAGAAAAAGGGAGACAAGATACAAACTACATGTGAAAATGTGCTACAGCCCCATTCAAGCTGCTGTTGACAATACATTATACAAAAGTCATGATCCCAAAAGCTACTGAGTATTTTTCACTTAAATGAATTTTAGTAGGAACAGGATTTGCAGATTACTATTCCTGTGTGCCATGAGCTCCAGGGATCAGGAAAAGACTGCTGACTGAATTTTCTACACTCTACTGGGTGTAAAAGAGAACATTCTATCCTACAAATGAAAACAAGCAATACTGAAAGGAAGTAGACACATACAAGTAGTAAAATTAAGTCTTTTTCTGAGTCAAGGAGCCGAAATTACCTAAATACATTGCTGATCTCCTCTGATGACTTTTTCAATGTAGAAATGAAACAACACACACTTTTGAGACAATATTAGCATAGGAGGTAATATAAAGGCCCCCTTTTTTGGAGGCCTCCAGGGGCAAATATGGAAAATGTCCACAAAAGCCTGCCCCCCATGGGAGTGAATACAATTTTATAGGTTTAGTAAATTAGCATAATTGACAAAAATTCCCAATTAGAAGCACAGGTGATGAGGTAATTCCCCCTTCTGGTTCAACCCTTTTCTGGAGCCTCCCCCTTGGTACTAGCTGTACTTTGATGATGAAAATGTATCTCAAACAGCAGTTTTTCAGCCTTGGTTCCCAGGGAGAACCAAGATAGGATAGGGGATTTGAAATATGTTTTGTCTTTCTGCCTATCAGGGCAGGGAAATTACTGGGGAAACTAGCTACAAATGCAATAATATAGCTCCAAATATATGTGTAAAGAATACAGAGAACATACGTAAAAGAAAAAAAGTCAAAAATCAATAGACATCACCTCAGTAGTCTTTCTATATATATACTATACCAAGTAAGGGCTGGTAGAAGTTTGAAACTGTTCATTTAAGCACAGCTGAAATAAGAGCAGGCTTTGATCCCTAACCTGTCTTCTTGAAATGAATTGTCCTTTTGATACAAGTATTATGAAAGGTTCAGATTGTAATTCTTGTATTTCAATTCCTAAATAAAAAATACCATTTATTATTATTGTTTTCCAAAGAGGTAGACAAGGGATTGACATGGAAAGGGCCAGTTTCCTTGGAAAAAATCAGAGTGTGTCAGGCAACCATATGGACAAGAAAGGAGTCAAAAAAGCCTTTTCTGTAGAACAAAATAGTTTCCAATAAAGCAATGACAGGAACCTGAATATTTAGAAAGGGACCACCACAGTCTTTAGCTCATAAAATACTCCACAAAAATATAAGACTGGAGAAAGGTTTCTTTTTTCTGCTTAGACAAGAGATAACCATCTTCACCATTTGCCTGAAGAAACACATTGCCTTTTCCTGAAACAGCTTAGAAAATTTCAAAACTTCATACTTTATTTCCCATCTTTTCATGTTCAAATACACCCTTTTTAGCTACAGCACATCAAACTCACAAGGTTCATTAAGTTATAACAATCTTCATACAAACATTTTCCTCCTCACAGCCCTCTGTCAATTATGTTGTAAGAAAGCAAGAGAGTTGACTGAATCAGACTGCATATATGCTCAGTATTCACATATTATCTCCCAGCTACATGAGAATTATTGAAAATACTTAGATCTTTGCCAAGCTAAAGAAGATTTGTGATCAAATCCTTTATTGTATCTTATTTATAGGGACTTAATCTGGGACTACTTTTTCTCTCTATTTATACTATGTATCTCTTGCCTAGCTGGTCTCTATTTTATGGTAGCACCGTCATCTAAATATTAATGAGAGTAATGTAACAAGAATTCACTCCTAATTGGATCTCAGGCAACACTTTTCCTCCCTTCTTATGGGTAAGAGCATTCACTTCTCCTTTAAAAATCTTTTCTAAGATTAACGAAAGATAGTTTTGTCCTGAACCTTGTCATTGTACGTCTCAGTTAGAGAAAAGGCAGGTCTAACAGATACTTGTCCCTCATGTTGTTCTCTCTTAAGTTCTATTAAATTACATATTACCTTTAGTGGTTTAGCAATCATCATTCTGTTTAAAATATTTTCTCAAGTGCAATTGGGTTTTTTAATGTTTCAATAATTTTAAGGGGTTTTAGGAACATTAGACATCTGTTGGATACCCACATAAACATATCCTTGAAATTAAAATGTTAATGTGCAAAAATGGATGTGACGATTTTTAAATTAAAAATGCAAAAATTCTAAAAGGAAAACAATAAAGGACATATATGAAAATGGAAAAGGGTGTCAGCACACGTGTTGGAAGGTGGCAGTCAGAATACATCATTATATTCCTCTTCTTCATGATTCTCCTTTTGCCACTGCTCATTGAAAGGCAGAACATGACTAACAACCTCCAAGCAAGAAAAGGAAGGAGACAGAAAAATTCAAGTTTTTATTTAGGTTTCTGCTGTTGACCATAAAGTTCTGGAAAACTGTTATAACTCAATCTCATTAGAAAAATATTAAAAATCAAAGTTCACAAGAAAGAGATGATGTGAAGGGCAACAAGGAGAAAAGTCACTCTTCAGTTCACATTTTTTCTTTTCTACATTTATGGCAGAGGGCACAAGATCAAATGCTCTTTCCCTATTACTTCTTCATGTAACTAATCTTCCTTCTTTCCACTGTATGTTTTGTAAGTGGCAAGATGCCACTTTGTGTAAAATTCCACTTAGCCTCTTTGTCCACACAAAATCTCAAATTTCTAAGTGATATCCTTAGCAATGTGTAAATAAATGTCATAAACAAGCAAATACAGTAAACTGCATGCAAAGGCTGAAGTTAAGTACTATCTGGAAAAAGTTGAAGATTTTAACATTTTAATGACTGTATTATAACTGATAACTATTATAGAACCTATCTTAAATCAAAATTTCTCTGCAAGTACAGTATAACTACACTCATATAAGCAACTAAAAGAAAATACTTTTTTTCTGATCAACAATATTCTGACTTCCCCAGTTTAAATAAACTTTACTCATGCTATTCCTGGTGGGGTTTATGCTCTCCATCTGATTATGAATACCTTTGTATTTCCTGTTTCTTTAGTATTTCAGTTTTCTATATTTTCCATCGCCTAATTCAAATTCTGATCATCTTATTACTGAGAATTAATTAACGCATCATAGATAATGTTCTCCACTGCTAGATAGTTACCTTCACATGTCAGTGGGCTGCTGAGCTCCTTCCTCATTCTCTCCTGTCAGCTTAGGACATCTCAGTAAACTGTGATTTCAGAGTTATAAAACAAACTCCAAAGCTGAATCACAATATGGGATACCCCAGGTTTCCTTATCATTATGCTTCATTGAACCAAAAGTATACCCTTAAGCAAATATATGCAAACCTTTATGAGAAAGAAGGAAAAAAAATAGGGAGAAAGATGCAAGCAAATATAGTTCTACTTCACTCATTGACTCAAAGGTCACAGATATCTTTCAGCTGCAGACATTTTCTTGTAACAGACTATGTGCCCTGTTATCGCAAAAGACTTCATTAAATAATCCCATTCATGGGATTTTCAATATTAATATCCCGCATGCTTGGAAATATTCCTGAAACATATAAGCTACCTTTGGTCACAGGAAGTTTATACTTGTTTGCTCTTGTGCAAACGTATTTTACCTTTCATCATCCTTTTCTCTGGTGTTTTTTTTCTAGAAGGCAAAATATATCCTCTCCCAGATTCTACCTTATCAAAATTTCTGTGCTCAATAAATTGTCTTCAATAAAATAAAGTTTTCATCCTTCATCTTTAAAAAAAAAAAATATCTCCAGAACTATATCAAATATTCTATATAGGATTTTACCAGTACCTTGTAAAATGTCATTGGCGCTTCCTCTTCTGTAACAGAAATAATTTTCTGATAGAGCCTGTGGTATGTCCCACCCCTCACCTCTTCCCCTTCTGCCCGTAATACTCTAGTTATTCTGTAATTGCTCAGAATGTTAATTTCTTCAAGTTTGGATCTTTTGAAGTAGAAAAATTCCATTTATAGCAGATTTTTTTTTAATATATAAACAGATGATCATCCATATTTCAACCCATTTCTTAGATCATCTAATTCTTTCTATCAGATATTCTGAACTACTTTTGTATTGGTATTAACTTTCAATTCTCTTTCATCAGAAAATTTCATGAGTGCCTTATGGCTTTTTGTGAACATCAATGAAAATCAAATTGCTTTCTCAAAAGTCCCATAAGATAAAGGTAATCTAATGGATACAATCTTCTTGGGTTTCCAAAGGTTTGAAAAGGTTCTTGCCAAATGCTTTTAAAGAAACTGATCATCAATAACATAAAAGAGCTTTGAAATGTTAAATTATTTTGAGAAAGATAGGAAATGAAGGTAGGAAAAGTCAGTTCTCACAGGAAAGAGAGGTCAACTACTGGTGACCACCAATCACTCAGTGATTGGTGGTGAGTTACACTGACATGACTTGTGAAATATTGATATACAGCTTAGCAAATGTGACAAAATGACAAAGTTTGCTGGTAACAGAAGTTTATTCTAGATAATAAGGATAAAGCCTGGTTGTAAGTAATTGCAGAAGGAACTAGGAACTAGCAGAAACTAGCTACTAAAATGGCAGATGAACTTCAATATGAATAAAGATAAGATTAAAGGCAATAATAATTGTCTTTACCATTCTAATAAAAAATTTAATAAACCAGTCTAACTTCTCATAAAAAATGATCAGCTCTGAGATGACAATCAACCCCTCAGAAGCATGGTTTGGGGTTACAAAAGCAGATATCATAAAAATCATTAGCTTGATATTCAGGAGTGGCCATAAAAGCAAATCAGGATATTAGGAGTTAGTAAAAAAAATAAAATTAAAAAAAAATAGAAAATGCCGTACTTTTTCCATGTACAAACTCAATATTATTCTGCATTTTCAGTACTATGTAAAATTCTGTTTCAATCTCCTCAGTAAGAATAAAATAACAATTGGAAAAAGAATGGAAACAAGATCAAAAGAATAGAAAAAAGAATCCCTAAGATCAAAATCTTAGGATGAGCAACAGGAAATATATCATAAATATTTTAAATTCATATACATATAGTCAAGAATTTTTGTTTATGAAGTCTGAGCAATATAATCAGGATAAAGCAAGCAATAATAATACCAGCAATCATAGTCTAAATGAATACAGAAAGCCTCATTAATAATAGTACCTTTTGTTGCTGTACAAGAAAACTTAAAACATCTTTCTCCTCTGTTACGCTCATCCCTATAATGTCCATATAGGTCCTAAGGCCTATGTCACCAGTCTTCCTCAAACAGAGAAGGGTTTTAATCACAGGAAATTACTGACACCCTGAAAGGCATGTCCCTTCTTCTTCAGTGTTGACATCCATTTAGGAATTATTTTCCGTGTTCTGTAATAACAGTCCTCTCCTTTTCATTGGTTCCCAGTAAGTTTCCCCTCAACTGGCAAAGGATGGACAAAACTGACAGTTCCACCACTGCCCTGCCACCTGAGACAGGTCCAACCTGCATACTGATGTACCAGCCTGCCCTTGGTCTTTCTGTCACTCCCCTGCACTGTCCAGCCATTCCAGGGCTATGTCTGACACCAGTTACTCTCATCAGGTCTATTCTGGCCCATATGCTGCAGGATGTCTCAACACCGAGTCAGCCCTCCCTGCCATTATCAACCTCTAAGGACATCAGCCTGTTTCTTGCTCTGGTCACTGTCTTCTGAACCTGACTCATGTCAGAATCTTGATTTGTCCTTGGCCTTGCTTCAGCACCATGGATTTGCCTGGTGACCTGGGCTCTCTGCTGACTCTGGTCGCCATGGCTGGTTGTAACAAGCTAAAAAATTTCAGCTCATTAAATTTTATTTAAATAAATTTATTACCAATTATCAGTTTTTAATTATTTATTAAGGTAGTGGGTAATGAAATATTTAGGGAAATGTCTTCTCTCCCTCTTGTCCAGACTCAGCTTCAGTCCAACACCTCTCTTCCCCTCTCCTTGTCTCAACCACTCTTGTTTTCACCATACATTACACTTGATCCCTCCAAACCCCTTTGGATAAGGAAACAGGCAATACAGAAGGTTGGGAACAGTACACAGAGATTTCTTTCTGCTACTACTTCTTACTTCATACTGCTCCCCTGCCCTGGCATGGGTTGCCTCTGGGCCACAGTCCCTTCAGAGGTGTCCCTGCCCCAGCACAAGTAGCACAGAGGATGCAATCCCTCAGGGGTGTCCCTTCTCCAACACCAAGCACTTCCTTTCAGGGATTAATCTCTTTACATGTTCCCAAAAATTTCTCTTTCCACTCATCTTCCTCATTCTTTCTCCCCTTTCTCCAAACACTCCTCTTAACAAACTTTCTCATGTGTCCCATTTTGAATGTCCTTCTGTGTCTCCTGTGTCCTTCGTGCATTTCCTGCCCCCAGTAGCTGCCGTCCTTTCTCAAACATGCCTGAAAAGAAATGACATGTGGTCCTCTGTTTGCTTAAAGTTTTGGGATATGATGGACTATTTCCCTCCATCTAAAGCTGTCTGGAATCCACTGTGACCAGCACAGGACAGTCCTTCTACCCTGCAGCCTCTGCTACCAAACCCTATTTTTTAATGCCTAGTGCATCAGGGCTTCCCTGTCCCTACCCTGGAACTGATGGGACAGGCACTGGCTGGTGAGGATTGTGCCCTGCCAACCCTGTGGTGAATCCTTATGTCTAATACTTTCCCAGACCCTAGGCAGTCACTGGTCTTTACTATCCTATGACACTAACACAATAAATGGATTTTATGCAATGACTACGTAGATTGTGAGACTTCTACCTTATAGGAATTCAAGGAACTGAAGTTAAAACATGTGTGTTGAGTGGTCAGCTGCTAAAGAAAAAGCCAAAAGGAGCTCAGGCTAGCTCCCTGATACACTGCTCTGTCACTTCATTAAAAATCATGTGACCCTTTACTAGGAACTACAAAAATTATATTCCATGGGTTACAGTATAAGCACCATGTAACTCATTTTCTTGACAATACAAAAACTCAACAATCAGAAAATGGCAGATAAAACAGAGTGGATGGAGCTTATTCACTCTGAAAATGTTTAGAATGTATCAGTAAAGTATTAACAGATTTTTTTAAAAGTGCAATTCTTCATCAACTTCAGTGCAAGAAGTTGAATTTGCCACAGGATACAGAAAAGATCAAAAATTACTAAATTTGAAAGTGTCAAGACCCGACCACATGCAAGAGATTCATTGATAGCTACAAAGCAGACTAGACTCTTTATCCAAATTAGAACGTTCAGAGCTGAAAAGAGGTAGCGAAGGGGTAGGCATTAGGATGAAGCACCATATGTTGGCTGTGTTCTTATTCTGCCCTAGATAAATATACAGTCAGTGTTGAAACGGTACATTTATAAGGAGATGGACTTCTCTCACACCTACCACAGACATTTATACATTCCTGTGTTCTAAGGCTACTAGTAAAACTGCCTCTTAGAATTCTGTCTAACATAACCATCTTATCCTCAGCATTCACATTCAAGTCTTTGTTTGAAACGTGAAGTCCCTGAGGCCAAAACTAGGCAATTTTTAATTCCACACCAACTCAATCAATGTCTGATTTTTCTTTCCTTATTCTATACCTATTGACACAAAACACAATATACAAATTCTTCAGCTGAAAAGAAAATTCTCTTGTAGTACTTGTAGATTGTCTAATAAGATGGGTTTTTTCCCTTACAAGTAAGTTCCAAATATATTTGTAATTTTTACCTAGAGAAATTTCATGGATTATCCACATTCACAAACCTATTTTTCCCTCTCTTTAAATGAGAATCATACAACCAGACTTTTATTTATTCTTATATATAATTTAAACAGAATCCTTATTTTTGTTTTTAATTTAAAAGGAACCACTTTAATATACTTCAGTAAAGGCATATTATCTTCCTCTATCTTACATATTTATTATTTTTCAAAATCAAAATGAAGGCATCATAATCTTTTTGATAACTGTTCTGGAAGCAGTAAATTTTGCACTATTGATAGTGTATAGAGCATTGTATCTTATTTTATTTATTTTCATCCACTGTCTTAGTAATGGAGTCAAATTTGGTCTATTGATCAAGTTCAAATTGTTTAGTGTACATGACCTGTTCTCTCATAGTTTCTTCATTCATATGTAGAATACTCAAATACAAAGATATTCATTTCTGGAGACAAAAACCAGGGTAAAGACAACTGAACTTCTGAGACTAGCCAGAGTTTTGTACTCAGTATATTGTTCTTAATTTCATTCTTATTTTGTCTACTTCAATGTTTGTTTATTTTGAAAAATACTCTGCATTTTCTGTTGGATCACAGAATCTTGGAATCACAGAATAGTTTGGGTAGAAAGGACCTTATATATTATTTAATTCTAATACTCCTGAAATGGTCAAGGATATCATGTTGCTCCACCCAGCGTGATCTTCCAGGGATTGGGCATCCACAACTTCTCTGGGCAACCTGTTCCAGTGCTTCACCACCCTCACTGCAAAGAACTTCCTCCTAACAGCTAATCTAAACTTACCCTCTTTCAGTTTAAAACCATTCCCCCTTGTCCTATCACTACATGCCCTTGTCATAAGTGTCTCTCCACTCTTCTTGTAGGCCCCCTTTATTTACTGGAAAGTGCTGTAAGATTTCCCCAGAACCTTCTCTTCTCCAGGCTGAACAACCCCAACTCTCTCAGCCTGTCTTCATAGGAGAGATGCTCCAGCCTTCTGATCATCTTCACGGCCCTCCTCTGGACTTGTTCCAGCAGATCTATGTCCTTCTTATGTTGGGGACCCCAGAGCTGGATGCAGCACTCCAGATGGGGTCTCATGAGAGCAGAGCAGAGGGGAGAATCACCTGCCTTTACCTGCTGGTCACATCTCTTTCGTTGTCTGTCCAGCCTGCATTAGGATGGCCCCGACCCAGGTGCAGGACTGTACCCTTGGCCTTGTTGAACTTCATTAGGATCACACAGAGTCTCAAGTCTGTCAAGGTCTTTCTGGATGGCATTCCTTCCCTCCAGGGTGTCAACTGCACCACACAGCTTGGTGTCATTGGCAAACCTGCTGAGGTTTCACACAATTCCACTCTCCACATCACCAAAACAGATGCCAAACAGTGAAACACCCAGTACTGACCCCTGACAATTGCCACTCATTGCTAGTCTCCACTTGGACATCAAGTCATTGACTGTAGCTTTTTTGAGTGCACCCATCCACTCAATTCCTTATCCACTGACTGTCCCATCTCTCATATCCATGTCTCCTCAATTTAGAGACAACGATGTCATGCAAGTCAGTGTTTATTCATGCAGGCCTGTCTTTTTTGCTTGACTTTGTCTTTGCTGGGATGCATTGCTCCTGAGGAGCCATCCCACCCGTCTCCATGCTGCCAATAAGGTCATAGCCCTACAAGTGTGTATTTATCTCTAACTCCTCTCATTTTTTCCCCCATGCTACATCCATTTGTATAGAAGCATCTAATTTGAGTCCCCACTAAATGTTTTAACTTTGTATTTGAAAAACCTTCAAATAATTACTTGACACATTTCAGTAGATAGGCAGTAGCTAATGGGAGCAGCCATCTGCTAAAGTTTAATCCAAGGTGGCATATCTGTATATACCTTGATTTCCACCAACTAAACATTTGGTCTGGACAACATCAGATTTAAACACAGCAGTGGCCTATGCACCTTGCTGTCATATTACAATCCAACAGCCTATTCATCTTTTTCACCAAGTGGTTTTAAGTAGTCTAATGCCAAAATAACAAGGGAGAAATAAGAAAAACATGAGTTTTAAATTTTCTGTATGGTTTTAAACTGATCTTATGAAAAACAAAGTAAATGATGTATGGATTAAATGGTTCGCTAACAGCTTTGTGAATATATCTGTCTTTCACTAACTACAAATTACCTCCAAAATTAATGTGGTGTGTGTAGTATAACTCCCTTTCACTCCCCTATTATTCAAGTATTTTTCCTACTCATTCTTCTGGAACAGAGGTAAAATCCCTGAAGACAAGTCTGTTTTATTTTTCAATTGTAATTTCTCTTTCAATGTTTTTATTAACATAGGGTATTTCCCCAGTGAGGATAAATTTTATCATTGCTTAGTTTGGTTTTGTATAGTAAGGTTTTCTCTTCAGAAAAGTGAAAGAGAAACACAGTTGATTAGAAGAGAACAACCTATTTTGCTAATGGTTACAAGGTAGGCCAGACTAATTTTCACTTTAAGTAGAGCTTCTCGCTGCAATCACTTTATTGAATAAAGGCCAACTCAGTAGCAAATCTGGGCTATTAATAGAGAGTTGTTCTTCTAATGAAGAAATTTGTTCAACACATGATGTCTCAGTAATTGCCTCAGTAATTGCCTTCCAGAAGGTGGTCATTATGTGGATTTAGCCAGAGGCATAAAGCTAGCAACTTCATCTCGGACTGAAAATCTATCAGGACTATCTATCACCTGGAATATTAGATACAGTTCAGATCCTGAATCCATCCACAGAAACATAGGCACTGGTTCTTTAGCAGCATATGATCAGTGATCTTCGATCGATCTTTGTTAGAGGTAGGGCCCTGCTTCTGTTTGGCATGAAAATTTTTCAGAGCATTATGCTTAGACCAAATGATGAAAAGCTGGCATCTAAGAGGACCACTTCAAACAAGCAAATAGAATTCAGGAAAATGTGTTGATTCAAAGCATGTTAATCTAGAAACAAATTTCTCACAGAGAGAGATGTCTTGAATCAATGTTGAGAGAGAAGATGTGTGCTAATGTCTTTACAAACAATTCCATGGGTGAAGGTATAAATGTTTACATCTTTGAAATGAGTCATAATGTCTTTGCTAACTTCAAGCAGCAAGTTTGTTACAGAGCCCAGACAGCTTGGCTCCTGAAACAGACAAGTGGGTCTGCACAAGCTTGAATTTCTGAACTTTATGGTAAAATGACAGGTTCAAGGGGGAATTTGTGGTAGACAGTTTGGGAAGGCTGTACCTTCCTAGTGTCTCAGCCAATGGGGAAAGGAAGAGAGCAACATGCAGCCGGGAGTTTGGGATAAAAGAAACTTCAAGAGAGAAAACCGCGTGGGCATGTGCCCAGTGGACTCTCTCTCCCTTCATTTGAATAAAGTTGCAGGAGTTCTCTGTCTCCTTTTTGGACATAAACCTCTGGCATTTGTGGATTAATTTTCCTAACAATATGAAGATAGCATGAGAAGGCATCCACATTATGTAGAAAAAGTAAAATGGAGTTATTTTTTATTATTCCAAAATTCAGTCATATTACTCAGAACTTAGTGAAAAAAATCTTGCCCTGATATTAATTTTTTTTAATAGAAGAAATGAAATAAAATTCAGAAATAATCTCAGCAGCAGAGAGAATAGATATCTTCATCCAGGCTCTATTTGAATTTTGGGTACCACATATTTACAAGAATGATTCAACTTTGTGATGCAACAGAGAATTACCATAGGAGGAATGTTCAGTGAATATCTTATTATGGCTAGGCAATTTTGATTGAAAAGGCTGTCAAACCTTTGAATTTGTGGGTGAGTATACAAGGTGTCAATATCTGATGTCTTAAATTTTCTCAAAGTACTCATTTTCTGACAGCCATATTGCCACAAAAATCTATCTTACTTACAAATATACAATTCAAAAAAAACATACGTTAGGTGACAAGATCAAGTATAAAACTAGTCTTATTCTTCTAAATGTGGCCAGGAGTACCTACTGACAGTTTAAGTCTAGAATCATTCCTCCATAAAAACTACACTCAGCAACTTTTGTAGATGGCACTTACCGTTTGATATTTAACCTTCTTTTTAGACAGTTATTACTCTTTTTTCTTTTTCTTTCCCAGAGGAACAGTCTGACTATCAATATTCTATTTTAGGCCAGTGGAAATCTGAAACAAGACTACACAGCAATGTTAAGTAGATGGTGGCAAAGAAAGCCCAGCACAAAGTGATTACACACTCAAGAAAATATATCTGCGACCATCTTTTTAAACCATAAACAATAGAATTTTGGAAATTACCCTCAGTGGCAGGCGTTCAAAAGTATAAAAAAAATCTGGCAGTTATTTCAGGCATATTCTTAAGGTGAGGTTTATGGAGATACCATCAGAATATCAGGAATGTTTATTATTTGAACATTTCTTCAAATTAACTGATTTTTGTTTCAGTCATTAAAAAAATGTAAAAGACACAGAGCTTTCTCACCCCTCATCTCTTCCCTCTCCTCCTAATTGCCAAAGGGTGTCTCAATCCCTTCAACTCTTCAATGAGTCAATGGTGAAAATATGTCGGGAAGGTTTACATTCAGTGGACAGTGGTTTGTCCCTGTTGCTCGTTCTGTTTCACACTTTTCCTCTAGTCTTCATGGACTGCAAATGAAATACCTGCTTCAGTGCCTGGAAAACCTCTTACTACTCCTCTTTTCTGTGACTGTGGTGTTTCCGTTGCTGTTTCTCACTTTTTGTGTTCTCTCTGCCTGTTTGGAGTTTTCTTCCCATTCTTAAATATGTTTTCCTAGAGGCACCACCAGCTTGACTGATGGGCTCAGCTGTGTTCGGTGGTGGATATTCTGGAATCACGTAACTGGATCCAAGACTGATCCCTGGGGGACACCAGTGGTGTCCCCATGACTGGATGTTGTGCCTGAAGCACCCCAGGATAGAAGTGATCCTCCTCACTTCCAGGACACTACTGACTTATGTTCAACTTTCTGTCAGCCGGGATCCCCACATCCCTTTTTGCTGCACTGTTTTGCTGCATCTCATTCCCCAGTCCGTACCTACATCCAGGGTTGCCCCATCCCAGGTACGGAATCCATCATTTTCCCTTGTTGAACTTCATATGGTTGGTGATTGCCCAACCCTCTCCTTTGTTGAGGTCTCTCTGCAGGGCCTCCCTGCCCTTGAGGAAGTCCACAGCTTCTCACAGTTTTGTATCTTGTGCACACTTGCCCAGTATCCCTTCCAGTCCTGTGTCCAAGTTGTTAATGAAGATGTTAAAGAACACAAAGCCTAAGATGGAGCCCTGTGGAACCCCATTAGTAACAGGTCACCACTCTGATGTCACCCCATTCGCTGTAACCCTTTGTGCCTGACCCGTGAGCCAGCTGCTCACCCATCACATGACGTGTTTATCCAGCTGTGTGCTGGACATTTTGTTCAGAAGGATCCTATGAGAGACAAAAAGCTTTACTGAAATCCAAAAAGATTACGTTAGCTGGCTTCCCTTGTCAACTAGGTGGGTTAAGTTCTAGGTCACCACTTTTTATCACAAACCCTCTTTACAAAAAGTTTAAGATATAGTTGAAGCTAAGGGAGAGTCCTCTCATTTCTGTCTATTTTCATATTTTTAATTTCTTTGTCATATTCACTAAGTGATACTTTGTTTGAAAGTACTTTGTAGTCTTTTAGAAAGACTAGTAAAATATTTCATTTCCCTTGCTCCCCAGATGATCATTAATGAACAGTAAAATAATTCAAAATAGTACAGATTGGTAGAATATCTTTTAATCCTTTCCAAGGCAAACCACAAGATGTAATTATTCTCTTAGCATTACAAGTGCCTGATTGCTAGCAGTCTCACATCTCTAGATGCCTGTAATTAACCACAGTAATTCATTAGCTCATTTGACTAATTCAGAGAGACTGTATGTTTCTTCTCATACAGAGATACATGCAATGGTATGGACCTCTTGCCTCACACAGTATAATAATTGCTAAATTTTGGGTTGTGTAATAGTATAACAATATTTGAAGAATCAGTAAAGAGATTACCTTTCTCAGTCCAAAGACAGAATAATTACTCTTACAAATTAACTAGCCCTGTCTCTCGTGAGGGAAAAATCTTTCTAATTAATGGTCAGTTCATGCATAAAAAATTAGTATCAGCTGTTCAACCATTATTTGAAGATGTTTGCAGTAACTGACGTAGTTTATCTGAATTTTAAATGGAAAACAATGTCAGTGAGACTGTAAAATATATTGAGCATATAATTTAATAAATACAATTTATTGAAAGTACTGTCAGAAGCATAATTCATTGTAAGACAGAAGCACAGAATGTATTAGACACTAAAATCATAAGCATCACATATTGTATATTTCTTACTGGTGTATTGGGTTTTTAAATTATAAAATGTCCCAATTAGAGAATTTAAGAGTATGTGCAAGAAAATTTAGCAAGTAAATGCAGGTATATATGCTGTCATCAGTAGTGAATTTTTGAAAAATTAGATCTAGGGACATAAAAGATATTAGAGATTTAGCTACACAGAGTGCAATTTAGACAGAATTGGAATATCAAACTACAAAATGTTTTTCAAATTTCCGTGCTTATATATTGACCTAGCAAGTAAAGCAGGTTTCCTCTCATTTGGGGAAGCTAGTCAGAGCTTTGGTGACTATTTTATCCCTACTTATTTGATAAATCAGTTGTTAGAAATCTGCATCAACTATTCGACTTTTTGTGTTAATTTTTTTTCATTTTCCCAGCCACTTTTCATCTTCTCAGTCAGCAAATAGTCAAAAAAGAAGTCTAGAGAATCAAATTCACTTTTCACCTTCTGCTGTGTGCCAATCAATGTTTAATTACGTACTGCAAGACAGAAAAAAATTGGTAAGCTGCACTTAAAACAGGTATCTAGGCATATACTTTTAAGAGAATTCTGTTAGTAAAATTAAATTGCATCTCTTACATTTGAGGTGCTCTAACCAGTTTAAAATGAAAGGTAGTTATATATATAATGTATAATATTTAGCTGTGGTCCAAATGTGTAACATCCAACTCCATCAACAACAAGTTTTACTTGGTCAGATTAGTGTCAATCCTATTCCTGCCAATAAGTCACATTTTATTTAATAACGTACAGATTTCCTCATCAGACATTAAAGAGAGAAAACTTTTTTTTTCTTTTTAAATGGTTTTGATTTTTTTTTCAGGAGAGAAAATGAAAGAAATATTCAGTAGTTACTATTATTAAGAACCATTTATTTCACTTTATGAAGACATTAGAAAGAACATATATAATTTTTCATATGGCTTTATTCATGTAACAAGAACAGTACATAAGTACACAGGCAGACATAAATATAGAAACTGTTTATTAAAAATTTAATTGCAGCTAGGTATCTCGGAAGCATGTAAAGGAAAGGAAAAATTCTCTTCTACTAGAGATGATTAGTTAAAGTAGTAAGTTTTAATCATGTCACTCAAAACAGGTTAAACTCCTTAAGTCATTTTTGTGCCATATCATGATTACCATTACCTCTGGTCTTTTCTGAGGTATATTGCTAGCTTATTTGTGCAACTGTTAGAAATATAATTAACAGATCTATGTTAACACTGAGATATGAAGTGTGCATGTGACAAAATGTTTGAGCATTTCCTAGCGAGGAAGAACACTGTTTCTCACAATGACCTTTTAATTTGTTAATAGCTCAGCTAGGGAAAAACAGTTATTAAATACCTGCCATAAATTTCAAATTAAAATTGCAATTAGTATTTTCAAATAAAAAAGTAGGAAATGTGACTTGTTGGAAATGTAGATAAACACCTTCTTATTTGGATAAAATAATAATAAATAAAGTGCAAAGGGAGAAAAAACTGTTATTAACCCAAATAACTTCCAGAGTGAGAAATTTATTACACAGACATCCAGATTGGAAAACTTTTACAAAGGTTGAAGGACTTATATAACTTTTTTCTCCAAGTCCAATGAAATACATACCAATTTATCCCATGAAACTTGAGGGGAAGCATATTTTGCATTCATATTTCTTCACCTGGTTGATATGGCTAAATGTTCATTGGCTAATTCTTAAAAAATCTTTTCCTTTGAGCAGACAATCCTAAAATTTAGTTAAATGGAACGTTTTTGACAGTAAGAAAAATAGGCTGGTATTCAAAAGACACAGAGGTGAATTTATATCCACACTACCATGAAAAACATGGGATCATTTTCTGATATGAGGCCAGCTAGGAAAATATCTCACATTGATACCTTCAACCTTGTTACACTCCAAAACAGGTGTCTGCCATTCAGGGATTTTTCTCTGACCTACATTAGTTTCAAGACCATGCTTAGAACTGCTACATTTCACAAAGCAAAAGTATTTCAGGAATTATTCTAGCAATTTTTAATTATGAATAGCAGAGTTTCAGAGTCTGGAAGTGTCCCTTTACTCTGTCTAATGTACTAGAATTTCTTCAATGATTTTGCTTCATTAGCTAGGAAAATCCTGTGACATGCATCAAAGTCATGAGAAGTTAGCCTGCACTTTGAAAGTGCTAAGAGTCACACAAAATTCTTGCATTCTGTTTAATTTAAAAGAGTCTTCTTTTACTGGAAGCTCAAACACCAAATATATTTTTAGATGGTTCTCTAGCTACTAGATTTCAGGGTGCAAATATAAGCTCTTTCTCAACATAGATAGATCCTGGCAAAACTATAAAACCACACTTAATGAAGAAGAGTTAATATTACTGAATATCGTTGGAGAAACACAAATATCAGGGTATAATTAGAAATTCTCCATTAATTAAATTTACTTTGAACCCCAGATGCTTTTTCTTTCTTTAGAATTCAATCACAAGTGAAGACAGTAAGTGTAAAAATGATGTATATCATCAAAGAAGAGAAACAAATTAAAGGGAGACAATAATATTGCTAGGCTGCATCATACTGGATGCCTATATAGGCTATGTTTTCTGGCAATGGCTGGTATGAAAAAGTAAATTTTGAATAAAGGGAGAGAAGGAGACACCTATTCAACAATTTGAAAGTCATCCTAAATTCTGAAAATTGTCTTGTGATATAGAAATAGATTTAGCATTCTTTTTGGTTTTTGTGGGTTTTATTCATAAGGCCAACTAAATATTTTATTTTCACATTGTAGCTCCATTTGAGTTTTCCCTCTCCCTCCCAGGGAAAAAAACCAAACCAACCAAACAGCAAACAAAACCAAAACACAAAACCCCACACCACTTGCAGGAAAAGTGCTTCCAGATCTAAGAATTATTGTGTCATCATCATTGCACAAAATGACCACCAGCTGTCAGGTAAGACAGAGTTAACCTATGCAAGTAAATCAGTTGCCAGGTAAGATTGTTAGTCTTTGAACAGAAGCTATACATTTTCTTCAAAGGTGCTTCCCTGTCAACATAGAATAAGGAAATCTACTATATCAGTGTTTTGTTACTCTGAAAATCAGAACAGGGATGGAGATAATAGCATGGCTGCTACAAAGGAAATTCAAACCCCTTTAATCTACTAAAATAGTGGATAAATGAGAAATGTTCATGTAAATTTTTTTGGCCTTCCAGAAATCTTTAGCAAAGCCCTTTGTACAAACTTCCTACTTAAGTGTAGAAAAGTAAAATACTGTGATGCATTCTAAACAGATTTAGATATAGAAAATAAAGTGTAAGAATAAATTATCGATTTTCAGCATGACCAAAAAAAGCTAATAACTGGATTTCCCAAAATGTTGTATGAGGAATGTGGTTGTTATACTCAGATATACTCAATGCTGATATGAAAAAGATGATGTGGAGGAAGGTCATGATGTTTTCTAGGAGCACAACATTTTTCAGGCTAGTCAAGACTGATAAGATTTCCAGAAAAACTGAAACTTACTTCCGTAATGACAATAGAAATCTAATTCTGATAAATGGAAGTTACTAAACACATAACTTGCAGTCTTAAATCAGTTCTATTCACTTACAAAGTTAGGTTACTGTATCTTTTTGGGACTATTAACTGGAAAATCCTGCTCAATTACAATAAAATAGAAAACTGTGAAAAGAAATAATAAAATATAATTTAAAATATTGTTAGCCAGTACATAATATTTTCTGACATAAAATAACAATTTTAATTTCCTAACAAACATGTATCAGAAAAAGAGAAAAGCAATTTTTGAGTAAGACTACAGATTGGGTTTATATCCTGTGTTATCAAGATGGAATCAAGACACAGAAATAAACTATTCATGTTGATGATGTATATGCTTTTCATATCATATAGTATAATTGATGTATAAATATATATAGATAAACATTTGCATTTATTTTGTTTCATTATGATGTCTGCTTTGCTGTTTTTGTGTGGGGACATTGAACTTTCAAGTCCTAGTATTTTCTGTGGAAAATAAAAAGGAAACATGTTAACCAAATTTAGCAAGCTATTTCTTTTATCTATTTTTAAAATTTGATCTTCCTTGTAACCACAAAAAATATCATTTTAATAAGCTAAAATTATAGCAGAAAAATTCTGTCTCTTTCACAACAGTTTATGAACTAAATTTACTAAAACAGTGAAATGGAATTTTTTAAACATACTGAAACAAAATGATGGAGTTTGTAGTATCCATTGACACTTTTTTTGAACATGATATATAAGTGTACAGCAAATACTATATAAGAAGTAATTGAAATTAATCCTACATACATTTATGACATAGACATAAATGTGAGGTCTGTCCATTTAACAGGCAATTATGGAAGTGAATTAAACGAAAGAACTATTAGTTGGTCTTACTGTTGTATGTGGAAGAAATTAAAATATGAGTAGATATAATTGAATCATTGTTAAATGAAGCAGTGTCCTCTGCATTGAGCTGTGTGGGGCAATGTCAGGCAAAATGAGATGGCTGGAGAATAGGGTGAGCCTGCTGCTTTCCCTGCTGCACCTTGTTCCCTGCAGTCATCAGCTCTGGGACAGGTAACACGAGCAAGAAGAAATTCTTCACTCTGAGAGTGATGAGGCACTGGAACAGGTTTTCCAGAGAAGTTGTGGATGGTCCATGCCTGAAAGTGTTCAAGGCCTGGCTGGATGGGGCTCTGAGCAACCTCATCTAGTGGGAGGTGTCTTTGCCTATGGAAAGAGGGTTTGGAACTAGATTGCCTTCATGGTTCCTTTCAACACAAACCATGGTATGATTTTATGACTCTATAAGTTCACATTGCAGATTCTACTACAGTTAGTCAATATTTTAATCTATTAACCTAATTCTTCTGCTTAGAGAACCATACTGGTATAATGCAAAATTGTGTTAAGAAAACCTTTTACCATGAGTGATAAATGGAGCCAGATAATAGAGAATATTATTAATAACTCCAGATAGACAATTATATTGCATTCCTCTTTTGTGTTTAATCAATCTGCATATGTTGTGCCTAGATCAACAGTTTGAAAGTTCAAAGATTGTTTTTTCTTTTAGGAAAAAATTTATACATTTTGGGGAGGGAGGGAGTTGTTTTCATTTATCAATGGCACCCTTGTACATAAACAAATCTTAGTTTTCCTTAGAGTTCTTGTTAAACTTCTCCCATTATAGAAGATTAAAGTCTCTTAAATCCCACCTCATCCACAGAACAAAAAATATTCCCTATTGATGTCTGTCTCTATCTTTTATTTCTTTAGAGTACAATGACAATTATAGATTTAAATTTACAAGATCTTAAAGAGTAAGGAAAAACAAAATCCTTCCATCCTCATACACCACAAATGAGTACAGGTAAGATGAAAACCGGTTTGTGGAGGAAACAGTAGAACAGCTTTTTTTCAAGTCTTTCACAAAGTTGGGGAAATGTGTCTTCACTACTGCTTTGTTACAGTGTGTTCTAAATGCAGCACACATTGCTTTGACATCAGCCAGACAAATAAAGCTCATGAGTCATCTGATCACTATTTTATTTAAGGGTCAAAAATTGCAGAGAAAACACTAACAGGAACTCAATTCAGATGCAAATTCACAAGTCCAAAGAGGTTCTAGTGTAAGAATCTACAGGATATTTTTTCATTAGAACAGCAATCCATTTTTATTTCTCTTTTTAGTGTTAGAAGTATGATTTAGATCTGTCAGTAAAAGTATTATGAAAAGGAGAATGGTGCATTATTTTAAAAATAGCAATTCAAACATCTACTAAGTAAATTTTTACTGTTGGACTATATATTTATTTATGTGTGTACATTTATTAATTAACTTCTTTATACTGTTATACACCAGCAGCAGTATCAAAACCGGTTTGGTTTTCAACTCAACTTTTTTTTTCCCCCTAAAGGAATACAGATATCTAATGTGTGACAACACATGGCTTAAAGATGCACTGTTGATAATGATTTCCCTAGAGGTAATACTATCTGGTAGAAAAAAGATAAACCAAACTATCTATCACATTCTAATGGACAGAGGTCAGTGTAATATCTGCCCTGTCTATTTCCAAATTGTTTCTGAATTCATGCACAGTATTCCTCAGTCCCAAAAGTTGTTCGAGCATAAAACTACAGTACCAATGAATTGAATCTTCTCTTTTTCAACTGATATTGTGGCAAATTGCTTTTCAGCTGCAAAAGCAGCTTATTTAAGTCTTTTTTCCTAGCATTGTTATGAGTGAATAAAGTGGCCAGACACTGAGTACATTACAGTGACCTTGCTACTAGAAGTCAGCGATAATGAGCAATTTATGAAGTATGATACCTATGCTCTAGTATCAAAAGTAATATTATCCAATGGATTTTTCAATTTGTACAGCACCTTTTTTGCTCCTTTTTCAGTCTTACTTTGCTGGTGGCACTAACTTTTGAAGCCACCCTCTCTTTTAATCCTCTTTTATATTACGAATCAACTAGTACTCAGCTTGCCTGTCTACTTCATTCCAGTCCTATAGGAGAACCTTTGAGAAACATAAAGAATTCTGGACTCAGCACCAGTTCCTGTCTGCAAACCTGCAGGCTGCAACAAACTAAATACATACCTATCTGAGGTTCATTTTTGCAGATACTGGAAGAAATTTTGAGTAACTGAAACCAGAACAGAAGCTTGCTACTATAATGAATTTTATTTGATCACTTGTTATATTGCTAACTTGTTACTTGGTGATTTTGGTCTTTTTTTTTTTTTCTTACACACTTTACTAACCTCCTATGTGAGTTTGTAAACTGAACCAGTTGCTGATCATACCATGTTAGAATTTGCAAATATAGGTGGAGAGGGAAAAAAGAGAAAATCACTATAACTGTTGGGTGGTGTGAGATAACTTTGTATATAAAAGTTAACAATAATGTGCTACTTTGAAAGGCAGCACTGTTTTCAGCACATATCCAATGCACAGCCTGGTAATAGTTACCATGAAGAAAATCAACTCTATCGTGGACAAAACCAGAAAATATGATCCATATTCTATCATATTTGATTATATTCGTTATTGTGTATCATATTTGATATTATGACTGAGTACTTGTAAAGCCCCAAAAAAACTTGCTCAATGAGACTTTTAAAACAGCTTATGGGTGTTCATGTACTCTGAGTTAGATACATGGAAGAAATACTTGCACAATATTCTCAAGAAGTCAAAACAACAAAAAGAACTTCACTGGCAGCCTTGGGAAATCAGAGGATTGTGGCAAAAGGTTTAGAGAAGCATTCAATCAACACAAAACTCTTCACAAAGTATTAACTTAGCCCATTCAACTTAGCAAACTCCAGGCCCCTTTGATTATAAGTTATTCAAAATTCCAAGAAGAGAGAATTAGAGGAAGAAAGAGGAGTGAAAGACAGAAAAGATATAGAAAAGGACACATATAGCTGTCAGCTCCTGGGTTCCAGTGATGTTCAGTGACTAGATATTCCAAGAGGAGGCAGTCTGAAGACATATGCTTGCCTTGTGTTCAGGTGTAAATACCCCTTGGCCTTCCTGGACCCATACCTCAGGTAGGACTTCTGGTCATTTGACCACTCGGGAGCTGGGTTAGGGGCTCCAGAAGCAGGTGTGGAACATTGCCTCTGGTGTGCCAGGTATTGACAGGCACTGCTAGGCTGGGATACAGGTTCTAGGGATGGGAGGCGCAGAGCAAGGCACTGCCTCACCCAGGTAAGGCCTGACGTGCCTCTTCCCCCACCACCCACGCACCCCAAAATATCTGGAGACATCACTCTTTACAATCTGTCACAGCATTCGTACCATTTGCCCAAAGAGGCTCTGGAGTGTCCATCCCTGGAAATTTTCAAAAGCGATCTCAACACAGTCCTAAGCAAATGGGTTTTAGTGACCTAGCCTGCCTAGGGGAGTTGGATGAGATGACCTCAGAGGTCCCTTCCAACCTCAACTGATGCTGTTATGGGAATGGAAAATTTGAGAACTGTACTATATACACTGCATACCTGCAGAAATCCTATCTCCTTATATTCTTCTGTTGGCATCCAACCTATATGGACTCAACCTTAGCAGCAACTTCCAGACACTTCTGCAGTGAAAATATCAGCTAATGCAGACTAATGCAGACTCTTACCTGACTAAGCTGCTGTGGGTTAACTCCAGTAGGCAGCTCAGTTCCACACATAGTCACTCATTCACTACCCCACACTGGAAAAGTGGGCAATGGTCTGGAAACCACTTCTTGAAGGTACTTAAATGTAAGATTGTATAATTTTAAAAATATAGTGGTGACTTTTGCTATAACATGAACAAGGTATGTCTCAGAGGTAGAGTAACTGTCATTAACAGTAACTGAAATACAGCAAATTAGAAAACATTTAAAGACAGCATAAATGAACATATGATGGGGGTGGGAATTTTTTTCTTTTTTTATCCTGAAGATAAGTAAAACTAAAAGTTGCAATAAATAACTTATTTTAAAACAGATCTCATCTAGAAATGTGCAGCACTTCTGAAAACCAGTGAAAATTTTTGGAGCCAAGCAATTCAATCGATATTGGTTTTTTTTCTTTTATTTCTCCTTTGCTGGCACGTAAAGGTATATTCTGCTGTCAGCAGCATGGTGTAAGGAATGTTAAACATTAGAGGTGAATAGAAAACTGAATTGTATCACTGCTGTATTCAGTTGTTTTGTGATTATATAGAGTTAGATGATAACAAATTTATATTTAAAGGTAAGAAAAGGCTGTTTTATAAATCAAAGTTTTTGTATAAGCAATAATAATTAAATAAAAGTCTTAAATATTATTCTATTCTATTTAAACTAAGCTTCACTTACCCTGTACATTTTTTCTATATTCTTTATTTACCTGTCAAGAAAATTTTCCCTCCTTTTCCACAGTTCTGCTGAAATAACTCAAAAAGTGTTAGGAACACCTAGGTCCTCAAAGGCAGATTTTTTTTTTTTCCAAATGTCAGAAGAAATAATGTTCCTTTGCATAGAGGTACAAATGTACAATAGATGTACATAGATGTAAAAATAAGGGAAAGAAGCTCACTGCAGCCTGCACCAGTCTCTACACAGAATCTAGTGGTAATCAATATACTTTACCATAACAATGGTGTAGGAGGAAATGCAACTATACCCATGAAGTTGTTTCTACTTACTTTTGTAAAATCATGCTATGTTACCAAAATATAATATATGTATATGTCTATTACGGATTTAAGTCTCCCTGTGTTGAGACTTCACAACTTCTCCATATTTCACATCTTACTCTATCGCTAGAATATACATCTTTTTATGACATTTTACACTGATGATGTGAGAATAGAAACACTGGGAGAAACTGAGCCATACACAAGTATATTTAAATGAAGTACATTATTCTTATTATAAAGAATGAAGTCTTAGGAGAATTTGTGTTGGAGCAATTGCTTCCACGACAACAAGAATATCATAAAGATTTTAAGCAGGACTGTTGGCACCACCTATTATTAAGGTTGGCCAGTGGTTCATATTTTCAGTTGATTATAACTTTGCTTAGGTTCAATGGTCTGAACTCACATTTTCCATGCTGAGTGAACAACACAGGATGGAATAATTTGCCCTTTCTTTTTTGGTGTTTCTGCCATAAATGTTCAATCAAACAGATCTGCTATTCACAAGAAAGCACCTAAAGAAAATTAGGCAAAATTAAATACTATTTCCTTGTACAAAAGTCTGCAATGCTACACATTTTGGAAAAGAGATTTTTACAAAGTCTGTCAAAAATGTGTCTGTTGTTATCCCATTAAAATCTTCAAATCTACTCAAGGTATAGGACTCTAAAAAGCTTTCACTACAGAACAGGTAGCAATAAGCAATATGGATTTGACCCAGTCTTTCCTCAGAAAACTGCTTTTGCCTGGAACTCCTAATACCCATATTGGTACTAAATTCAGGAAGTTCACTTTCTTAGGCCTTTCTTCATTAGAAGGCACATGAGACTAAAAAACTGAAAAAGTCAGTAGGTGGACAGAAAGCAAAAATATTGAACTTGTGATAATAAACAGAAATGACAAGGAAAGATCTGAGAATAAACAGAACAAAAGAAATTGGGATGACTGGTGAGAAGTCAATGTATTTGTATGAAGCCTAAGTGATGACACAGAGAGCCTAGAGAAAAGAATAAAAGGAATTAATGAAATAAGATGAGCTGAAGGAGAGAACTGGTAGAAGGAGGAAAGATTAATGACCAAATTACAAAAGGGAAAAACTGTGACTCTCTAGTCTTCAAATTATCCATGAAAGCCAAAGAGATTTTTATTTACATTTTATTGATGAAATACTCACTCTAAGACTAAAAAGACTGTGCTATGATGAACTGAATTATTTGACAGTTCATTGTATGTGTATGCCGTTGCATGTTGAGAACTGAGGTTGGATATTAGGAAAAATTTGTTCACTGAAAGAGTGATTAAATATTGGAAAAATTTCACCATGGAAAGGGTGGAGTTACCATCCCTGGAGCAGATGTGGCACTTCAATGCACCTGATGATCTTCAGAGTCTTTTCCAACCTTAATGATTCTATGATTATATATTCTGTCTATAAGGGATGCTTGAAAAACAGAGAAAAAGGCTATTTGGCCAGGTTTCTGCCTTGCTAGTTAAAAATAATGCTTATGGGAAAGGGAAGACTGCTCTCTTAGGTTGAGCATCTGGTCAGCTTGAAAATATTGTGTGAGGAAGGCACTGAGGGGTGGCCTACAGGATGAGGAAGATTGAGACCTTGTTCAAAACAAAGGGCTTGCTGTTAGGTAGAAACAAAAGCCAAACTTGTGCAAGATAAAATTTTTTAAAGACCTAGAGAGAATCTATGGGGTTTTCTGACCCAGAACACAGGGAGTTCTTTGATTCAAAAGCAAATCTAGAAAAAAGGAGATGGTGGAGAAAAAGTTCAGTTTATGTATTTTCTGAATAATTCATCCTTAAAGACCAAGAACCTTTAATGTCTTTTGGTGTGCTCATTTAAAGAAAGGAACATGGAGAATTACTTGCCTCAAGATTCTCCTCTAGTTGAGCTTATCAGAGTCCAGACATGCAAAAACTTCATGCAGCATGTTTTGAGTTCCTCCTTTTCTGGAACTACAATTAATGTGGTGAATGGCTATCAGCTGAACTACAGGATGTCTGCAGCTGCATTTGAAGATACTGGGAACAGAAGCCCAAACTGAACGGCTAAGTACTCTAAAAATAAGCTTCTAGGTATTCAAACCAGTCTTTGATTTATCAGATAACACATCTCAGTGTTCCAGTCACAAAATGAGGATAATTCTACCTCTTCATTTGTTCAACCCATTCTGAAAATAAATTCAATCATTTGTTGTGAGGCAGTGAAATATCATAAAGTTATGGGTAGTGTAACAGATGATAAGATTACTAAGCTTGTTAACAAACCAAATCAGAGCAGTTTTTCACTAGTGTGAATTGAATAAAACATGGGCATTGCATCAAGTAATGCTCTGTTCAAATCATTGCGTATGAACTCTTTCATGAAGAAGACAAAAACACAAGAGGGAAAACAGAATAAGAAAAACAGGACAAGAACAGAGGTCTCCTCCTTCTTAACTGATAATTTCCATCACAAGATGAAACCCACACATTTTACATTCAAAATGTAGAGTTAGCTTCAAGTGCCAGCTACTTGAAAATTTCATCCATAAATGGATGCTAATATTCAATCTATACTCCAGTTTACTAGAGTATAGTGATTAGAGTTGTAGCTTTAATCTTATGCTCCAGATAAATTTCATTAACAGAAATATATTATTCCATTAATATATTTCAGAATTCCAAGGAAAGCAGAAATGTGCATTCTCTACTGTTCAGTTGATATTACATACTGACCTGGTCAAACACAGAGGCTTTCCAGAATGGACCCAAATAAGAATCAAATGTCACTGTTGAATGGGATAAGGGTAGTGGAACGCTGTCAGCAAGAGTTATTTATTTCTACATACAGTAAATTATGACAGCATATGTTAAGACAAAGTGAGACAAAACAAAACTATACATGACCTCTATGATTTCTTTTCCTATCAACTTTATGGCAGTATAACTTATAAGAATAAAATCTTTCTATTTTTGTTAAAAAACAAGGTTGGGGGTGACACGTGTACCTTCATTTCATGTTTGCATTCTATTTCCAAGGGATATTTAGAGGTTTTTTTATTTGTACAAGGCATTATATACTTTAGATGAATTATATTCTTACTGTAGCCATTCCTTACTCTAATTTGTGTTTGATTTCCCTTAGGCAGAACTTTGTTTGTAAATATTTACCTGAATTTTAAGCAATATTCTAATACAGCTTTCAAAAAAGTTCTTTTTCATTCTTTTAATATCTTTCTCATAGTTACAATATTCTTTCTCAAACAGTTGCAGCATATGTAATCCTAAAATCTGCTTTAATCCCTGAAAGAAGCTTGTTGGAGCTTATCAGTGTGGATTTGGAAGATATGTATAACCAACTCTACACATGATTAGAATCTGGATCTGTAGACTTACTAAACCACCTGACTCCGCTATCTTTAGCAAAAAGCATTTTTAGTACTGTGGCAAAACATGCAGCATCAGAGCCTTATTTAGAAAAACTTAAATCCTTCTACTCTCTGAGAAAACTGTATCATTTTCTCCATACTTACATATATGCTCCAAATGCCTTTTTGTCAGTGAATTGTCATAATCACTCACAAGTTGTAGAGATACAGATATTTAAAACAGAGATCACAGTACTATTAAAATAATCTGACATTTTGTAGCATGTCAAACTGCTGTCAATAATGAATTATAATCAGTGCTTTAAAATATAATATCAAACTAATTCTATGGATTAACATAAAATCTAGAAAATATTTTCATTTTTAACCTCTTTGTTCTGTTGCGCGAGCCCCAGAATAAACGTGAGAGGTACAAGATTCTCTGTATCTTCTTGCAATAAGAATTTTTTTTTCTATACTTCTGGCATTCAGATTGAATCAAACTTGCATATTACATTATTTTGAATAATGTTATAATGCAAGTAAAAGGAGAAACAATACTGTTACACTATTGCTAACTTTGCAAGCACAGAAAAAAATTCTACTGACATGCCTTGGTAACTAATTAGTTTTAGCTACTTGATATCAGAAAGGCTTTCTGTACAAAGAATAAGTACATATAAATTATGTATAATTATTTTATAATAGGTGCACTATGTCTTTGTGAAGTCCAGGTTCAGTTTGTAAATCACTGAATGTGCAGAAAATATTTTTTATGAATGCTTTGCAATCCCTAGTAATGCAATTAACTAATTACTGGGAGCAATTACTTAGAGATGTAAATATGTACTACTTTGTGAAGTTAGTTTACCTTATAAATATTAAATCATATAAACAAAGTTCTATCTTCAGGCTAACTTCAATACATTAAAAGAAAATTTAGAGCCAATTCAGAGACCTCTTGTGCTGTTTCATTGCTTTTAGGCATTTTAGGCCGTAGTATAAAATATTTTTATTATAGGGTGAACAGTGGCAGAGCTAAAAATATGCAAATATTCATTACTTGTATTATGTACTTTGCAAATTTGTTTCAATATTTTTGTTCCAATAACTTTCATTGAAATATTTTGAGCTACAACTGCAACTGACTTAAAACTCAACTTATTGAGCAAAACCACTCAATGCTATGTGATGCTACATTTTCTCTATACATGTTTTCACAGTATGTTTTTATCATTAGAGTGAATTGAATAGATTAGAATTGAATAATGCAATAGTAGAAAACCTTAGGATTAAAGCTATGGAACTGGAAAATGATTTATTGATTGATTGATTGATTGATTGATTGACTGAAGAGTTGGATAGCTAATGTTTTCTATTTCACAAAAGTTAGGGTTAGGAGAGATGGAGAGATTTCAGAGAAGGAGGAAGTTAAAGCAGAATTGGATTCTTCTAACAAAGGTATAACAAACAAAAAGAATAAATTACTAAAAAGAACCCCAACAAAACAAAACAAATTCTATACATTCAATAAATAATTAATTAATGGATAAGAACCCTCTAATGCTCAGGCCCAACACTTGAGAAACAGCTGAATTGTTTACTTTGATATGCAGGCTTTGGAAGACCTTTTACAGGACATGGTTATATGGTATAGTCATGTGGAATAAAAAAAAAAAATAATGCGATCCTTTATTATTTATTATAAAATATAAGTTTTACTTGTAAAACAACAGTAATAATTGATAAATGCAGTAAAGTGCAGATGTCATTCAAACACACATTAAAAACATCTGTTGATTCACTAAAGTACCTTCTGAGCACTCTGTTCCTTGGCTTGTCAGTATTTTGCCTGTGATCTTGTCCAAGACATCTAATTTCTTTAAATCTCCACTTTGCAGATGTAAAACATTAAGTCAAAATATATCTAGGTATTTAATATTTCATGTATTCATCTGGATAGTGGAGATGCACAGAAGCAGATCTGACAGGAGCAATTTATTTGAGTAATATAAATAAAATTTATGTTTTAAAATATGCTTTATGTCTAATCTGCTTAGAAAATTTTACAGCGGACATAGCAGAGCTATTGGAAAAAATATTTTTAGTAGGGAGGTTATACTTGTTAATGAGTCTGTACTTAAAAAATAACTTTGTAGTGGTACTTTCCATGTGGAAGCCCCTTTCCTCCCCCACAAAAAAGACCCCAACTAAAACAAAATGCCAAACCAAAATCCCACCATTAAAACCATAATGATTCTGTTTACCTTTTAGATGTTCTGTTTACTTTTTAGACTTTTTACTTTAGCCACCACGCACACCAGAAAATATAAAACCAGCTATTTTATAAGGCATTCTAAGTCTAATGTAATCTCTAGAAATCCATCAAATTTCATTACCTTTTTACTTCTCCCTTCTTTCTGAAGTTCGCACATTCAGATTTTCTGCCTAAATCAACAGAACACTGATACTTGCAGTTCCCTGACTGAGTCTGTAAAGGAAAGACTATTACAGCTACAAAGATAATGGTACTTGTAAGCTCCACTGTAAAGTATTAACTTGTTTTTATTTGTACCTCATTCACAGTGTAAACTCTGAAGCTCCACTTTTTAAATCCGTCTTACAAACCTCAGATGCTGCATTTATTGTTTATGCAGTCAAATGCCATTGTATGTTACGAAAACAAAAATCTGCTGTCAGATCTAACAGCATTCGACAAAATATCACTTAAATATAATGCCAAGCAAAAGGATACTGAAAAGTAGAATTAACCTTGAGAAATGTGGTTATCGTTCAGTAATAAGATGAACTAATAGATTAGAGGGTTTCCAGGGTTTTCAAATTTCCTATCTCTTTCTGGTTCTTGAAACTGAATGAGCAGAGTCTGGATGTCTTTTGGCCTATGATATATCCTAGGGATGAAGATTGCATACCCCTTGAAAGTGAAGTTCTGAACTACTGTTTATTTAGAGATTCAAAGAGTAGCTGAGTTCGCACAGCTTTATTGAATGGACAATCCCTTCTACATTTCTCTAAGGGATTGAGGGAATGAATAAACACAATGAAAATAGGAACCTTCCTAAAGCATAGCAAAGAGTTTCTGGGAAACTGAAATATTATTATACTCATTTACTGGCTTGATTCATATTTTACAATACTACAGTAGCTTAAGTTTCACCTGTGTGAAATTCACTGCAGTCCTGTAGCAATAATTCATTACATGTGACAGCATTTTAGGTACATACCAAATTTAAGTATATGCCAAATTTAAGTATATACCAACAATGTGTTATGTAACTGCTCCCTAGGAGGATCTTGTGAGACGTCTCCACAATACACTTGTCAGTGATTGTTTCACCTGCTATTCCTTTCCAAGCAAGTGGCTGAGTTTACTGAGGAGCAAAATCTTAGCAATTGGAGAAAGACCATATGACACATATGTGCCTAGACCTAGATATTCAACCACATGTCTGAAACATGTCTGTAGTTACTCTCCTACACTTCTTCCTTGCTTTCCAATACTGCTACTTAAATATCCTACTTGGATAATGACAGCATGCATTTATTTTTCTTTGTTGTTATTACTGCTACTGATGTTATTTCCTACCTCTAATATGTATTGTAATGCTTTACTTACAAAGGGAGGTGAAAGAAACAGTTGAATATCTTTTCTTCTGAGTTTGATGTAAATGATTCATTTGATTCTGTACAAATTTAGCTTGCCTTTTATTAATACATACTGTTTTATTCTTCTTGTGAATTTTGCATCCAGCATTCTGTCATCATCTTCTTTTGGGAGGTTATTGTTTTTCTTCTCCCACCCCTTAATTTTACACATTCTCTAGCTCTAATTTTTTAACGCTTTTCTAGGGAGAGGGTTGTGTTGTATCACCGCCATTCACTTTGCAAGTTGTTTTCTGCTTTATTGAACATTCAGCGTCTCAAAAAGGGCATAGTACATAGAAAAGTTGAAAGTTTTACCATGCCTTGCATACCATTTCATGACTTTTTCTCTGCCTTTCCTCATGATCAGTTAATACTGAGGAGCGCTCTCAAATCAAGGGATCTCAAAACGAGTGCTCATCTATATATTCAGTACAAGGCAGGTATTTAATTTTCTGTCTGAAGCAATAATAATTAACTATTATCTATCACAGAAAAAAAGAATTAGTTTCAAAATATATGCCATCAAATTAAAATTACCTGTATTGAAAGCTTTAACTGTGAAAATCAGTGTTATTACTTCCTTTTAAGTTTGTATTCATTGGAAATATCACACCTGAAAAAAAAGTCTCATTTTTTTATATCTGTTTTATTTAACAATGGAATGTTAATTACAAACATTTAGAACAGAACTAGAAGCTGAACTACATTCATAAGAGGAAATAAACATTAATTTATTTATAATGAAAATAAAGGTAGTCTTGTATAAGACAGCACTACAAAAAAAAAAAAAAAGAAAAAAAGAAAAAAAACCCAGTCAAAATACTGGACCCATAGAACTCATCAGGGGTAGTAAAAACCAAGTGATTTTTCTGCAGCTCAAAACTATATTGACCTGAATTTTTCTGCTGATGTAATTTATTCATTTTTGTTTTGCCTGCTAGAGCCAAATGCTTGTCTCTATGTGTAGCCCTAGAGCCAAAAAGGAATGCACAGCTCATGTAATACGGTAAGTGCTATCTCCAGTCAGGAAGTTCCTCCTGTGATATTTAAGTGCCAAAAAAAGATGATCTGCAAAGTGAAGACAAGTACATAGAATTTCTGAGTATCTGAAACTGCCAACAAGACAAATTGTTTTTATAGTAAGTGCCTAAGAAATGCATTAGTACCACTTCCACTTGGAAGCCAAAATGAATACAACATAAGAGCAAAACAGCACAATCTGTTTGTAAAGCAAGCCTATGGCAGACAATGACATTGTTGGCACATGCAGCATAAAGGAGGAAATGGAGAAAAGTTGTCCTGAGTGTGAAGATAACTAATTCAGTACTATTAAAGTGAGCTGCATCTGCAGCTTGGTTTAGTTTTACAAATAGACACACACAGAGGCATCAAATCCTGCAAGCTGCACAACAGGAGCCCAAGACTGCATATTCTCAGCTTCTACCCTTTTCCTTATGCAACATATTTTCAAATGAATTAATGTCAGAATGCAACAAATACATTCAGCTTCACTGGATAAATACCTTTGCTTGATTGATGTCTCTGGTAATAAGTTCAGTCCAGAAATGAATAGTTAAACAATGAGAAAACCTCTTGTTTGTCTTTAGTTTATGTTCCATTTAGACTTCACAGTGATTTTATCTATGAATTATCATCCACAGTATTCCTGATATTTAACAGTTAATTAAAAGTGAAAATTGAAGGCATTATTTTTTAGATAACTTGCAACTATTTTCAGTTTTAACTGTCTGAAGAAAAGCCCACAATCAAAGTGTTCTCTATTTGTTTATGTATCTTTTTGCAAAGGCCCTAGATCACTTGGATGGATATCTTTTATATAAATTCAATTATCATTGATGCTTTTTCAACTGGTTTTGCTGACAGCTAAAAAGGATGCAATATTGTGTGTGTTCTTATCCTCTTCAAAACTCAGAGGGTAAGAAAATTCAAGTTTCACTCAATAGGTTTTCTTCATTAAAAAAAAATAAATCTGTTGAAGGATCAGACCTTTTAGACAGTTTAATTTGATTTTTTTCTCATTACAAGTTTATCACCCAGCACAGTTTGTTAAGAATTGGAAATCAGATTAGACTTAGTCCCCTGTGACTAATAACTTTGCATTCCTAGTGTGAAAAAAAAATCCAAAATAATCTGGAAGTAATTTTCTTCTAGAATTTTTCCTTTACAATTTGATCAATATTGTTAATATATCCACTAAAATAATGTTTGTGCTAAACTTTTACTTATGTTAACAAATGTATTATTTCACTGAGCTTATAGCAAAGTCCTTGCTCTGTTCATAGGACCTAATTATGTAATCTATGTATATTTTTATGGAAGGTCTTTCAAAATGTTCAATAGATGGTTCAGAATTTGAAAAGAATAAAAAAGGAAGCAATAAACAGACACTTTCACTGCCATAGAGAAAAAATGTTATATAACCATTCAATAAAAGTATGGTAGAAAGCCCAGCTAAAACTTTTCAGTATATCTCTATCTATATCTGTATATCCAAGTGCACATTGCCAGGTCATGTAGAGCTTTTCATCCACTGATACCCCAAGTCTTACTCCTCAGGGATGCTCTTGATCCATTTTTCACCCAGCCTGTTATTCGTACTTGGACTTGCCCTGACCCAGGTGCAGGACTTTGCACTTAGCCTTCTTGAAATTCATGAGGAGTGCACAAGCTCACCTCTCAAACCTGTAAAGGTTCCTCTGGATGACATATCCCTTCCCTCCAGCATGTTGACTGCACCAGACAGCTTGCCATTGTTGAGTGCTGAGGGTGCACTCAATCCCACAGTCCATGTCACCAACAAAGACATTAAACAGTGCCAGCCCCAATACTGATCCCTGAGGAATACCACTCATGACTGGTCTCTACTTGGACATCAAGCCATTGACTGCAAGTCTTTGAGTGCATCCATCCAGCCAACTCCTTATTCACCACATATTCAATCTGTCAGTTCCATGTTTCCAGTTTAAAGCAAGGTTGTCATGTGGGACAGCGTCAAATGTTTTGCACAAGTCCAGGTAGATGACATCAGTTGCTCTTCCCATATTCACCAATGCCTCAACCATGTCATTGAAGACCACCAAATTCGTCGGCACAATTTACCTTTGGTGAAGCCACGTTGGCTGTCATCAATCACCTCCTTATTTTACACATGCCTTATACAATCCAGAAGAATCTGCTTCATGATATTTCCAGGCATGGAGATAAGACTGATGCCTGTAGTTCCCTGGGTCTGCCTTTTATACCTTTGTAAAACTGGGGGTAAAGTTTCCCCTTTTCCAGTCAGTGGGAACTTCACTGGAGCACTAAAAATTCTCAAATATGACAGATATCAGCTCAATCACTTCATCTACCTGCTCCCTCAGTACCTAAGATGCATCTCTCCAAGTCCCATGGTTTTGTGCACTTTTAGGTTCCTTAGATGGTCTCAAACTTGGTCTTCTCATACAGTGGGAAATTCTTCATTCTCCCAGTCCCTGACTTTATGTCCTGTGACTCAGGCAGCATGGCTGGTACATTTACCATTGAAGGCCAAGGCAGAAAAGTGATTCGGTAACTGTCTTCCTCATCTCCTGGGTAATCAGGTCTTCCATTTCCTTCCAGAGAGGGTCCACATTTTCCCTAATCTTCTTTTTATCACCAACATGCCTATAGAATCTTTTCTTGTTGCCCTTGATGTTCATGGGCCGATTTAGTTCCATCAGGGCTTTAGTGTTTGTATTCTGATCCCCGGCTGCTCAGTTAATCTCTCTGTATTCATCCCAGGCTATCTGTCCTTGATTACACCCTCTGCAGTCTTCCTTGTTGTGTTTGAGTTTGCTCTTGTTCATCCACACAGGCCTCCTGGTGTTTTTGTGTGACTTTGTCTTTTTGAAATGCATCACTCCTGAATGCATTGGGGAGCAGATCCTAAAATATTAGCCAATAGATTGACTATAGGCAGATAGATATAACGCATACATATATAGGTATATAGGTATGTTTATATAACAGGAAGTTTTAGTTGGGCATTGTTTCTCATGTATCATGATATATATATTCTTTCACATATATCTACGTATATATTCATCATTAAACTGCTAACAAAACACACTTTTTAATCAATATATACTTTTTCATGGCTTCAAAGACAAGGATTCTCAAAGTGTTATTCATTCTTCAAAATACTAGCATGAGCACTAAAAGATATAGCCAGTCAATAGTGTGTGCAGGAAATCCGTGCTGTAATTACCATGTTTGCAATACTAACTCCTTGATTTTGTTGCCTATATGTTAGGAGGTATTAAACTGGAAAAAACTACACCAGAATACAGAGGTAGGGATCGTTTGCTCAAGGATCTTCCTAGTTGTCTTGTCTGCCACCTAGTGTCAATCTACCTGATCTTTCTGATGCTCTAAGGGGGGTTTAATATTTATTTGTTAGTTATGAATCACTTGGGGGTTCACACAGGAAAAACTTCTATGATTGAAGATAGCATTAAATGCAAAACAAAATTCATTTGGCTTTGATCCAACATCTTCTGCAACTGATATTTAATATTACAAATGTAAAATTGGAAACAATAAAAGAGAAAGGGGTTAAAAACCCCATTAGATACGATTTTTGGGCCAATTTTGAAATGTAAATTTCAAAATTTAGGTGGAAAAAGGAAGTTTATAGGCATATGACAATCTACGTAGCCTAATTTTATGGCTGTTGAACACTCATAAATCTCATTGGCTTCACAAGATTTATGGAAAGCATGTCTGTTTCAGAATAGGAGAAAATAATGATCTGTGAGAAAGACATACAGTGGGAGTTCTTATTTAGTAGCTTCATATTTTATTTCAGGGCTAATCAGACCTGAATACTTTTAAAGATACATTTTAACTGTTGCACAATGATTAAAATATCTCTTTCATGTTTGACTGCAAAAGTGGCAAAGAGGCCTTGATGGATCTGGTCCATATTCTTGTAACAAACATACATCCTTAGTACTTATTATATACATAATCTAGTCTCACCTGTTAACTAATTATGAAGAGTTTTATATGTTGATCATCTCACATCTCACTGAGCTCTGCAATGTCTAAGCTCCCCAGTTTTAAAGGATCTTTGTCTCTTTTCTCTTAAAGCTTGTATTTTCTGACTTTCTCTTGTCCCACTCTAGTCTATAGAAAACTTCCTTGAAAACTTGTATTTTGGGAAGTTCTGAAAAGCTGGGGAAAGAGCAACATACGTTGTCAGAAAATAGCCTGGGGTGTTCAGATGCAATGTCTAAAGGATTTTCTCTTCTTCTGCTGCAGGCAGCTGCAGAAATTCATCTTGAGCTGATAGAAAGTGCCCAATACAGAAAGCTAGATACATTTCTTTGACCAAAGACAGATATCCCTTGGTTTGCACGTACCAAAAGAGCAAACAACCATCTTCTGTCTTTCAAGTCATTCTAGTAAGTTCATGAAGAGATAAATTGAAAGTTAATATTTTGTTGTGATCTCTGACTAAGCTATACAAAACTTCATTCAAACATTTGTGAAAGCATCGTTTTCAAAAAAATGGGCCTTCATTGGTTATTTTTGGGTGAGAGGAACTTTGAATGTGCTTCCCATATATACTTCTTATGTTTTCAGGCACAGAATCGGCCGACCTCAGGACTTGGCACCCGTAAAGCTGAAAGCAGTATGAGTATCCCAAGATTAGAATGTGCACCTTTCTGAAAACAAAATGTGATTTATTTGCATGCAGAAGGAGTTTTCACTGACAACAAAAAGAAAAAACAAAGCATGCATACTCTCCTGCCTATGCTTGGCATTTCCTTCACATCTAGAGAAAGACATAGCCCTGCCTCCATTTTTGTCTGCTGTTACACCCATTTTCTTGCTATGTTTCTCAGTTGTATCTTCCATCCACCTGACTGATTCAGACTGGTCACTGACAACTCTTCCATGTTCCATCCTGCAGGATAGAAATGTTACCACCCTTTGGTTTGGGTGGTAATTTTAACTGCTATTAAAGTCATAGGGTCAGCTTTCTACAGCTCTTACAGTGGCTTTCGTGTGTGGATGATTGTCAATCTATTCCTCAGTCAATCCTTATAATGCTGTATGCATTTCCAGATTTTCCACATTCTGTGTAAAATGCCATAGAAAAAACAAGTGATGGTATAATAAAATATTATTTGCCATCAACAAGTGTGTGCTAACTGCTGATACAATTAACAACTGATAGCAACGTTCCTGAGCTAAAATATTACATGATTTATTCTATTTTATTCAAAAGTTTTTTCTCAAGAAAGAGAAATACAACATGAATTGGAGTAATTAATGATTAATTAAGCAACTGTAGCTAAACAATGACAACTCAATATAACCAGAAGATAGTTATACATATAGATAAATATAAAACCAATTAAAATAGTTAAATTGGTATGGTGGAAATAAATATTATTTTGAGATTCTCTAAGCATTAAACATTGCCTCACCAACAAGATAAGATATAGATCTAAACAATTTCCCTCTTCAAGAGGATTCCTCTTTTAGGAGATTTTATTGATATCTGACTTGAATAAAATAACTTAAAATATTTCATGTTTAAAAGTATATTAACCATAATGTTGAATTAGTTCAAAAAGATCATATTCTACTACAGTCTTAGTTTGTTCTGTCTTGACAATAATTACAATTGCTATTGACGAGTAATAATTGGGACTAACGACAAAGTCAAAAGCAAGAATGACATAAAGATTAAAACTATTTCTATTGAGTTGAAATGCAGGCAAAGCAGTTATCTGTGTATTGTTAGAATCAATGTGACTAAACCCTGGACTATATACTTGTATAGTGAAAGAGTGACTTTTCCTATTCAAATTATAATAATATTACATTTCTGCAAATTCTAAAATCAAATTATTGTCTATGAGAAAATAAACATACCCCCTAATTGAATACATACAGGATACATTTGTTTTAGAGTTTGCCTTGCCTTGCCTTGCCTTGCCATGCCCTTCCCCTTTCCCCTTTCCCTTTGCCTTTCCCTTTCCCTTTCCCTTTCTCTTATTACCATCAATAAAAGGAAATTAATATAGGAAAAGGAAATGCTTTAATATTGTTTTAATGGTTTGCCTTTAACCCAAGAAAGAAAGAAAATTCAGAGATAAGACTTCCAATTAATCTTTAACTTGTAACATAAAAGCACTGATTTCAAGCCTTAACAACATTGCAATTATGAAGGCACAGGGGGAATGTACTGTGGACATAGTAAAAGTTTTAATCCTAAATATGTCTGGCTCCTGTGAATTTCTCACAGCTTTAAAATTTAACATCATTTCTGTGTGTGTTATAAGCATATATGTTCTTGACCCACTTCAAAAAACAACCACAAGTGAAATACCATTTCCATTAATCATTCAAGAGCTATGCAAGAAGATTGCATCTCAAGAGATGACTTTTTCACTGAAGTTTACACTATTCAGCTTGGTTTCATTATTTTTTACATATATTGAGTTGCAGTTGCTTGTTGTTCAGAACATTGGTTTTAGAACTTATTGCCATAATTTCCATCCAAATGCATACATTGTCACTTAATATCCTGAAGAGAAAAAATAATTTCTATGTAATTATACTTTTTCCCTGACAACTACAAAAAAAATCATTGTAAACTAATACCTTGCAAATGAAATTCTATTTTCATCCTTTAATCACTATGTAATGAGACTACAAAAGAGGTGTTTGTCCTGTGCTGAAATAGTAAATAGATGCAACAATAATTTTTCACACTTTTCACCAGATGTTTTTATTAATTTTTTAATGGGAATATGGATCCACACTAGTGGCTCTCCTTGCAAGACTAAAACTTAAGTTTATTATGTACTTGTAGAAATTACTTTTTCCATCCTTAATGCAATGTCATGTTACATTGGAAATATTCTGTGACTGTTATGGGCACTGATAAGACAGAATAATTTAAAGAATCACAGTTAATTAATCGTTTAAATCATATATCTAATATTAGACACTGAAATTGAGCATTGCTGTGCCATAGTTTCTTCATGGATCTACCTCTAAATCCATTACTCATGAGGAGCATACTTAACTCAGTGTTGAGCATTTTAAAATCTGTACTTTCTGTTTACCGTGTTGTGCAATAAAAAGTATGAGGAGACTGAAAAATATTCATAGTTGAATATTTGTGCTCAGTCTTAGGAAGCTGCATGATCCTTGACACCTCAATATTTCTCAGACAAGGAAAATACCCATGATTCTTGAACTGAACGGTAATTTTGTTTTTTTAGATAATAGAAAATGAGATAATAATCTATGCTTGCAAGAGCAGGTGAGGCAGAAAAATTTAAATTCAATATGAAAGATGCAAATTGTCAGGCATAACTCTTCGCTACTGTGCTTGAACCAGTGAAGTTCAGTGCCTTCAGAAGGGCCTCTAGAATGATAATTATTGCAACGTTAATTGAGTGCATTTCATAAGAAGTCCTTTCCAAAACTGCTAGCATTATCCAACATTGATGATTTCAGCTGCTTTCAGGCTTAAGATATTTTATCATACTTATTAGTCTGCTAAATGATTACATTTTGATCCAAAATTTCCTTAAGAAATAAAGTGGGGAAAGTTGGTTTTGGTTTTTTGGTGGTTTTTTATTAATAACTATGTATCTATCAGCTCAAGCAATTAGCTTAGTTGGTTGCAGTGTTTTTAAGGGCACGGACTTCACAAGATGGTGGTAAGCAAAGAAGACGTTTATTGTGCAGTGATAATTCCTTATATACTAAAACACAAACAGGAAATTACACTGCAGTGTGCTCCAATTAACTACCTTGTTTCACAACCTTACCTTTTATGGCAACAGGTAAATGATACCTTTTAATGTAACAAACAGTGTTTCTCACTTCTGACAGATCCAGCAGTTCACAGGCCCACAATGCATTCTTTCCACTTCCCCTGTGACCAGGATGTTTTTTACTGGTCCCAGAGTTTCTTCTGGACCAGAGACAGAATGTTACTTTGTCTTTCAAGGCCTATTGCTCTGCTACCTAAGTCCTGTACCTCCACAGGTGGTCATCCGCCTTGTTGAGAGAGCTCAGGTATTGGTGTTCACTCACACAAAAGTTGCTTTCTATACACACACCACAAAGGATATGGTGACCCAGATGGAGCAATTACAAGAGTTTGCAAGGATCAAGGTCTCAGGTTGCAGGGAGTGTCAGAGTCTGGCACAGCTCTCTGAGGGCAGCAGAGAGATTAGCTGTGTGAGATGCCATCAGGTTGACAATGTGCTCAGCCTAGCGGCAGAGCTGAGAGATGAAGTGGAAAGACTAAGAGGTATTAGGGACTCTGAGAAAGAGATTTACTGCAGGAATTGCACTCTACCATGCCTTAGACAAATGCACCCGCCATCCACTTCACAAGAAGCATGGATCCCACACCATCTCACCACCAGGCTAAAGAAGGGGACCTTAGAAATGGAGGGAAGGGAATGGAAGTGAGTTTCTGATTGGGCTGGCAGGCAAATACCCTGCAAGGGGAGCAAGAGATCTGTGTGGATGAACAAGGGACTCCTGTCCTTACTCAAGCATAAACAGGAACTACACAGAAGATGAAAGCAGAGTCAGGCCACTTGGAATGAATATAGAGAGGTTGTCAAAGTAGAAAGAAGACAAGGAAGACCAAAGCCCATCTGGAGTCAAATCTATCTAAAGATGTCAAGGCTAACAAGGAAGAGCTTTTTCAAATACATCAATAACAAAGGAAAACCAAGGAGCATGTGGGCCCAATACTAAATGGAATGGGACCCTGATAACAGAGGATGCGGAGTTACTGAACATCTTTGCATTGGCCTTCACTGAGAAGGCCAACCTGCAGGAATCTCTGACCCAGGAGACCAGGGTAAGGGAATGATGGAAAGAAAACTTTCCCTTGGTCAAGGAACATTAGGTTACAGAACACCCAGGTAAACCTGACATCCACAAGTCCGTGGGCCCTGATAGGATGCATCCAGGAGTGCTGAGGGAGCTGACAGACACCATAATGAGGCCTTTTATTATCATGTTTGGAAGGTCATGGAGATCAGGAGAGGTGTCTGAGGACTGCAAGAAAGCAAATATCACCCCAGTCTTCAAAAAGGGGAAGAAGGAGGACTCAGGGCGCTACCAGCCAGTCAGCCTCACCTTAAGCCCTGAAGAGGTGATGGAACATCTCATTCTAGAGGCCATCTCTATCCACATGGATGACAAGAAGGGGATCAGGAGTAGTCAGCATGGATTCACTAAAGGTAAATCATAATTAACCAACCTGATTACCTTCTACAATGAAGAAACAATCTGGATGGATGAGGGGAAAGCAGTGAATATTGTCTACCTTGACTTCAGCAAAGCTGTAGACACTGTCTCTCACAACATCCTCATTGACAAACTCAGGAAATGTGGACCAAGTGAACGGACAGTGAGGTGGATCGAGAACTAAATGAATGGCAAATCCCGGAGGGTTGTAATCAGTGGCTCTGGGTCTGATTGGAGGCCTGTGACTAGTGGTGTCAATATGGATTCATTATGGAGCCCAACATTGTTTAACTTACCCATAAATAAGTTAAATACCCTTTGAATGAAAGATGCCTCCTCAACCAGTTGCTGATGACACAATGCTGGGAGCAGTGGCCAATACCTCAGAGGGCTGTGCAGCCCTTCACAAGGATCTTTGAGTTGGAGAGATGGTCAGAAAAAAAATGTCTGAAATTCAAAAAGGACAAGTGTAGGGTCCTGTACCTGAAGAAAAATAACCCCAGGCACCAGAACAGGCTGGGGACCGACCTGCTGGAAAGCAGCTCTGCAGAGAAGGATCTGGGGTTTCTGGTGGACAACAAGCTGTTCATGAGCCACAAATCTGCTCTTGTGGCCAAGAATGACAATGATATCCTGAGGTGCAGTAGGAAGAGCATTGCCAGGAGGTTGAGGAATGTGATCATGCCCCTCTACTCAGCCCTGGTGAGGCCTCATCTGGAGCACTGTGTCCAGTTCTGAGCTCCTCAGTACAAGAGAGATGAGGTGGGTCCAGAGGAGGGCTTCAGAGTTGGCTAAGGGACTGGAGCATATCTTTTGAGAAAAGCCTGAGAGAGTTGGGTCCGTCCAGTCTCAAGAAGAGATGACTCAGAGGGGACCTCATCAATGTCTATCAGTATCTGAAGGAAGGGTGGAGCCAGGATGGAGCCAGGCTTTTCCTGGTGGTGCCAAGCAAGAGGACACAAGGTAACAGGCAGGAACTGATGCACAGGAAGTTTCACCTGATTATGAGAAAGAACTTCTTTACTGTGTGAGTGACCGAGCGCTTGAACAGGTTGCATGAGAGAGGTTGTGGAGTCTCCTTCACTGGAGATATTCAAGAACTGTCTGGATGCAATTCTGTGCAATGTGCTCTAGGGTGACTCTGCTTGAGCAGGGAGGTTGGACCAGATGACCCACTGTGGTCCTTTCCAATCTTACCCATTCTGTGATTCTGTATATTGTTTTGCTGGTGTTAAAATAATCTTGACGCATTTTCTTTAAAATGTTCTAGCACCTGACTGTTTTAAACAGGGTCTTGAATGTTGGCACGAGGTACAGGGCTTTAGGCAAAGATATAGATCTGAAAATAAATTCTGCCATGTCTGGAAAAGTCATAAGCATGCAAGAATCACTCTTAATGCTGCTGAGCACTTGATAGTGTTTACCTAATAAGTTTCTGACTATTTTTCTCCTCAGTAAATACACTCCTATCACAGTTCCAAGTGTGATCAGGCTGTGCATACGCCAAAATATGCAGGAAATTAACATCCAGCTCAGAGGTAGAAGAGAACAGGGGGATTTTTCCTTCTCTCATCTGGATTAAGCCCCAGTGCTTGAATTAAAATATGAGAATCTGCTTCTCCCGTACCATCCACATCACTGATAAAAAGAAATTATGAAAGATTAACACCTTTGATTCCAATATGTAGGGGATTTGGCCTGGAGAAGACATAAGACTCCTACAAAACCTTACAGAATTATTTTAATAGAGTCAGAAACATATGATACAGAATTCACAGTAAGTTGACCCCTTACTGGCCAACAGCAAAGTCCACACCCAGCTGCCCTCTCGCACTTCTACCCCAGCAGGATACAGAAGAGAGTCAGAAGGGGAAAAAATGACAAAAACCTCATGGATCATTACAAAGACAATTTAATAATTGAAGCAAAGAAAGACACACACAAGTGCTTTAAAGGCATTTACCACCTCCCATCAGCTGATCAATTCCCAGACAGTTCCCCAGCTATCTTTGAAAAACTACTCCCCCACAAGCTAGTTTTATTGCTGAGCACAATGTCATATGTCATCAATATTCCTTTGGTTATCTGGGGTCAGCTGTCCTGATTTAATCCTGTTCCAGCCTAATTCCCCCCCTCAGCACACTCTCTGGGCAGGGCAGAGTGAGAAACAGAGTTCTTGACATTCTGTAAGCACTAATCAGCAATTGCTAAAATATTGGTGTATTAATCAATGCAGTTTTGGACATAAAACTAAAATCAGCACCATATAGGATACTATGAAGAAAATTGACTCCATCCTAACCTGATCTAGTAGAGAATTGTGCTGCTCTGACTGGAAACTGCTAAGAAGGAAAACCAGAATCAGGGAACAGAGACTGTAACACATTGAACAGGGAGGCTCTTAAATAAGCAGCCTGAATTTAGTTTACTTTTGTCTCATTTAGTTTGCTTTTGTCTCTCAATGAATGATCTAAAAAATTATTTAGTGCAGACCAATAATTTTTACAAAAAGAGAATTATTTATTTAGTTAGTGGATTTTCTGAATTAATTGAATGTTTCACAATTATATTTAATTAATTCACAACACCTGTATGAGGAAATGAACGTTTAGGAACAGATGTCAGGTAGTGAAAAGAAACACAACGTTTAAGTGATGCCGGTTTTTTTTTTTTCATTTTTTCTTTTATATATTCTCTGCATCCTTTACACATATATTTGTAGCTTTGTAGCTTCATACTGTAACTTAGCTTCAGCATTTTCCTAGACAGGAAGACAAAACAAATTCCAGGACCCCTGTCCTATCTTAGTTCTCCCTGGCTACCGAAGTTGAAAACAGCTCTTCAAGACACCTTTCCATAAACAAACACAGTTCCGTCCAAGGGGGGGTGACTTAGAAGGGGCTTGACCTGGGGAGCAATTACATCACCACTTGTGTTCCTAATTGGTGTTTTTTGTCAATTATGCTAATTTACCAAACTTGTAAAACTGGATGCATCCCTGTGCATAAAACGGTATGTGGTGGGTGGACTTTTGTGGACATTCTGCCATAATTGCCCCTGGAGGCCTCCAAATAAACATCCACCTTTATATTACCTCCTGTACTAAAAACTATTTCAAGTTTCATTTCTAGGTTGGAAAAAAGGCAACAAAGAAACATCTATAAATTTTGGGTAATGGAATCTGATATTCATTGCATGAATTTCAGAGTGCTTTGTATTATCACATACTTCACATATTCAAAACAGATCTCATTTCAGTTGCAGCTCAGACTCCTCAGCAGTTCATATTTCAAGATTTCCAGTTATGCCATTACTAAAGAAATTAGTTTAAGCTATTTTCCTAGGACAATTAAAGAAATACCATGTCAAAGACAAAAGATGTAATTCCAGTAGTCTAAGAAAATATCTGCTTTTTTCTTGATTTTTCATATCTTGAAATGAAATCATCCAGCTTCATTCCAAAATACAGAACATGAGGTATGTGAAGGTAAAACTTATGAATGCCCCATAGATGATCACTCAATCTCGAAGCAGGAGGGATGCAGCAATAGTTTGTCTTTTTGAAGTAGAAAGACTCAGACAGAACCCCACGGTACAAGACCTTTTGCAGCTGAAAGGAATAAGAACTGCCCAGCTAAAGGACAGTAGTATGAACATGGGCCTGGCCAAGATGTTCCCATGAGGGCTATGAAGTGCTGCCAAAAGCATTAGCGACACATGTGTAGCTTTCTTATTTCCTCTACGGGCCCCTCCAGGCCACCGAGTCCAGCCCCTGCAGCCCCTTCCTCGGTAGTTCCGATCCCAGGCCGGCGGTAGCTGCTCCGGGCAGGCAAAGACAGACGTACAAGTTGCGTTTATCAGAGTCCTTTATTCTTCCCTCGTCGAGCGAGAGGCGGAAAACAAGATGTGTAGTGGAAACGTGGCCAGACTCCCCCACCCCCTTCTTGCCTCCCTCTTTTATTCCCTCTCCTCCTGGTGGGCAGGGCGAGAGCCCAGCTAATAGACAAATGACGAGCCCGTGACATGTGGCCAGTCCTGGGTGAACAGGGGAGGGATAAGTGGAATGCAGAGCGGTGAGTGGCCAGGCCAGGCCAGGATGTCCCTGGTGGCCAGCACACTACCACACACATGTATCTACTTTGTACTACAGACACAACCTCACAATGTTGGGAGTTTCTTCACATTCAAAAATATATGAGTCCCTGAATCAGTGTCTTTCTTCTTCTCTAGTCAGTATCATGTTTTTGCATGTTACTAGTGGTACCATCAGTGAAACTGTGCAATGGTACTAATAGAAAAATATAAGTTTTTTCTTGGAGTGACATTGCTATAAAACTGAACATGGTGAATGTCATTTCTAACTCTCATTTTGATTTGCGTCTTTCAACGAATGATTGTTCAGGTAAGAGGAATTATTTGTACTAAACCTAAAATTCACTTTACTTGATATTATCAGCTAAGCCTTTGAAAGAACATTAGAAGCACCTGTATTTTAAATTGCAGCTGATAAAGCAGCAAAGCTTTTGCTGAAGATAATGACCTAAAAAGGGATAACATCAGAGTAGAATCAGACGGTGCCATTCAATTGTCTGTTCTGCCATAAAGAAATGGGCTATTATTTCTTGATTTAAGATTATGAAGAACATTGCTCAGGTAATATTCACTTTTTTTGGAAAGATTTTTATGCACAGAATTAGATAAATTAAATGCTATCTTCTAAGGCTGCTGGAAACCTATTGAACACAACAAAATCCTTCTGTCTTTTTAAAAAGTCAAACAGTAAGCTTTCTCACAATATAAGAATGTTAGTGTGTAATTCATATTCCTAAACTCAAGCCATAAATAGAGGTGTCATTGAGTTTTAAGATGACTGAAAGAAGAAAGAAATTGTCCAGGGTTGTCAGCACTGGAACAGCAGAAAATAGGACAAATGTACAATTTATTGAAAATAATTTATTCATAACCAACAAAAAAGGTAGCCAGCTACTTTGAAGTAAACAACCATTTCTAACTGGTTCAAGGGACGTAGTGGTTTTGCAAGTCTATACCTTTAGACAGTAAATGTAATCCTTCTCAGTACTTAGAGAGCAGTTGTATACTCTATTTATAAAAGATGAACTCATTAATATTTAAAGAAGAAAAACAAAGGAAAAAATCAAATTCCCTATGAAATTGTTCAGTGTGTGTATACTATCCATGTGGGTGGTGTACCTGAATATAAGATGTTCCTTTACACTTATACATGAAGCATAATAGCAAAAAGCCACTAGAGAATATAAAACAGAGATGGAAAGCCCAGATTTCAGCTTTAACTGAGACCATGATTTTTTTTTTCTTATCCTAAAAAGCAAATAATGGCACAAATTGCATCCTTTTCTTTCCTGTTCCATGGAGAACTGATAACCAGAAATGTTGGAGCAATTTTCTTTTGCTCACTACAGATTAGTGCTGAGTGAAATACTGACTGCCGAGGGAAAAAATTATTCAAATTTCATGGAGCCTTTGCCAACATTTGATCTAGTCAATGGTACTTTTGTCTACTAAAATGCACTTAAATAGCATATGTTATTTTTTTTAAAAGCTAACTGTTTTTTACTAATCTTCAAGGTATTTTAAGTATGGATACAGATAAGTTTTAGGAAGTGCTACTTTTTCATTCTCCTAGATAAGAACTGGTTTTGATTTCAAATGAAAGACAGCTGCACTAACCGTTCTTTGTCTTAAGAAAATCGTATTAACAACAGAAAAGTGTCTGGTATTGCACAATACTTGTAGAATACTGAAATATTTCCTGCCATTTTAAAGAAAATTAGGAAATTATTTGTTATGCTATCATTAAGGGCCTTATCCTATTGTGATAAAACTTGAAAATATCATTGTTCTCAAAATTCAAGCTCAAATTAGTTTCAAAAGGAAATAAAAATTTAAAAGATTTAAAAGAAACTGGAGATCAAGATGACTTTTAAACTGATAGATCTAAATTTTGGGTGGTTGTCTCTGTGGGAGAGGTAAGGAAAAATTTATTTCTCAGAAAACAAGGTTAAAAGTCTCTAGTTCATCAGTGAACATGGGGTGGCATTTTTCAAAACCCCCAGCACACCTATATGGACTTCAAGACCCCTCCATTGTGTAACTCACTGTATCTAGGATAGTTGTCTATCTGGTTTTTTCCATTAGGCAATTTTTTCTGCTCAGGACCTAATCTGTCTCCTCTTCTTCTAAGATGGATCCCTAATGGTGGCTCTTTCAAAGGAGATGTACCAGTACTTTTTGACCTATTGTCCAATACTTCATATTACAGTACCTTCTTAGGAATTTGGAGAGGTGGGTTCTGTGTCTGCTTTAACTGTAAGGGAATTAAACTTATGTCTTAAGAGAATACTGAAAGGGCTGAAAGGGCAAGAAACCTGACACTTGAAGAAGGAGCTAGGCTCCTGTCTCAAGAGGGTTAAAACTGAAAAAAATTAAGCCTATATGCTATTAATTGTAATATGTATTTGTATTATATTAGGTCAAAAATGGTGAAAAAAACTCGAACTATTTGCTAAGATTCTTTTTAGCCATTTGGAGTCTAATAGCTGCTGTTTCTTTCAGTTTGTTTCTTCAGCCATGTTTATTTACAGTTCAGTAGAGCTGAAAAAGTGGCTTCCCAGAATTTAGAAGATATTTCTTTTCTGCCTCAAGATGAGGCAGATGAAATATAAAAAGGAAACTTTCAAATTTTTCTGAAAATGCTAGAAGCAGCCAGTGATTGTGAAGAAGCTGAGCAGTCCTAGAAGCTAAAAGATCAGCATTATGGTTGTTTTTTCAGAATGCCCCTATAGATCTCAGTGTTTATTTTGCTGTGCCCTAGTCAGGTAGAGACATTAAGTATGAAAGAGAAAATTATGTCCTCAAAATAAATACCACTAAAATGTATGGAAGCAGTGAAAATGTCAACTAATCCTTTAGATTAGCCTACAAATTTAGGCTGTAAAACGACATACGGAATAAAATTTTTGTTTAGAAATTAGGTAGGAGTTAGGTGTCCTTGATAAGATTTCAGCAGAACCAACACCATTCAGAAATTTACTGATTTGTTTCAAAGATATTTTTAGAACCAAGCAAGTAATTTGAAGCAGGAGGTTAGGTTATATTTCAGATCAAGTATATCTAAATCATATTGTACAGTGAAAAGTTAAGCATACAAGAACAGAGGGAAAGAAGGAATAATGCAGTCCTAGAAAAAAGGAGAATGATTTTATGCATATATAAATAGATTTTGGATAGCTACTTTTTCATCAGCCTATGACTGTACTATGACTGAATTTTTGTAATTCTTTCATCTTGCATTTGATTAAAAAGTAGCACGAATGCATAAGGCAGTGGGAAATGGGACATAGCCCTCAATCACTTATATTTCATTGAGTTAGGCATCAGAATGAAAGACAAAAAAATTAAAGGTATAAAGCATACATTATTAAGTCTACCAAATAGCAGTCTTATTCAATATGTACATATCTGAACAATAATTTTTTTAATTGTTGCAATTTTATACCATTTCTTAGTGTGTCTGAGGGGGTCACTGCACTGATAAATGGACACATTCTCCCAAGTTACCAAGTAAAGTATATTCTAATATTCTTTATGCATAAATTTTGTTAAAATCTCTGCAGGATTGACATGTGACAAATGCCCCCGCCCACCCAATATGTAAATATGTCCAAATGTCAATATAGTAGCTTTTTAGGAGGTTGTTTTGGGTGGGATCTATAAGATACAGCTTTTTGTAATAAAGCTGAGATTAGTGCACAAGTTTAAAACCAACCTGTGTATACACAGCACCATTACAAAGGAGAAAGGGGATCATGACTCCACCATGATCAGCTTCTTCCCCACTCTGATTTACAGTTTGTTTTGCTCTGTTCTAATAATATCTTTCTGTGTCTGCCTACTCTCAGGTAAGTGAGCAAGATAAGTAGTCTGTTCAGAGGAAAATGGTTTCATGTGTTCCTTTGTTTCCTGCATTGGCACACAATATAGCAAATGGGCATGAATTTAAGGGTTTGCCTTTTCTGTGAGTGGTGACATTAGTATTTACATATTACATGTCTTCATGAACCCCTGTTATTGTGAAAAAGTATAAATATATCTTTCATACTTTAGAAGAAAGATGTATAAAATTAGCTGGGAACACTTGTTGATAAACTGAGGTTATATGCTGCTTACCTGTATGAATAAGGAAAAGCAAATAAAGGACATAACCTTTCTCCCCTTTCTTTCTCTGGACTCTGTAGTATAAGAAGAGGGCAAAAGTTATGGAGAAAAGTAGTTTTGTTCATTAGACCAACTGATAAAGTTGGCAAATAAACAGAATTCTTTTCTTCTCAAAAGCCTTTCTTCAGAGATAAATAAGCATTGAAACTTCTTACCCTGAATTTCTGGCTAGGGAGTAAAGGATGTGAAGTGCTCCTTCCATACACCCTGTTTCTGCTGCTGCACTCAAGACAGCAAGTTGTAAAAGTTTCGAAGTCACTTACCTCCATTAAAATTATACTGTGGCATTGCAAATGTTAATGGCTAACTGGTGCCTTGAAGGTAGAATCATCCTTTCTATTGTGCTTCCACTTAACATTACAGCGAGTCCTCTTGAGAATGGTGACTGAAGGACAATCAGTCTCAGCTCATGTCTTCCTGTCTGTTGTCTGCTTGCCCCAATGCCTGAACATCTTGTCAAATTTAATTCAAGTCAAAACAAGACAGAAAAAGGGGTTAGAGCCATGTTTCCTAACCCAGCATGTTTATTTCAGTCATGAACAACAGCAAGTTTGTTTTATAAATATATTTGATTCTTGCTAACAAGTAGAAACAGGTACATACTGGTACACACTGCCTACAAGCTTTTCCAGGATCCATGTGCATGCAAGTTTTCTTCAGAATCTTTTCAACTGGCTGTATCACCATATTTTGAAAATAAATATTCACATGCAAAATATGGCTTTTAAAATCCTGTACAACAAAAAGACATCACAGTCCAGTCTTACATAACATGTGATAATCACTGCCACAGCTTGGAGTAAATCATGTTTTAAGATTCTAAAAAGTGTCAAGACAATTGTTCCAATTAAATTTCTGTTATGTATGTGAAATTAATCCTTTCATTCCCAAGAACCAATTTCACACCAAAATAAGCACAAATACTATTCTAGCATTTTTTAAACTATACCCTCTCTTTGATTTTACCCCATTTTCTGTGTTATATCTAAATTGATGGACGTATTGGCTCTGTATAATAAAAACAAATAGAAATCCTGAGATAATAATCAAATGAGTTTCCTCTAGTGCTGAGAACCAGCAAAATACATAGGATAAAATGACATTGCTATAACAGAGGAATCTGAAAGGTCTAGAGTCATTTGTACTCTCTAATTATTATCAGAGTTTGCAGAAAGATACACCATGTCTTACAGATTATAGAAGATATCTTCAGGTTTTATCCTCTGATATAAAAGTAGGAAAGCTCGAACAGGTCCAAAATTCTATAAATAACAATAGTGTATTACAGTGTTCTGAGAATGTGTCAAGTCTTGAAGAGCCAGATTGTGATCCTGGCTTTGTGCCCACACCAGGAATTATGAGGCTGTTCAGCATTCATACTGCCTACATTTGCTGCCTATATAACTGCTAGCAAGTTTGGAAGCAAGAAGCTTCTGTAGAACCATTGATTTACTCTCTTTGCAGGTGGATAGAGAATGGTCAACTAGAAAATTGACCATACATAGTATAGAACTCTCCAATCCATAGAGGTCCTGTAAAGCAATCCACTCTAAATCCAGGATTGATACATACTGGCATATTTCTCTACCTGAAAAAGAGAGTAGGATAGAGGTGTGAGAACACAGAACTCTGTGTCTTTGAGTCATGACGTGACATTTTTTAGGCTTGTGCACTATCGTTGTTAGCCTATGAGTCAATTCTAATTTACTCCATGCACTATGGGGAAAGAACTCTCTCCTGACTCCTGGTATCTACAGTTCCATCTGTCCTAATAAATGAGAGAGAAAGGTTGTTTAAGCACTAGACCTCTGTTCATCAACACCTTCTTATTTGGTAATTCTTTCCCTCGTTATGCTTTAGACTGCTCCAAATACCCATCTTTAAGTCAAGGCATGCACAAGCTTTTGGAGACAGTTTTCTTCATCAGCAAATCTCAAAAGTCTGTGCGGGTGAAACTGTCAGATTTCCACCAGTTTTCCCTCCATGTATTTTACACAGTCCTTGAATATGGTCCTCACAAACTAATCACATAGTCGTTCATCACAAATCCATGTCACACCTCATAACTTCCCATCACAGGGCCCTCTGAGTTTTCTAATAGAAATTGCTACTCTAGGAAGCTGCAAGATAGTTTTCACATTAGTTCCGGCATTTTAATCTGGGTGAAGATGGGGAAACCCACCTGACGCTATCCCCTAGATCTGTAAATTAAAGATGATCTCTCAGGGCCTTCAAGGCTAAAAGACAGAGTTGAGCACAATGTAATGTGGATCAGGTAAAGCTGTGCGAGACTGGCTGTCTCTAACCAGTGTGGAAATGAGCAAGTCCTTCTCACTTGACCTGAGAAACTCAGAGTTCTCAGAAACTCTGGTTTCTTGACGGTTTTTAACATAGTACTGTAATCATGTCTCAAGTTACTGTTCATTCGCTGGCCATTCCTATCTGTTTTTCCTCTGTTCCTTGTCTATTAGCTTCTTAAGAAAAATATCATTAGTACAGCACAGCCCTGAGAAAGCAGTTTGGTGAATGTGGGGATCCATAAATACAATCCATAATTTTAAAAAGTAGGCATTTACATCATTTTGGAATTTTTTAGACACTGTTTATCATATTCTTCTTCAAATGCAGTAACAGATGACTGTAACAACTTCTAGTGCTATTGTGAAGGCAGACCTCTCTTTTATAAGCTGAACACTCCAGTCGTCTTCCCACTCATTACATCCTACATGTTGTCAATCTTAGTTTCAAGAACTGTCAATCAGAAATGCAGTGGGTGATATGTGTAGTACTTTTTAACCATACTAAGGTGGGCATTTCTTTGATTTTCCTTTATTCTCCTGATTGCAAAGTGCAGCATGTGTCTTGCATACAAGCAAACACAAAAGTACATGGAAAACAGTATTTTGAAAATTGAAAACAGAACTTTGGTACAGTAACCCTTACAGCTAATCAAAGTCTTATTGTTAGTCCTGATTATTTTATACAGTGGTTCCAGATATTATAATTATCTCTTTAGGCTTAAGGTTATTGATTTCGTAAGAGCGATTATGAAACATTAACAAAAAAAAAGAAAATAAATGTCACAATAATTTGTTGAAGCACATTGTAACTTATAGTTATATCAATAAGCGATCAAGATATCAGGAGAAGAAATAGAAGGAGAAAGAAGGAGAAGGAGAAGGAGAAGGAGAAGGAGAAGGAGAAGGAGAAGGAGAAGGAGAAGGAGAAGGAGAAGGAGAAGGAGAAGGAGAAGGAGAAGGAGAAGGAGAAGGAGAAGGAGAAGGAGAAGGAGAAGGAGAAGGAGAAGGAGAAGGAGAAGGAGAAGGAGGAAAGTGTGGCACAGGAGTGGAAATAAAGACTATTAAATGTGTGATTGACTCAATATTGGATTTTTTTTTAATACTAATGCAATAACTGTACAATACAATATTTTTAGAGATATACAGATGTCTCACATAACACTGTAAACTATAAGAAAAGTGCTGTTCTTATGTAATTCACCTATGGAATATCTGTGAAAGATGTTTTGTGTTTTTACTGTTTAAGGGAACACATTTTTGACAAATCTTTCAAACAATCTCAAGAGACTTCCCTGCTGCCATTGGTATCAGAAAATGGCAGTTTAATTTATCCTTATAAAGCCTCTGATGACATGTCATTTAAATAACTTGCCAGACTTGCTGAGCTGGTTTTTCTCAAAGGCATTAAGACTGACCAGTTGGTGATCTATTGTGGTGTTATAGAATTGATACTGATATTTTTTCAGCAGTAGTATATACAGAACAAAAAATCTTCAGTATAGAATAAATGAAAACAAAATTGCACACTATATTCTGTGTATTTTCTTCCTGTCTCCCCCAGTAGCTGAACTTATTTCAGTGACGATTCAGTGAGGTATTTCAGCGACGATTCAGTGAGGTATTTCAGCAACATCACAAGTTTCCAATTCAGACCTGAATGACTTCACAGATTTTGTGGGGTGACCAAGAAGTTAAAACACTGTTGGTAATATTACAGCTTAAAAAATTCCATACTTACACAGTTTGAAATAGAAAAAGCCTTCATGTCTGACAAGTGTTACTTGTAATGGAAATATTTAGATACTCCTAACTACAGAGAGTATCAGATGTTGCTAAAATTACCAGTGTTGCACAATACTGAAGGCAAAATGAATGATTGTCAGTCACTTCTGTGTTCCAAAAAGCCTTATCAACTCTAGCTTCTCATCTTTTTAAAACTTCTTTCTAGGCCTCAAAAAATATTGACTTTCTATAATGGGGTGTTATCATTTCTCTTGCAACCCTTGACCCACAGGATACCACCAGAATTCACTAATTTTCTGTTTGTCTGACTTCTGTTTCCTGCGAGGACTCTTTGAACTATAATCTATTTTATGGCTAATTCTTAGATTTAATTCGCTATGTATTGGCATAACTGACAAAAAGAAGGCAGCTCAATAGTCTTCCAAACTCCTCACCCTATTAAAGGTCAAAGGAAGTTAAGTAGACAGAGAATGCAGATATGATACAGATGAGCTTACACACCCCAGATTTTTTGACACCTTTTTTGGACTTCTTCAGCATTCTTATCTACAATTTGCTTTTCAAGGTTTCACTGCTTTATTTCTTGTAAGAAGCAAATATCTGTTCCCTGTCTAGGGAATGGTAGATGCAAAAATTCCCTGATTATATCTCTGTGACACCCTTCTGTGCATGTCACATGCAGAAAAGATGTCCAGTTCTAATATAGCTTCAGAATTGAAGGAAAATAATAGCTCATGTGACCAGAGTCACAAAGTATGAAGTATTAAATCATAACAAGTGTGGACTGGAGCTAATTTCTGAGCAATAGTTCAGAGGCTGGTACCTTTTTCATATCTATTCTGAAGTGTTCCTGACCTTACTGTGCCTTGCCTTTCTTTCTTTTGAGAGTTGCTTAGAGATTTTTTGTAAAGGCCCTATGTAAGAGCTAGATTTTTAGTTCAGTGAAAAGCCTATGTATTGCAGTAAGGGAGACTTAAGCGAATAGAGGAATATGCAAAATTAAGTGTATGTTGCACATTCTTTAACTCCTTCCCAATCTAGAAGACAAAGATGTAAGATGAATGGGATCATCTTCATCTGCCGGTGAATCAAACTATGAGTGAGAAATAAGACTTTAGTTTGTTGTTGGTAGTTGTCAGTAACAATCCTCACAAATCTAGTGCCAGTGTGGAACAGAGCTGATTAAGGCTTCCTAGAACAACACACATACCCCTGGAGTGCTTAAATAGGAGGAATTCCTGTTTCCACCTACTGAGCTGTGGCCCAACCTAGTGCTAAATTAACAGATAAAAATGACAATTTCTCTAGTAAATGTAAATAAAATAACTAGAAATATATTTAAAAGTTCTCCAGAGTGGTGTTGTTTCATGAAAGTGAACCATAAACTGCACATTATGTTTTCGCTCCATAAAAAAGAAACAAAGAAAAAAGCCATAAGAAGTAGCATTCTTGGAGAAGAAGAAAGAATAAGTCTTAACTATCTGTCCAAATCCAATTGCAATGCAGTATGATTCTTCTTGACCCAACTGATTTGCTTCCTGTTCGTATTTCCTTTAAAAACATGGTTATATAGATACTGAGTAAATACACTAAGAGACAGCAAGTTTTTTGCATTTTAAAAATCCAGGGGAAAAACATATACTGGGAAATTGATTAAATCATGCAGGTTACAACAAATTCAGAAATTCTATAAAAAATTCATATTTATATAATGATCCTTGAGCATAGGCGATTTTGAATCTTTACCAAATCATTCAGCACAGTGTAGATTGTGAAAAGGAGATCTTACAGATATAGACTGTATGCCTTTCTGCACATTTTTCCCTCTGACAAAAGCACCAAGTAAAAGAAGGTTCTCCCAAGTACTAAAATAGGCTGTAGCAAAAAATTGGCAAAATGATGAAACACATACATGCCAGATGGCTGTGTTTCCATGTTCCAGTAGAAGGGTGTTATAATTCCATTCTTGACTGCAGTTCTTTACATAAAAGACACCAAAAATAGAATAAATTGCAGAACCATATTCTACAATGAGTATTAGTTTTAGGAGTCCCAGTACATAAAAGGAAATGACTGCTACATCACAATTTTTTAAAATGTTTAACACCTCTTTAAAATAAAAAATTAAACACAGACGGCACAAAAATCTCTCTAAAGCTATCTAAAAAAGAAACACTTAGTACAACTTTGAGTTCGAGCTCGCATCTTTTTTGAGATGTTGGCTATCTTGTTCAATCAGAGCACATTTATCCCTTGAGACAACCTACTGAGTAGAACAAAATTTTCCTGTTTAAACAGTGACTAGTTGTCTTGTCTTGCACACAAAATTACATAAAAATTCAGGAAAGGGTTCAACTAATCAAGAGATATTAAAACCTACATCTCAAACTACACTTTCTATAAAGGCTGATCAGCCACATATGCAGGTAGTTCCAGACCTAAACAAGAACATGCAATTTCTGTAGCATAGCAGAGAAAACGTTTTCATACAGCCTGAATTTTGAGATCATTTCATACTAGACATACACTGAATTTAAAAACAAATTTGAAAAGAGGTCAATTTGGAAGTTTAGCAGTTGGGTTCTTTCCTGCCTATTCTCCTGGCCAAAACCCTCCTTCTCCCTCTTAGACAGTGTAACAGAGAATTGGTAATCCAAAATAAGAGTTTTTCCATTATGAACTAATGCTAATAGAGACACTCTGAAGTGTTATTTTGAATGTAGGAGTTTAATTTCTGTTTAAAAGACAACTACGAGTTATGCAATCCAAGATGAATATTGGTAAAATTTACCACTCTTACTGAAAACACTTTTACTGAAATAAAATTTCTTAGAGAAGTTTGGATAAGCGGAAGGTAAAGAGAGAAATACAATTTTCTACTAACTGACTAAAGCTAGACAAAAGTAGGATTTGGGGATAAGTCTGTGGAAAAAAATAACTGGGAAGTTAAAAATACAATAAAGATAATGGAAATAATCACTTTGGAATTTATTATACACAGAAAAAGTGGTCTTTGAAAATAAGGGCGCTTTCTGGAAATAATAATTCACAATAAAAGTAAACTGTAACTTAGTTTTTCTGTGTTGTATCAGAATTGCATTGAAAATTGAAAAGTAAACTATTTTGAGCATAAAAAACTGAGTAAATATACGAGAAGTGAAATGCATTAACACCAAAATGTCCTAAAAAATGCAAAGGCACACATAAAAATAATAACTAGATATGGTATGCGTGCCTTTGTGCAGGAATTTTGCAGAGTTAACTCAAGATATGAGAATGGTGTTTCCGGGTATGTCTCCTCAGGACATCACTGCCAGACAGACACAGTTGACAAGCTGCACTGCTCTAAGTCACCTTTGCATGCTGTCAAACAACTTAGCACTCCATTTCACTCTGCAGTTCATCACCTGTTCACACTGCCTGTATGTCAGTTTGCTCCTGGGCTCTCTTTTGAACTGTCACAGCTAATTTTCTCTCAGGGAAACTTCAGGTGGGGATAATTTACTCCAAAGTAAACCTATAGGCAGTATGAATAAGATGGCAACTGGTGTGTGTGCACATCTGCACCACCACGGTCAGACACACACTTACACGTCCCTGGGAGACACAGAGTCCTCCACTGCAAGCCAGACCTTCACTGCCCAACAGTTCTCGTATCACGCTGTCAGCCATGCAACACATGCATTTGGTACAATTTTATAAAATTACCACTTGTGGAATAAACAGGGTCTTAGCCTTCCTTTGGGGTTGGATGATCACAGCAATGTAGATCACCTGCCATGCCAGAAACAATACAGCTGCCATTAGTGAGGTACTTAGTCCAGATCAGAAAGCCTCTTACTAGCTGTTCTATTGCAGTGAATATATTCATATTTAGAATATCCACTCCTGTGCCTGAAGCAATACAGCAGAGTTCTTATAAGAAGACAGGGCTTGCTGCTTTCTGGCCTGCTCTATGCTGTGCACATACACTGGTAGTTCCTCAATACAAATATATAAATTTAAAGGTGTAGCAGTTCAATATTCATTCAGAACATGTTCCCAGTGCAGATTCACTTGTTGGTGGATTGTTTAATTTTTTCCAGTTCAGAACCTAAAAACTTCACACTGTCAGTGTCATACATATAATATTGCATAACATTTTATTAAAACATATCTTACAGTTATTTACAAAGGAAGTTACTATCTTCCAAATACTAACACTACCATGAGAAAACCCCATCGAGCGCATGGTGAGTTTTTCATTCTCTAACTTATTTTCCTAGTCACAGCATAGGGAACTGGAGGATATAGACTGAAGAGTCTGAATACCCAGTTCATTCATGGAATTAATTTCTTAAAAAAATCAGGGTCCATATTTAATATCCATGGTCCACTGAGATTAAATGTACATGATAATATATTAAAGACATAGGACTAAATGAAGATTCTGCAACCATTTATATGTAAGAGTACTTATCTCTTAAATTATATCTTCTATTATTGTTTTATATTTATATTTAACTAACACATAACAAACTTGCTATCAATGTCCTCACTCAAATAGATACACCTGAACTAAAACCCAATTTGTATAATACAGGTTGTATTTTTCATAGGATGAGATAGTATCAGGCTCAATACCAGTATTTATGCCTATAGCCAAAGAAATAGTGTTACTTCTATTTTTTTTCAATGTTTTTCATATGAAAAGTACAACAATCTGAAACTAGCTGTATAAGTAAAATGCTGCCAAAATATATTTAAAATAATTTGAATACTTACAACAATATTTATGTCCTTTCCCTAGTTATAGGAAAACTTTACAATACTTAGATAATACTAACAGATGAGGGGAGGAGTACAAATCAATAAATATTTCTGATAAGGGGACCAAAACATATTCTATTGTGGCAACTTTTCTGTTTCCTTAGAGGAGGGGAAACAAAAAAAAAAAAAAAAAAAAAAAAAAAAAAAAAAAAAAAACCCAAAACAAAAAAAAAAAAGAAAACATAAAACATAAAAACCCCAAACCAAATGAGAAATAATGGTGAGAAAGCAAAAAGTAAAAACTCTTTAAAAATGATGTTTCAGTCTTCATGGCTTTGACACAATGCTGGCTTTCCCCCAACATTTCTGCAGAACAGTGTGCGGAGGCAGAATGCTCTGCACTGCTTCTAGGACATACACTTTCCTTTGCCAACTGCACTAAGGCTCAGTAGCACCCTCACACAGCCAACACGGTCAGTGTTTAAAGCTTACTTTAAAAAAATCCACTCACTAAATTAAAGGCAAATCAGTGCTCACATCGCAAAGAAGATTTCACTCAAACCTACCTCAATTTAAGTCATTGGCTCAGCAAATTCAAACATTTCCATTATGTTTAGAACATAAACCACTCCTTCCAGCAATACTTGAAAGAGACGTTTCGTCTTCCTTTCTTCTTACCCTTTGAAATCAGTTTCTTTCACCATAAGAAGCATGCTGGAAAATTATGAACTGCAAAGAATTATTAAGATAAGTTAGTGAAAGAGGTGGGCATAGAAATCAGGAACTCTAGGCCTTATTCATGTGCCTTGAGCCTAAAAGAGAATTATATAATATGAGTTTTCCTATATCAGACACCCACTATTATACATTAGAGAAAAAAAATGCCTCTAAGAAATTTTTATGGTAATCCTTTTTCCTTGATTGGCAATGCCAAGATATCAGCATCTTTTAAAAAATGGAATAAGAAACTACTGTATATTCCATGCATCTTAATGTTTCGATCTATATAAAGAATTCACTAAGTTTATTACACCATCTACTTGATTTGAAGGGGGAGGATTTAATGAAATGGCAAAATCTAGTGAGGCATGTCTCAAAAACTTACTGATTAAATTACTTGTACTGTCACTGCAATGATAACATTTGAAAAAGTCTTTCCTGAGATAACAGAACAGATTTTTCATTGCAGAAATATATCTGTAGGGAAAGTAAATTGCTATAATCTATATTCAATATATTCTTTCACAATTAGAAAAATAAAGTCCATCTCTAAATGAATCCTTTAAAAACAGAAGAAGGTAACAGGAAAGACAGTCATTCCCAAAGCAGCAGCTGCTTCTGGTCATTCAGGCTCAGCATAAAATCAATCCTTAGGAGAATTTCACAATGCCCTGAAAAGTTTAGAGCACAATTTTTTACATATATAAGATTTAGACAGCAATGATTTGGATGCTTTTTCTTCCTTTGACATTATTAGGGTCATTTGTAAGTCCTTTGGTCTTATGATGGAAAACTAGGGAGTTTTCTACTGCCATCTGTTGATGAGTTAGGAATAGAAGTTCACAGGAGAACAAGCTTGCTCCCACCATCCTTTGGTGAGCAAGAGGAATTGAAGCTTGGAAAAAAGTCAGTCGGCATTACCTTTCCCTGGGAAGCCCTCCAGGACTCATCAGAATAGCACGCAAACTCCCAATGGCATGGAAAAAAAGGTTCTGTTTTGTGGTTAGGGCTCTGCTCAAAGTTCCCGTGATTCATCCCATCTTGCCACCAAAAATGTTGTGAGGAAATGATATAGATGTGATTGTAGGAAGCCTCTTTGCAGTAAAAGATCATGGTGTTAAATTGGCAGAAGACAGCAGCAGAAAACCTAATTTTTGCTTTTAAAATCCATTCTGACATGTCCTGAAGACTTTGGAAAGTAATATAAACGTGCACTGGACTGAAACATTGCTTCAAGCACGCATAGTGTCTCGCAGTTACCACATTGCAAAAAGACAAAGCAACCATATATATTCAAATTCAATACTTAAAGGACAATGATTCTAGTTCATTAAGAACGCTATTTTTTGGTAGACAGTTTTTGCAAGCACACAGACTGGATATGTCTACATTTGTATTCATTACCAATTCTGGATAGAAATAGATAGTGAGATTACTTCTACAGTCATGAGAGGAGGGTATTTTTATAAACATATGTATCCTTAATATATGATCTTTGCAGAGAATTAAGAAAATATTTTCTGCATTAAAATCTTATAAGAGAGCACAATTTCTAGAAGAAGCCTAATAAATCTACTTTTTCTGCTTGCTTTTAACAGCAAGTCAGCTTCTGTAACACTTTCTTCAGTACTCACTGTAACTTGACTTAATATTCATCAGTACTTCTACATTGCTAGGAAGGATGTAGTTAATAGTCCATTTCTTTAGCCTTTCTGGAAAAAAAAAATTAAAAAAGCTTTATGTAAACCTTTTTAAAATTTTAAAATTAACTGAGGCTGGTAGAAATCCGCCCCAAGTACCAGTTTCATAGATGTTTAGGTAGTAGAAAAAGTTGATATCTAGCTTCAACTGCTCATTAATAGAATGAAGTATATTGTGGGAAGTTTATTAGTTTCTGTTCTGCTCTCTGCTTCACTGGTGATGTGACACATATCTCCAGACTTATTGGCTGGGAACCAATAATTTAGTAAACTCACAGGGTGGTAAGTGTTCCTATAAACAACTAGCTAATTTGCTCCTGGGAAGCTTTTTCATGCCCAGTTGTCAAAGCTTTGCAAGGCTTATAGAAAACTAGGTTTAATCAGTGAAAGAAAAAATTAATCTGAAATGAAAATTGAAGTTCTCCTCCTGAAACTCAAATACTTCACATAAAACACACAGGACTGATAATTTTGAATCTGAATGATCACTCATTCTGTACTTCAAGCTGAATACTGATGCCCTTGTAAACTGCTTAGACCATGTGAAAACTTGATCAATAAAGCACTATCAAGAGATCTAGTCACCTAAGTGTAACTCAGCTGTCCAGGATAATACAGCATGCTAGTACCAAGCTACAACTATCATCAGGAGAATGAGATACATGACAAGGGATGTTGGCTTATTTAACCAATTTTACCGTTAAGAAGAGAGAGAAATCACTGGTACCAAGCTTTCCTGGACACTGTGTTGTCTTTTTCTCCCACATTTCTCTTTCTTTCACACTGCTCTACTTGACCATCTTCTTTTTTTCAGTTTGCTACTGCTGACAGTGCCGGTCTGGGCACAGAGCCTCAGTTAATACATTCATTGGACTGTATTCTGTTCTGTGCTTCACCTTTAATACTGGCACATCTCTCTAGTGAGAGCAGCCCTACTTGTTGGGAAACACTGCACTAAAGGGCTAAAGTGCACTTGCTGTTTTAAACCAGAGGCTGATGCATTCTGGAGCTTCTGGAGCTTTCCCCATATAATTTACTGGATTCTCTTATGCAATATTGGTATATTTGTCTCTGGTTTATATCTCATTAAGTACTTGCATCTGAATGAACATTGTATATTAAGATGCAGAGAAGGCATTCAATTATTCTAGGCCTTTTAAATGGAGGTTGAATTTAGATGTCCTTGCAAAGGCCAAGTAATGCTCCATGAAATTTCTTTCAGATAACCTGATAGAAAGATACAAGTAAAAGCTTTTGATTTTGAAATTCAAACACAAATCCTATAGTAAAATATAGTTATTGAATTTCCTTCAGCATTTTTCTCCATGATGATTTTTATTCACAAATTTGCCTGATCATGGGTCTTTCTAAAATGGAAGCTACATTTCTTTGGAATGTCTAATTCTTTTTTGTCTAAGAACTACAGCAATGAACAGCTCAAATTTGATCCATATTTGGTGCTTTCCTTTATTGTATGTGAAAGGCGTAGTCTTGCAATATTTTCCTTATTTCCTCTACCACTACCTCCATAACACAGTAACCTTCACACTGAATGAGAATAGCTGGATACAGCGTCCTGCATGGTTTCTCAATTGCTGGCAATTTAGTTGGCCAGATGGGGTTTCTATGGAGAAATGTGAAGGCTAAGTGTGCCCCTGCAGAGCGCTTGGCTCCTGCTGACTCAGCAAGTTAAGGACACAATCAAATAGTACAACTTCCACCGCTTTTCTCCCCTTCTTTATAGCTCTTTCTATTTTTCCTCCTTCCACTCCTCCAGGACTGTGTCTGTGCTACTATTTCAGGTGACACGCTTTTTTTCCCAATTAGGAACTGCGGTGGCTTGCAATTAAGGGGGTCTTTACCAGTCTTACCCTAAGTTCCTACGGGGAAAATGTGAAGTCACAGAGACTACAGAGAGGCATGAAGCTTTAGCAGACACACGAAGCAGCAGCTGTGTGTGTAGATAATATGAAATGGTAGGACAGAGCTCTTCAGCCAGGAATGGAGGATAGTGCAGTGTCTGCATATTGTCTCTATGAGTATCAGAGTGAGGCATCAGTTGGTTTCTGCTCTTACTGAGACTAGGAAAGCATTAAGAGCAGGAGCAGCAGCTGAGATATAATTTTTTTCCAGAGAAGCCTTAAAATAGACTAAGTGAAGGCACATATTGAGGGAAATGAGATTTAAGCTGCATTATAAATGGAAATGTCTTCAAATGGCATAATTTTGAAAATGTGCTGAGGCACCAGTCCTTTTAAAAGTCATGGGAACATATTCATTAACCACACTAAAGTAAAGGAAAGTCCCATAATACAAGCTTACATTTGCAACTGATTGACTTTAGAATGCCTTAAATTGACACATAAATATTTTTATAAAGAAGAGACAGCTCTGGGAAACAAAACACTGAAAAAAGCCAGCCAGTAAAACTAAACACCTTATCAAGAACAGGCTACCAACAAGTGAGATTTTGGACACAATATACTTGTACATCAAATATGAGAGTTTGGCTCTTCAACATTCCTCTTTAAAATGGAAATATGCCCTTTGTTTTAAAAAGGTATTTATTTTCTTGAAAAGTATATCTCAAACTCAAAAAGGCAGCCACAAGCTGGGAATATTTTTGTCTCTGCCCAGCTTACAACCAGATTTAATGAAGAATCACTAACAGAAATCTTACTGTTGTAATTATAAGGCATAAGCTGAATATTTAAAAGTTTTCTTTTCCCTTTATGGAGAGCAAAATAGGATTTTTAAAACAGTGTTTCATGATTGATTAATCCTCACTGTGGCCCAGAGTTCTTTTTTTTTTTTTTGAATTAGCAAGTCAAAGTGACAGCAGCCTTGAATGGTGGTTTTGAAGAGAGCACATGTGTAGTGAGAAAGCACTACTACATGGACTGTTCTCCGCCTCAGACCTTGAATTTCAAGCATAAGTGGGGATCAGTAAAGATATTTGCATTCTTCTGCTCTCATTTAGTTGACATCTAATTCTTTTTGCTTAATAAAACCAAAACTATTTTCTAAAAGCTATTTCTGCTTTTAAAGTACATATAACAGGAAAAAAAAAATCAGCATAAATTATTTACTCCAAGTCTTTCTATTGTGAGAATCTGAGAAAATTGGCCATATTCTGTATATTGCTGATAAATTATTATAATGTCCTATTGACAACTCTTGCAGTTTATGAATTTTAGGGTAGTAACTATTTGTCAAATATTTTCTTGCTATAATCAGGTGACCATATATATAGATATATATAAATATATTCAAATATACACATGCAAGCATGTATATATATATATATATATGTTATGCAGGAATCTCTGAAATTGGGTCTAGGTAAATTATTTTTTCTTGTATGACTTTCTTTTATTTCCCTCAAGTGGAAGGCAAGAGAAACAGAAGTTTATTTCCATTCTGAAACTTACTGACCTATGTCATCAAGGTTCTTTCTTCCTACCAGACATATACAGTATAGTGGATATGAGGCTTGCTGTAAATTGAAAGGGTGAAAGTTTTGCTGTAACCTAATAGGCTATTTAATTGAATATATGACTTCTAAAAGGTTTTCTGAACTGATAATATGTTTTATGTCATATATTCATTTGAGAAAAGCAGAGATATCCCTGGGTGAAGGGAACTTATTCATGTCTTTTCTTTCACAGATAAGTTTACAGAACAATATTTAGTTATAGTATCCATGTTGCCTCTCTGGACCTGACCCCTTCCTTTCATGGAATACATTTCATGTCTGAATCTTCTTTCTTTCAAGTCTTTCCACTAAATTACATTCCATCTGTGAAGCCTACAAAGCCTTAATCATGCCTTCTAACAAATGTTATCACACTTATATAGCAAAAGATGCCCAGAGAGAAGCATAGAACATTTGGGAACTTCTACCATCTGTGCATCTCCCACTTATGCTTATTCAAGAGTTCTTCCCCACACCCCAGTTCCTTCTTCTCTAAAGTGTTGCATACCCAAGTACATTTCCTTTTGTAGAGATAGGGATCTTTGCTGTCCTCTGTCTGCAATAGAAATTACTATATGCCACATAACTATATTGAAAGGCCATTTTTAGGTTCAAAAATTACATGTTCATTTCATAGCTAGAAAATTATGAAATTAAGCTATAGATATAATCATAGTTTCTGTGCAAGTACCTGTACTTCTGAAGTCGGACATAGTCTTTCATTAGAGCCACGTTTTTCTCCTCAAGATCCCTACTTGCTTTATTGTACAGAACTGACCTTCTCTGATGTTTAATCAAAGCAAAACCCAAGGTTTCATAGTGTTAGAATGTTTTATTTTAAAGCTGGAGATTGACATTTGCTTCCAGCATAGAATTCCCCCATGATATCACAGAAGAAAACATTTTGATTGTGATTTCACCATATCTGAGTTCTTACCTGAAATCATGAGACTGTTTTGCTGAAGAGTGAACATTTCCAGACACACCTTATGTCTGGGAGAGCTTTGGCTTGGATATGTAAAAGTATGTAAGTCTAAACACCCCTCAAAAATATGGATCTTACAGATCAAATTAGATATACTAAATCTGTAGATATTTTAAACCTGAATCTCTGTAGTACCTTCCCATTTTTAATACTGGAATCATGATAGCCCAAAGTATAATACAATTTTTCACAGACTAAAGGTTTTTTTAAATTTTTTACACAATGCAGTGATATACATCATAAAAAATTCCATTTAATAATTCTGTGTCCAGGACACTGTTCTAACTGTGTGCAGTAAGGCTGTGAGACAAATACTGAGCATGAAAAAAAAGGTTTCTTATTAAGTCCAACCTTATATATTTCTTCTGTGTAATTAAATAAAATAGGTATTAATGTACTCAATAATTTTCTTTATCTATTTGAATTTCTTCATTTGCACTTTCCTTTTCTTTTTCTTTCTTTCTTTCTTTCTTTCTTTCTTTCTTTCTTTCTTTCTTTCTTTCTTTCTTTCTTTCTTTCTTTCTTTCTTTCTTTCTTTCTTTCTTTCTTTCTTTCTTTCTTTTTCTTTCTTTCTTTCTTCATTTATGTATTCATTTATTTTATTAATTCCAAATTGAAATTCAGTGCAGAAAGAATATATGAACATACAATTAGATTGTAATCACTGAATTAAGGGTATTTTGAAAGTATTATTCTGATATTTTCTAGTTTCTGAGGGCTATATTGAGTACAGTGTTCATATTTGGCAATATGAATAGTGTTCTTGATATTAGTTTCTGGGTGCTTTTTTTTTTTTTTTTTTTTTTTTTTTTTTTTTTTCCATNTTTTTTTTTTTTTGGTAGGTCATTTCCCAGCCAAAACCAAAATAAACAAACTGAAAAAAAGAACAAAAGTTAAGTCATGTTCTATTAGCGATACTTGCATGGTTGGTCATTGGACCTTATAATTTTGATCTGTTGAATAAACCTTTGCAATTTGAACTAAATATATACTTTACCATTGTTTAAAGAGAGAATGAATGGGATAATTTTATAGCAAATTTCACAGCTATTTTTTGACATCACTGATACCTGGTACAGTCAATAGCATTTCTTCATCCTTTTTTCTCAATTCAGATCTAACTTTCATCCCTCTGTGTTCAAACATGGCAGCTTCCTGCTCGCACTGTAATGTCCCAGAAGAGAGGTCACATAACACCAGAGTATTGTAGTTTCTGGACAAAGAGATTAAATTGTCAATAGAATATTAGTTAACCACCTGTTGGGCTACATAAAATGCGAATAAAATATTTGAAGAATTTGTTCTCTAAAAATGTAAAGTCCTTACCACTCTTATGTAAATGCAATATTTTAGTGCATTGCAATTTCAAAAAACTTGGGTGGATAGATTTTAATATTCAGACAAAAAACTCACAAAAGTTAGTCTCTTAAAAGTTCCAGTTCATAATGAAATGTATAAAAATGCCAAAAATATTTTAATAAGATTGCCTGTAAATTTCATCATAGGTAAAAAATCTAGCTTCGTTATCAGATATCATTGAATCAGTCTGACTTTTTTCAAAAATTTAAATATACTTTGGACTTGTAAAGAAGTTATATGCTAAAGCTGAGTAAAGTAATAAGCAACCAAAAAAAGGGATATATTATTTGAAGTGTCATGAAGTCATAATAGTTATCATTCTTACTTATGACTTTCAGAGGAGTAATAATACCGAGTTAAGTTAATAACTTCTTCCAAGAATGACACAAGATGAAAACTAAAAAAGTTTTCTTCCCAATACTTTGTGTTCATAAACTTTTTGGAACTGCAATAAATTAAATATATCCTCCTTAAGTTACACTGAGTCATGCAGTCCTCCTTGAGGAAAAAAAAATAGGTGTTTAGTACAAAAATGCTAAAATGTTTTTAAAAGAAAAACAAAAATTAATAAATTGAATACTAATAACTTAAGAAGTAACTTCACCCATCTATGTTGACGCATTAAAATTGGAACTCCGTCAGCTTTCCGAAATCTATTTTTTCTCATTTGTGCCTTATAAAATTTTTATTGCATTTGTCCACAAAATTTAAAAAGAAAAATAAAACACTTCCTATCTTCACCTCCCTATTATTCTATTTCTAGTCTTCTCATTCTGATCTATCTCTCTAAACTTCTCTAAAGTACTTGATACAAGAATCTTCATGGAGTTATTTATTCTAGTTTAGGGATTTTATTTGTTCATCAAAGACTTTATATATATATAAATATAAACTATCTGTATATTCATCTTGATAACATCTGGCAACTGCTAATGTCTCTTGTCATTTGGACTGACTATTGACATTCTGGATGGCTCTGTTCTTGTAAGTGCCAAATCCATGTTTTCAGAGTCTTTTCACCTATTTTCTGTTTTTTCTTCTATCTGTGTATTATTCAACTCTTTGAAAGTGCAAAGTTCCTTCTGGTCAAGCATAGCTTTCTTTATTCTGGAATTATCTACTTATCTTCACTTTCATTGCACTTCTTCAAGTATAAAGCATTCAGACATACAAAATAATGAATATTCAGAAATATATTTGAAGAAAATAATGTAGATGATATATAGGTAATGCATAGACAAGACAGACAAAAAAACATGCAGTGGCAAAATAGCCAAATATGTTCAGTGTTAAATCTTGTACTCTTTAATGAAGTGTCAAACGTAAACCTTTAGATTTTATTCAGAAGTTGCTAAGAAAGAATTGGCTTCACTTTTGCAGAATGTGCAATAAACACAAAAATAAGTAAAATTATAATTATTTACCTAGAGATACCCAAATAAATTGTGTACATTGTTTCAGGTCCCAACAGGGATTGTGATATTGAAATTAACAAAATGATCAATGAAAGCAGTTGTAGAAGAAGAATTATCACATCTGAAATCAAATTAATTCAAAGACTACAAAATATTCTAAGACCATAGTCCAGATAATGTTCACTGTAGAATTCTGAAGAAATTAATGCATATGTCTGAAGAGTCTAGAACAAGGACTTTTAATAAGGATATCAGAGTGATAATTTATGGAAAGTAGCAAATTACCTGCCAACATTTCAAAAGAGAAGGAGAAGAGAGGAAATAAATAATGTCTCAATACGATTTTTTTATGGGTTTAGAATGCAAAGATTCAAAATAAAGTTTGAATCAAAAAACGAGTAATTGCACAGAATCACAGATTCGTGTGGGTTGGAAAAGACCTCTGAGATCATCAAGTCCAACCTTTGACTGATCACCACCTTGTCAACTAGACCATGGCTCTAAGTGTCATGTCCAGTCATTTCTTGAACACCTCCATGAATGGTGACACCACCATGTTCCTGTGCAGTCCATTCCAATGTTTAACAACCCCTTTCCAAAGTTCAACCTGAACCTCTGCTGGCGCAGCTTAACTGTATGTCCTGTTGTCCTGTTGCTGGCTACCTGGGAGAAGAGGCTGAACCCCACTTAGCCAAAATCTTCTTTCAGGCAGTGGTAGAGAGCAATAAGGTCCCGCCTGAGCCTCCTTCTCTCCAGGCTAAACCACCCCAGTCCTGTGGTCTCTCTCAGCCACTGCTCACAGGACTTACACTCTAGACCCTTCACCAGCTCTGTTGCCCTTCACTGGACATACTCCAGGACCTCAATGTCTTTCTTGTACTGAGGAACCCAGAACTGGACACAGCACTTGAGGTGTGGCCTCACCAGTGACAAGTACAGGGGGACAATCACTTCCCTGGTCTGTTGGCCACACTGTTCTTGATAAAGAAGTACAGAAGTACAGAGAACAGAAGTAGAAAGCAAACTTTATAAAATCTATCCAAATATATTCAAGAGTAGATACTGCCATATATCGATATCTTTAATAATTTACCTCCTATGCAAGGCAAGAAATCTCACCTATCTGGACTTCAAAACAGTTATTGACAGTATCTGATATGAAAAGAACTACTTAAGACTGAGAATATAAAGAATTGACTAATCAGGAGAGAACAACAAGTTGTGTTAGGTGTTTGCATCATTGGATGGAAGCTGCTAAGGCATTCTTTATGTGGTGTACTGCAGTACATTTTTTTTATATTTAAGTCAAAAATTAGATCATAAAACCTCAGAGCATGTTGCTGAAATTTGCTAGTAAAGCAGGTCTGAGAACCACCGAAATTATAAAAACAAACATGAAGAATCAGATGACCTTGATGACTTCTATAATAGAAATGGGATTAAATTGAATAGTACAAAGAGCAATGGAACTAGATTTTCAGCTATAAACTGTGAGTTTATCAGCTGAAAATGGCAGAGAAAAAGATAGATGCAGCCAATCTACTAGAGAAGAGCTATTAGTCATCAAAACATGATGTAGCTATGAAAAATACTAAAATGGAGTATTAAACAAGATATTTCTGGGTTAAAGAAAGAAACATTTAACACCACCACATGAGGTAGAGTACATTTTCATGGTGAAAATCATAAACAATTCCTGTCCTCCATATTAAACAAAGATTCACTGAAAATGTAATTAAAAATGAAGTGGAGGTGAAGTTCATCAGCACAATGTCAGGAATGCAGAACTAAGTTCATGAAAGAAAATTGAAAAATCTTGTATTGTTTTGAAAAAAAAAAACCCCAACTCTAAAATGAGAGAAATTCCCTCTGTAAACACAGGAATGGGTGAAAGAGCCTGCAGATGTTTACAAAGTATTGAACTTTAAGGTTAGTATCAACATAAGAATTTTACGTATATATACAAACACATATTTTAAAGATATGCTTTTCATGCAACATGAGTCCTTGCACTAATGGAGGATAGGACTCAGTGTCCAAGAATGCCAGTTTATTCTGAGTCATAAACATGATCTCTGGGGTCAGCAAAATAACATTTACACCAAGTGTTTTAATGGTATTTATTTTGCTTCACATGCACATAATTTCTTCTTCACTCATCTGCTTAAGCTCTACATGAATGCTTTAAACATCATTCATTCAATAGGTGCCTAATGCAAGTCTTATTCAGTCAAAGTGCTTCCATTGACTTCTGTATGCTTTGGATTAGGGTCTATATCCTTACCAATAGCCAGCTGCTGCAGGCTGCAGTTTTATCACAGTATTAGACTGCTTTTCTCTTTTACCCATGATCTTAAGACGGAAAGAAAGAGGTATACTTTGGCTTGTCCTGTCTGTTCTTTAATGTGCTTAGATTGCAGTTATTTCCTGCTGAGCCCTGGATGAGGTTTAGTTTGTTGAAGAGCAACTTTTTAATCATCTCACAGAATGAATGAACTAGAACATATGTCAGGTTTCTATCAGAAGATGAAAAATGTAGAAACTTATCAGTACCTCTCTTCCTCTAGATATATGGCAGGTCATAAAAACCCACTCTGTACAGTACTTACTACTCTTATAAAGGACACTAAAAATGTAATTATGCAAAGGATGATCACCAAGAAACTTCGCAAAACAGCTAAAGCAGACATAAAAGTATGGCTGTCTGTGCATGGCAAAAAATGCAAGTGAGACAGCAGGAGAACAGATGATTTCAATGCCAGGCTATGTAATCTTCCTCACAGGAAGGGTGGTTACAACCCCTTCATTCTTCTTTTGGAGAGTTAAGGTAGTAGTGAAAAACATTTTAGAAGCAAATCTGATCAGGTGTGTACCAGTGCTTAACAACCTAAAATATATTGGGCTACTCCTATTGGTTCTAAAAGGATCCTGTTTTAGGGTGATAGAACCAGGGCCTTCTTCAGCCTCTAATTGCCATTTCAGATAAATGCCAAATCTGTTCACCAAATCTGTATAGTATAGACATGGATATATACCTTTATGTTTTAACCTAGTTCAGGGAAAGGCGCAGGGGGTTCCACTTCTTCATACTTTCTCTTACTTACCATTAACAGTTGATGGTAGCAGTTAATAGACCTTACTTTTTTTCCAGTGAATAATCATGTCTCTGATAGGGTCAAACAATTAATTAATGAAAAACTTTGTCTGCTTCTCCACTGCACAGCTGAATAAAGCTTAGAGCAACATGACCTCTAAGGATTCTAATGTTGCATTTTTCATATGAAAAGAAATGAGAAGCCTAACATTATAAAATACCTAGTAAAGCAGTTTTAAATATTGCAGAACAAAGCCAAATAGCCTGTCCAATAATCAATCAACAGCTTGATCCCATTCTAAACTACTTTCCTAATATAGAACAACTGTGTTCTATACCCTAGTTTTTCTATACAACTATTACTCTTTTCTTCAGCCAGAGAGTAGTAATTGTTTTGATAAAGCAAACAGAAACATTAAAGGTCCCAAATAAGTGAGTATATGTGTAGATTTATAAATTTCATTTTAGATGTAGTCAATAATATATATCAGCATTAACTTACAGAAAGGAATAGAGCTGCACAGCATTCAATTATCCATAGCAGTGTATGAATTATAACATCAAAGGTTCTTCTTCAGAACTTCTCAGAGTTACCATCTTGCTTGGGTATTTTATCTTCTTCTCAACAGGCAGCTGACAAAGTACAATCATGAAGACATGCCAGATCTTTTATACTCCCCTGAATTATATAACAAATAAATTAAAGCTGCACAGGGTGCACTAAGAATATTAGACAAAAGGTTTTATGCTCTCGCGCTTTTCATTTAAAAATGAAAGAAAACCTTAATTCACAGAAAAATTATTTGTAGCATCCTAAAAAAACTCAGCAAAAAATGTAGAGCATAGAACTGAAAAATCACATTAGGTCAAGAAGTCTTCAAGAGTATGTTGAGGCAAAATGGTTTTACAAAGTCTATGTACTCAGTTTGGTATATGAAGATAATCTGACAGAAGTAAGTGAGAGCACAAGCTTGAAAATACCTGTATTTCAATATATCAGTTTAATATATTTTACTGCTATTCATCAAATTTCATGACACAAGATTTTCTTTGCATGTGTAGTTCTCTGGAACACAAACTTGTTTGAAGGGCTTCCAAATGAGTTCTTTGACTTTTCAGCAGTCCACCAAATAAAGCAGAAATCATTGTCCTATATTTAAAGACAAATCTTGAGGTGAATCCAGAATACATTAAAAGAACATAAAGAAATGCAAAACTATGGTCTAATGAACCTAATCTGGAAAGAGTCATTTTTCAGTGGTTTGCCTGGGTGACTGAACAGGTCATTGAACTTCTTTTTATCTCATAGGGATAATTGACGAAGGACTTTGAGACCTTTGGTGTCCTCACTACATATCCACCTTGGAAACATTATATTAAAAAAATCCCTGCATTATTTCCCAAATTAACTGTGCTGTTCTCTGCTAGTGAATCTATATACATATCAACTGTACAGATTTAATATTTTCAGTGACAATGAACACATTTTGCTTTCTTTGGCAGTGCTACCTGGATCTCATACATTTCATTTAAATTAAGTCCAGCTTTAATTATCTCTCCTGAATGTCTCATTGTATCTCTTTATGTAGAATATATACTAATGACTCATAATTTCCTTCTATTTTTATAAGAATTCATGCAAGATCACCCTATTTTTTTCTATAATTTACTCTGCATTTAGAGAAAATGGACAATAGTTTAATTTAAAAATAAGTCTATAAAATAGTAGGGCTGGGTGCAGCACTCATTTATATCCCTGCAAATCCAGGGAAGTTAACAGCTGCATATGAAACATAAATTTAACAAAACTGTGCCTCCCCTCAAAAATTCATATAATTTTTTAAGGACTTTTCATTAATTTTTCCTTCAGAATTTATGTATATTCTACTGTTATTTCTGCATGATTATGAGTGGTTAGATTTTTTTCTCAACGTCTGTGAAAAAAAACAGTCTGTAAAAGGCCTTCCGCAAGAAAGAAAGAAAGAAAGAAAGAAAGAAAGAAAGAAAGAAAGAAAGAAAGAAAGAAAGAAAGAAAGAAAGAAAGAAAGAAAGAAAGAAAGAAAGAAAAAGAAAAAGAAAGAAAGAATCTCAATGCTAATAATTGTGATTTGTAAAGAATATATATATATACACAGCAAAAATCTTATTAAGCAGAATCACTATGTCTTTGGCTAAATATTAATTTTCATCATTCTTTATAAATGTGAGAACTCAGAAGTGCTGATGGAGTCATGCCTATGCAACAACCTTTCATTTTGAACAGACTTCAGATATGACTTTAAGAATTGCAATCATGTGAGATTTAACCACAGTTATCCAACACAGATTAATTCTGCTCTGTCAGTAACTTTTACGCTGCATTATCTAGCTCAAAATTCTCAAAGAGAGTAAAAGAGAGAGGATTTAAACAAAGTAACTGGTTTCATGCTTAGCTAGCATTCAGTTAAATAAGGACAGATGTGGGGTTTATCTGCTTAAAAGTAAATCTGTGGTTTTCTTATTTAAACTCTTAAGTTTTAACGTCCCTCAGAAAGGCTGTTGCTGCAATGAATAATTTAATCACTGCTGCCTATTACATGCTACTACACAGCAAGCATATTTGCAAAGCTGTGAAAGACACCGGCCAAGTGTCAGCACTCCCTGTAACTCAGCCGGCCTCCCAGAATATTCACTGCGAGGAACTCAGGGAGCTCTGAGGCGGCCAGAGGGCAGTTGTGGTAGGGAACGGAGTGAAGAGGTCACAACAGAATTGCACCAGATCAGCAAGACACTTTAGAGGGATGAAAGGTCACCGCGGGCTCCGCGCTGCTGTGGTGTCATTTCAGCTGCTTGTCCCTTGGTGGAGTTCTTGAGTTAGTTTCTCCTGTCGTCAAATGGCTTTAACTGCTTCATGTGGGGGTTCTGTCCCTGTTTTTACCCTGCTTTCGAATTTTCTGTCGTGTTTACTGTATTTAACCTTTTCCACGTATTATTATGAATATGTTACTTTCAAGCCAATGACTTTTTTGCCTTCTGAAGCTTCTCTTTCGTTTGTGAGAGCAAATAGTAATATGCAGTATGTATTTGTAAATGTATAGAGTGGTATGGATATGTAAATCATCTGTCTCTCTCTAACCAGAGACGGATTCCCACTGCAGATCCCAGAAGTAATTTTCCGGTAAGAGCCACCGACATTCCTAAACTATGAAAACCAAATTGTCGTGAGCTAAAAGCGCCAACGGCGGACGAGAATTCGGCTGCCAGTGCCAGAAGCCGGGCTCAGCCAACACGTGAAGATAAACCAGCCATTAATTGTATCTGCATATTTTAACGATGACCCCTGTCTTTCCAATCAACAACTACAACAACGACAACAAAGCGCCACTGCAGAGCATCGGGAGCTTGGGGGATGCAGAGAGCCGGGGAAGCTCCCAGGCTGCTTTAGGATTTCCCCACGTACAGCAGGCTGAGATTGTCAGCAAGACGGATTCCTTCCCACACGCAAGATGCCACTTCGGTGGCCTTATCAGATGTTCCCTTTAAGGACACAAGCTCCTATTTCCCCTCTGTATCTCACCAGCATCTCGGGCTATTTTATTTATTACAGACGATTGCATTTGTGATCCCTCTTCCCACTTGATCTCACCAGATCAGGAGGACA